>JAAEAF010000257.1:0-330124 GCA_011037195.1 Triatoma infestans | reverse complement strand
GTAGCGCTTTTACTCTCAACTACGATTCGATTCCTGAAGAAGCTCCCCAGTAAATTTATATCGATAATTTTGGTTCTAAGCGCAGCATTTCTGTTAAATTTGATATTGGAAAACCTCTCACATCAGAACTAGGGTAAGTAAATTTAGTAAAATTTGAAAATTGTGAATTGAAACTTCTGGTAAATTTAGAGTAACTCTTCAGAGAGGCTGTTGTAAACAGACTTAATTAACTGTAGGTAGTTTAAACATACATGGCGAAACTTAGATAGAACGAAGAAAAATCAATATGATTAGTAAAAGTGTACAAATATTACAATTCATACAGTTTGGCTCTAGATTTATTATAATTAATAAATAAAATATTCGATTTAATTGAAGTGAATTGGATGGAATTATATTTAATTCTGTATGGGAATTGAATCGAGTTAGGAAGATCAACTGTAGGATGACTGTCCAGATAGTCGAAGAGAAGTTGGAAGGAATGAGTAGAAAGATAAAAAAGTAGACGGTTCCCTTTCTGGTTCTTTTCTTTTGTCACCGTGTTGACTGATTTAAGACAGACTGACGGAAATGTACATTGTGTGTATGTGTTTGTCTGTCTGTGTGAGCGGCAGTGTGTGCAATAGGAAGAAAAAGAACAAAAAATAAACTGTCTCTTTAGTTTCTGTTAGAATGATGGAGGCGTTTCTTCTTGACCAAACATCATTGCTAAGTAGGAAATAAATAAAACCAGTTTCAACAACAATAAACCTGCACATTTATATAAGAAATAAGTTGGATAAAAAAAATAGAATATAAAGTAATAAGAATGTAGAAGTCTTAATTGAAATTCTTTTATTGATAAAACTGTAGTAATGTACGAGTAATTTAGTTGAAAATCTCAAATTTATTGCAAATTGCTGAAAAGTTAGAGCAATTAAAACTCTATTTGCTATTTCTTTTTCGTTTATATTTTTTTTAATTTTTTTTTTTACATCTTTACAATAATGTACATTGTAAACTTCATTCAAAGGAAGTCAATATTATGATTATTAAGAAAGGCCTGCACTATGTTTTTTTTTTGCATTAGCTCTTTGGGCCATAGCCAACTATGTGGGGTGTATGTGTACGAGCGCTATCGTGCATTAACGCAGCAAACTCCTCACCTATCTACGACATGATACTGCACATTGCTTGCAGTATATCCGCCAAATATCGAGCAGCAGGCATGGAACCTCCTAGAACGTTCACTAACTCCGTACGTCTTGTAAAGTGATACTTGCCCAAACCATAAGAGAGCCTCGTTAGAAAAGGCCTAGGAGATTAAAATTACATTGTGCAAATCTCTCACCTCTTCTCCTCCACACTTTCAAGGCCGTCTGGAACCCTTAAGGCAAATCGGTACTCGTCAGTAGACAATATACTTGCCCACTGCTCGAGAGACCAATTGATGTATTGCCGTGCAAACTCAAGGCGAGTAATTCGGTGCTCCCTGGTATGTCCTGGCTCTCTTGGCGGGCGAAACGCCATTAAACCTTGCTCATTCAATCTCATTCGAGCTGTTTTCTTAGACCTCTTGGAGGCGAAGAACTACTTCAATAACTGTTAGATGACGATTTCGTAAAACTGTCAGTGTTAAAAAAACGGTCGTCCCGCTGTTCAGCAAGTCCTTGGACGCACTGATCCTGGCCTTCTTGATTATGAGCCTGTTAACCTGTAACGCTGCACTGCGTATCGTAGAGTTTGGCAGGAAATACCGATTGCAAATAGCTGCATATCTGATGAAGCGGCCATCATCTAAAGTGCTACAACACGTGCGAAACTTCGGCATTAAGGGGCATTTTTGAAATTCGAATTTTTAATTTCAATTTACAAGCTAAAGCAAAGCCAAAGCAAATAAAAATTGCTTCAAACTGAATAAAAATAAACTAATTGATAAATGATAATAAATGAACTTAAAGTAGTAAACATTTTTGATTTATTTACTTTCTTTGATACCGTGAGTGTAATGACAAAGTCCAATTTAATCTAAATCGGTTAACTGTTAATTGCCAAAACAAAATAAATGGTAAAACCGACCAGGCAATATTATATTATTTATTAAATTAATGTAATTTTTTAAGTGGCCGGAATTTTTTGGCGGTGAGTCTATGTTTAAAGGAGGGGACAAGCAATCTAACTCCTTGAAAAACGGTAATTACGCGTATTAAGCACATCACGAAGCCAGTCCGTTTGGTCCTTCGGAGTGGGTTTCCGAGAATTTCTTCTTCTTCTTTTTTTATTTGGAAGACAGGAGGCGGAGATAAACGAATTAAAGTGGGCGAACAGGTTCAAATGGAACTTCGAATAACCTGTGTGGCCACTTCAAGAACTAACGGGATATTCAGATCTCAAACAATGGTAATAAAACATATACAGAGCATTGACTATTTTACGGAGGATTTTTGGATAGATTAGGTGCCGGGCGATTGGTGCAAACATTCTCCGATGAATATAAGCCTTCTCACTGGCAATTCTAGACTCAAGAAGCATGGGGGGCTAACAACGGATAGCCGTGCCGGTTTTGTCAAGAAGAAGACGAAGAAACAGCATTGCACTTATGTCAGTGTGAGGGGTTTGTGCGCCTCTTCGGGGAAGAAAAATTGATGCCCTCAGGCTATACCCAGGAGTCTCTTTCTCTAGATTCTTAATTTAATAAACAGACAGTAATGGAGAGGGTATTCTAATTATGGATGCCACAGAAGTCCCACGGAGGTCGGGTGGTTAGGCTTGTTAGCCAACCCCCACTAATCTAATCTAATCAACATTCGGTGACTATTATGTCTACTTAGGATAAAAGCGAAATGGATGAACGAAATGATTTTAAATTGATAAATTAAGGGGATATTATTTTGCTTAAATTTGGTTTGGTTGGTCGAGAAAATTAAATATTTTCCTATCAAAAATTTAATTTTGTCATTTTGCACATATACACTGAAATTGTTGTAACGGTTGCATTTATATCTCCAAGGTCACAGAAAGTCCTTGAACGCTATAAGTATGCAATACAAAATATAAGTAGGGATTAAGTATGTGTGAGATTGAATTTTTATTTTGTAATTTTCTAATAATATAACAGAAAAGGAAATTGAAACTGAGAAATACTGGTTGCAGATTCCTTTCATTACTGAAATATTTTGGTTACCTTCAAGAAAATGTAAATTATTCATTTAAAGACTGGTTTACCTTTGAGTTGATCGATAATGCATAAAGTATGGTTGGTACAAAATGATTTCAAATTTATTTAATACCACGCGAGTATATTAACATATCTTTTTAAGGATTTCGTGCTCTAAATGTAGAAGGGGTGCGCGGTAGCTCCAGATGTGGACGCCCAGATAAGCTGCCTAAGGTCGAACAACTTACCAGCCAGTAGTATAGCAATTCTTCTCTAATAACAGAGGCGACCAACAAAACAGTTGTGTGAGTGTGTGTGTGTGTGTGTATATGTGAATGAATGTATGTGTGTGGTATGTTTGGTGAGTGCTGTACGCTACTCGCGTGCCTTTAAACCACCTAACACAACAAAATTCCCAACGTGTAAAGACTCCATTACTTATGAATCCGAGCCACACCTCTGTTAGACGCCCAACTGCGAGGCGGCACCAACCTAGTAATGAAGTTATTACCGCGGCTGCTTCCACTAATACCTACCAGCTACTCTAATACTAAACCAACGTCAAGTATACACGGAACGTAAGGCTAAGAAGGCAAAGGCGTTACACAAGGGTATATTAAGGGCCGATCCTATCCAAGATACTATCCGCAACTTAAACTGAGTGTTATTTAATAGCTAAGTCTGATGTCTACATTAACTTTTACCCGCAATACTCTATAATGATCCATTAAGTTCCCTATAAAAAGCTCACTCCCACAATTTTGAATTATTTTTTTTGCACGTAAACACATCACCATCATTAATTAAATAATAAATTTTATTATATTATGATTTCTCCCTTTAAACACGGACTCATAATTACAGTAAAACCAAACAGAAAAAAAAAAATAAGAAATAGTAAAAAAAGAGAAAATAATATATATTTAAAAAATTCTGATATGAATCATTCATACGGTTTTCTCTTAATGCAAATGTCATAATTTTAATTGACAATTTCGTTTTTAATCTGGACATTTTAATGAACTTATAGTTGGCTCTTAAATATTTAAACAAGATCAGGCGAAGAGGATCTAAACAACGTTTATTTAGAATCAGATAGCGCATCTGGATAATACCGGCCGATCGCAAGACAACCTAGGAATGCTCATTGTGCAATTTAAATTTTGAAGTATCAGCTTCTTCAAAAACTGTTCCGGAAAATTTTAATTGGAATTGCGTTTTTTTTTTTTTATTTTATTATTTTTTTTAAATGCACAATAGATATACATACACTAATTTCAAGAATTAATGGAATCTGAACGCCTTGTGTTGTCAAGCTTATCCCCGCCTAAGAAAATACCTTCAGGTAAAACATCCGCCTCCTCTCTCACTTCAATTAGACCGATTTCTCGCTAGAACATGACTCTAGTGCGTTAGAAATACAAAAAATATCTACAAAAGCCATTAATGCGCAAATTGATGTCTTAATTAAAGCACATCAAGATGCAGTGTGGCGCTCTGATGACCAGCTTGAAACCCAGAGGCTCACCATGTCACCATCAAATAACAACACGCGAAGCAATCTGCAACAATAGACGTCATCTATACAAACCGGAGACAAAAACCAATCCGCCATAACCGCAGAGACCCCTCACTCAACTGGCACAGCTATAACATACACACTTCATCAGTTGAGATATCAACCACAAAGTCGTTTGCATCGCTAGTCATACTTGGAAGAGGAATATTGCGAATGAAAATAGCGCAAAACCTAACAGATCATCTATTTTTGTCAAGCATGTTCCTGTTTACATGAAATTCTGCAGCACCTTAAAATACGTGCTCAGTGGTAGCGTGCTGGACTAGCAATGCAGCAGTCCCGGGTTCGAATCCAGCTGCTGCCCTTAGATGTTTTTCTTCCTAGCAGCCTCTTACACCTCACTGTCCGGTGAGAGACAGTGTTGTCTGTAACGAGAGGACACTGTTCGAAGGCCGGCAGTGCACAGAGAAGGCTCAAAACTTTGGGGTAGCTATATGGGCCCAGAAGGGCTTTGGATAGCATAGGGCTTGGTCCCTTCCCACAGACAATAAAAAAGTTAAAAAAATACCTTACAATACAGTTCTTAGAACTATCCATTTCCCTTTCTTATAGAAATTCTTAACTATTACATCTAGACCTAATAAGCCCAATCATCTTCCCTCTTCCTACTGACCAGTCAGTTTGCTAACTGCCATGGGTAAGATGCTTTGTAAGAATTGATCCTCTCCTTGATGATTTCCTTCTAAATTTTCAGTATGGTTTCCTAACTTCCCGTTCAACATTCCCAAAGTGACATCACATTATTGACGCCATCTCATCCACTCTTGAGCAGAAACAGTACTGCCCTGATATATTCCTGGACATCATTCAGGCGGTTTACTGTGGACGCTCAAGATCTACCTACTATATAATAACATCTACCTATCTGATCATTTCTTCTGGATTTTTACAGATCCTCTACCTTTCCATGCTGGTGTCCTTGCTCCCCTCCTATATATATATATATATCTTCTATAGCGCAGGTATTCCTTCCCATCCCGAAACAATCTTATGCTGTTGGCACATGTGTTATTGCTCAACACCTGGGTCCTACCTTTGTATTCCTACAATCCCATCCATATCATCTCTCTCCATGATTGGTTAATCAGGTGGAGATCAAAGGTCCACTCACCAAAACCAAATACATTTCCTTCACTCTTCCAGACATGCCATTCTCCCTCCCATATTCCTGACATATAGTTCATATTTAGGACTATATCCAAACATAATACTCACTTAGTTTGGACTAACTCGTGACCTCTTAACTTCAACTTAACATATTCTCGATAGCTAATAAAATTTGATAGGGACTATCTCCCTTCCAATGGGAGGCATCTTCCAAAAAGATTTACATACCCTGTATATTAACATTATACAGGGCATGAACTCATAATCAAATAGAAATTAGAAGCTAATATAATTACAATGATTGTTTTAATTTATGTCAATTCTTTCTCTGAGTCAACTTCAACGTTCTATCGTATGATATTCAATTTTTAAGAGGGAACGCAATAACATTTGTATCAAAATCCATCATTTTACTGATTTTTTCTCTTCAGTTTTTCTCGATTTTCTCGAATATGGGCATAATCTCTTTAAACTTATTATACTGTCTACACAGATAAATGCCGATCACCTTTATTTGAAATATTTTTCCACAAAAAATTGAATTTTTTTATGAAGTTCAGTTCCGAAAGAGCAGCATCTTTACGCTTTCCAGTAAAATATCTTTTCAACGTATCTACCAAGTAATATTAGAAACTGATCTATAATTTCTAATTTTCCAAAAATTGGTTAATCAAATGTGCGACTATACAGAATAGGTTTGGAGTTGTTCGGAAATTTCTGGAAAAAAGATTACAATGATTTTCTTTAAACTTGTGATGCTAATTGCATAGACATAAACCTATTAGTTTTATTTAAAACATTCTTCCGGTGGAAAAAAAAAAATGATTTTAATGGGATCTGAGAAATTTAGGACATTACAATTTACATGTTATTTGGGCTTGTTCAATGTTATGGGCGCTCTCTTCTAGACTACAAAGTAACTACTTTCAACCAATATGTGCCGCTATCATTTCTACCAAATCCGTCTATCAAATTTGGTCAGATTCATCATTGATATGAACTATTCACCACACTTCCATTATGTGGACTTTGTTCCATTTGGCCTGATAAACTAAATGTAATTCGTAAAGCAATGGTTTTCCATGACTAATTCTGAGTGGGCACTTTAGATATCAAAAATGTAAAAAGAGGGAATTTAATATATTCATGGGAAGAATTACTCATTGAAAATCTTAGCTGGAAAATCTAATATCTATTCAGTTAAAGATCACATTATGAGAATTACTTTCATTCATTTCTATTAATTTCCCTTACTTCTCATATTTACTGCAATTTAATTTTAATATTGTTTTACTAGTAAATAGGAAATTTTCTATATTCGCATTGCTCAAAAATATGAACGAATAGAAATCATACCAAGATATTTTTTAGATCATAAAAAACCTTTATAAATATTTGTAATTTACAATAATAATCATTTAATAAAAAGTTTTTCTCTGTATTTGCAAGGATAAAAAAAAGAATTGTAATTTAAGGCATTTGATAAGAAAACATTCCACGTAACACACTTTCATTTAAGAAAATACAAAAAGAAATTGTCGGGAGTATTTGTTAAAAAGTAAGTTAGTAACATAAATTTTTGAAGCATACGTGATAACACGTATGGGATGTATCTCAACCTTCCAACTAAGAACCTTAGATAAATGGTACACTTTAGCGGAGGAAGTATAAGTTTTCTACAAAACTTAAATTCGTACGTGAATGAATATTTTCTTGTTTTGTATGTGTAAAGTTGCTTACACAATATATATATTTCCGAAAATTTACTTTTTATAAATTCTTATATTTTATTTTTAATTAATATCTTTTTTCATATTGTGTATTTTTTTTATCAATGATGGAAAATACCAATAGATTGACATTTAGAAAATTCGAACTGCTGACTTCAAGATGCCATCAATGCCATCATTTTGATTAACATAAAAAAAAAACGGCCCTAACTTTTCAAATGGTTTACAGCTTACGACTTTTTCAAATACCTCTGTATCCTACTCATTACTAACGGAGATATGGACATGTTCCGATTATCGCAATTACACATCGATTTGCGAATCGTCTCTTATTCAACTTTAATTTTATCTTGCATGTCTAGATGGATATAATCGAACACTGTACAACACTGTATTTTTCAAATAGCTTCGGAATTATATGCAGAACTGCTAATGTAGAAAAGATATCTCCGTTTTCTGAGTCTAAAAGAGAAGCCTACAATCACACACTTCTTGGGATGACACTTGATCTGAACCTTTGCCTAGCAGCGTACATGTCTTTCAAAGGTCGTTTATCATATTTAAACCTTACCTTTACCTTTCCAACCTGGTGGTCTGTCAGTAGCTGTTAAACAAAGTTGCCTTCTTGGGGGTTTGTAGCATCTATCCGAATAAATAGTTTATCTATAAGTCTATAGAAATATATTTATTCTATGCTTGATTTTCTTCATATTTTGTCGCTACCTTAATTAATTCTTATCTTTTTGGCTATTGGAAACTTGGAAACCTTTTATCTCCTTCTTAACTCTTTTCTCCGACTATTATTGCTGTCTGTCAAACAATTCTTTCTCCATAGGATTAAGTGTTTAACCCCATCTGAGCAATCTCTCCCTCACACACACACACACACACACACACACAAACTCTGTTACTTTCCATTTGACTTCCTTTGGGACGCGGCAAAACTATTATAAATTAGAGACCAAACATTACCGCAGTCCGTCTTACACAAGAATCATATACAGCAGTTCAGCCAGTACACACAGTCAGCAACGCGTTATTTTCAAGAAGTGTCCGTTCATTCTTTTATTTATCTACTTACTTCCCTGATGCTACAGCCCGGGTCGAGCCTTGACCTCCAAAAGAAATTGACTCCAATCGTCCCTATCCAAAGCCATAGACCGCCAATTCCGCGCGCCTAGCCTGGTTGCATCTCCTCCAACCTGGTCCATCCATCGAGCCTTTGGGCGTCCGACCTTTCTGACACCAATGACACGGTAATTCATAATCCTCTTCGGCATTCTGTTGTCTTCCATCCTTAGAACATGTCCCGGAGCCTATTAATGCGGATTACTTGCACTGCAGTATAGTCTTTATATTTATTGTAAAGCTCTTGATTATGTCTCCTTCTCCATTCACCATTAACTTGGACTGGTCCATAAATCCGCCTTAAAATTTTCCTTTCAAAAATGGCAATCCTTTGCTCGTCCACTTTTTTAAGTGTCCAGCATTCTGAACCGTAAGTTAATATCGGTCGAACCAAAGTTTTATATAAAGTAGTCTTGGTTTTTTGAGAGATTAGTCTGGAACTAAAGTGTTTGGTGAGTCCGTAATAACATCTACTAGCTGACGCTATTCTCTTTTCAATTTCCTTTGAGAGGTTATTTTCGGAATTTGCATAAGTACCCAGATAAACAAAACCCTGAACTACTTCAAACTTATAGTTCAAACTGAAACTGCTCCAATTTGCATATAAGGAGCAGAGCAGTTACTTCCAACTACCATATACTTGGTCTTTTTTTCATTTACTACGAGTCCCAATTTTTTAGCTGACGCTTCCAATGCTTCGAACGCCTCTCTAATTCCAGCTTCCGATATCAATATCATCTGCATAAGCTAGTAATTGTGCTTGTTTGTTGAAGACATGGCTGTTCGTCTCAATACGGGACTCTCGTATTACTTTCTCAAGTGCAATATTAAACAGCAGACATGCCAAAGCATCTCCCTGCTTTAATCCATTCATTGTTTGTAATGGCTCCGAATGGGAAGACTGTATTCTCACTTTGCATTTAGGGTTGGACATGGTGACCTTAACCATTTCAATCAGCTTTCTCGGGATATCAAGATCATGCAATGCTCTACACAGCATATTTCTATTAATCTTATCATAGGCTGCCTGAAAGTCTATGAAGAGGTGATGTGTCGTAATGCCATACTCAGTGGTTTTTTCCAAAATTTGTCGCAACGTAAATATCTGGTCAGTGGTGGATTTTCCCTTAGTGAAGCCACATTGATAATCCTTAATATTATTTTCCACATAGGGTAGCATCCTACTGAATGTTATGTTTGACAAAATCTTGTAGGCGGTGTTTAATAAGGAGATGCCTCTTTTATTTATCTATCCTAGTTTTATATTTAGTTTAGCTTGTTTGGATCTCAAGGATCTCAGTCAGATGTCTACTTCTAGTATGAATTTTATAAAATCTATGAATATAGTATCCTGACAAAGCTGACTCACCGAAATCTCCATAAATATACCAACAATAATTTATCTCCGGAAAAAGGAGGAGTAGAAACATGAAGTAAATTTGTTCTGACGACAGAGAAAATCAGAAACCGGTCAGGAACAAAAGGAATATGCACGCTACGACGGATAAAATACCAGATGTTATCCAGCACTGCGGAGCCATCTACATATTCAACAACAGATTACCTTCGATAATCCCGCAAAGGAGGCAAAACTCAATTAAAAATTTTAGAAAAATCTGGCATGATTGCAATTCTTCCCCTTATCAGATTTAAGAGAAAGTAAAACATGAACTAATGTAATTTATAGAAAGTGTAAATTTATTTCTGAGTTTCACTTGCTCGCAATAATTCTAAAAAAAAAAAAAAAAAATAGAAAAAAAAAGAAAAGTACTTTAACCTGGGTTTTCCTTTAGTTAAGTAATAAAGGAAGGGTTAGAGATGGCGCTGTAGGGTTGATGCAAGCAGCAAAAACAACCACTCCCTTAACTAGACAATAAAAAGTTATGGGTCTGTTGACAAAAACATTCGTGCAGCAAGCTCATGTTAAAACTCTGTGGGTGTATTTGTATGTGTTTATGTGTAGTATAAGTGTGAGCGAAACACACTTAGCATGAAAACATGGAAGTGAGAGAGGTTAAAGTATTAACATAAATTCCAGTGAGATCTCCTTCACTGACGCTCTCCTACTCTGTGCTACTGCAACAGACGCGTGCTATACACATCTTATACTCCAGTTAGAAGAAAAGCGGTTAGTAGAAGGAAGAACCTGGAGGTGTAGTAGAGAAGGGGTAAAATTATGTTTGTATGTTAAAACTTTAGCCGGCGGCCAGGTTATATAATGCGACAGGAAGTTTTCTTGGTAAGTAAGAGGGGAGAAAAAAGCCGGAAGCAGAGCTTGATACCTTATGTTTATACGCTGATGTAAAAATCCAGTCGGAAAATAAAAAAGAATAAAATTTAACAACTTTATTTTACATTAATTTATTACAAAGAATATCCCGTTCTGCTACTATAATCGACAAATAATTTTGTTCACTCTTTAAATATCGTATTTCAAAAAGATAAGGTATTTTTTTTCTTTCATTTTATTAAGAAATTCACAATTATACAAAGTGTATAACAACAAGTGAATATGATAAGAAGTGACATAAAAAGGGCGTGAAAAACTTGTTGGGAGATGCCTCCCTCCAAGTGGACGTATTTCCTATTTATTACTTTTTATTGACTGCTTGAAAATGCTAACTTAAATTTAGGTAGTTGCGGGGCCAGTGGCGTTTTAGTCTCCAGGAGGGCTGTGTGAGAGAGTAAGGGAAGAGAGTTTTTGGACTAAAAGGTTAGGATGGTTGGATGTGGAGTCAAGGATTATTTTGTAATGCGTTTTTATTAACTGATGGCCAAAAGGGATTTTAAGGTCAGTGTGAAGGGTTGGGCTGGAAACATAGAACGGGTCAATGGTAATTCTTCTGAGGGATTTGGACTGGAAAGATTAAATGCGATAGGAGTTGGATGCTTGATTGAACCCCAGATCTCGCATATGTCTGTCCAGAAGGGGTTATAATAGTGTTTAGATATCTTTTGTATTCAAGGGAAAGTGTAGAGCGTCGATCAAGTAGTCGCGAAAGAAGTTGGTTTCGACTATTAAGTTCGTCTATTTAATCTTCATTCTTCATGGTGTGATTTTAGGATCATATAGTAGGTAGAGGGGAAAGACTCTCTTGAACTTCCACAGCAAACCTGCATGCCAAACCTGGTCAAACGCCTGAGCGATGTTCAAAAAGACACCAGGGCAATACTGCTTCTGCTCAAGGGGGGATGAGATAGCGTCAATAGCGCGGTGGTACAGGTGGATTTGTTGAATGGGCTTGTTAAGTTTAGGTATAAGGAAAATAATGGGTGGATCTGAGGGCTGCATTGTAGAGGTAGGTTAGAAATATGAGTGCTTTTTTTGGTAATTGGCGGAGAATTAAAGTTGAAATAAAATCGAATCCGGGAGATTTTTTAGGGGAAAGTATGGAGATAGAATATTTAACTTCAAGTGGATAGATGGTTTTAGGAGGCGAAGATAACTGAAGAGGAATATCAAAATATCCTCAAGTGCTTTGGCGGTAAGTTCGACATGTTGAGAATCGGAGTTATGGAAGAGATAAAGGTAAATATTTCCATATAAGATTCTGATTTTAAATATCCTTGATAATCCCTAGATTTGTAACTCGTTCATAAATATTTCATGGATTCTGAAGTTGAATGATTTATTATTAGAACCATAAAATTTTAGTTTATCTACATTAGCTTTATACATTAGATAATTTTTTTTTCCGAGCTTAACAATGAATATATGCCGATACCCAAGATATTTTCCCGCCAAAAATATCTGCCTTCCCACTCACCATGCTGTAGGCCTCTACTCGCCATTCCCTTTTTCACATCTTCTGACCAACATTTCCTTGGTTGGCCTCCTTTGCTCTGTTTGGGTCTGAAAATGATAAAGAGATTTTTTAAAAAAGATGGGGTGCTGGCCCAACATTTAACCCCCACCCTAGAGAACCGGGTTTGACCGGCTAGGAGTCCTGTCTACTTCACCACTGGTTATACCGCCATGGCTCGGCACCGCTTCTATTAGTGTATTTCAAAGAGCGTTTCCCAGGAGATGGAAGTCGGATTTTCCCCTTAAAATACGATAATAATTAAGGAAATTAAGTACTTAAATTTATTAGACAAAATATAGTATTTACGCAGCTATGATATAAACAACATATATTATAAAAGACATTTCTGTACCAGCACTTCTTTTACGGCCAATTAGTTTCAAGCTAGAAGAAAAAAAATGTTATGGCTAACATTGCAGAAAAAAAATGGTGTGAAACCCGCACATGACTTTCTCTTACTGCAATCTACGACGTATGATTGGCTAATTTTCTTAAAACTTATAATTCTTAGTAGATAATCAGTTATCTCTAATATTATTGTATATGAACGGGAGACACCAAACTTAATAAAAATAAATCAACTTTTATGAAGAAAGCATAACCTCGCTTTTCCCATAGACTCTTAAATGAATTTTCTTGGAAAAAAGGTTCAAACAAAAGTGCACAGCTCTCTCTGTATCAGAGATTTTTCAGAATTTTTTCATATTTCTAACCTCCTCATATATATACCTAAACTTGTACCTTATACCTAAACTTAACAAGCCCATTCAACAAGTCCACCTGTACCACCGCGCTATTGACGCTATCTCATCCGCCCTTGAGCAGAAGCAGTATTGCCCTGGTGTCTTTTTGAACATCGCTCAGGCGTTTGACCAGGTTTGGCATGCAGGTTTGCTGTGGAAGTTCAAGGGAGTCCTTCCCCTCTGCCTACTATATGATCCTAAAATCACACCTATCTGATCGTGCCTTCTGAGTTCGTCCAGATCTTCTAAGTTTCCTATCCATGCAGGTGATTCCCACCAAAGACAGTTTCTTTGCTCCTCTTCTGTATATTTTGTATACTGCACCACAACAAACTCTCTCTGTATATATATCGCAACAAACTCTCTCTGTATATATATCGCAACAAACTCTTTCTGTTCTATATATATATAGAACTCTTTGTATATATATATATATATAGAGCTAGATCGTATACAAAATTTAGTAAAACTCTGCGCTGTTGTTATGAGAAAATTGCAAAAATCCAATCAGTAAAGTTCGCATTTACAGTCAACCGAATTTCTTCAAACTCGAAATTTTTTGAACAGTCCCAACACCGTGTCGGTACACTGAAACGAATCCAGTGGCGGAACGAATTGATCCTAATTCCTATTTTTATATAAACTGGTTCCAACAAAGTTATATGAAAATTTGTATTATTAGAAATTAAATTAAAGTAGGTTGTAGATTATAGATTGTAAGGGATTATTGCATTGCGACCTGAAAGATCTATTGAGCCTTCTCCAATGCACAGCTGGCCTTTAAGCAATACTCTCTAGCTACAAACAACACTGCCCATCACCGGACAGTGAGTTGTAGAGGCAGTTAGGAAAAGAAAATCTAAGGGCAGCATGGTGGATTCGAACCCGGGCCCTCCGCATTGCTAGTCCAGCGCGCTACCACTCAGCTAATCCCTTCCTTCCCCCTTGGTTTTCGCCAATTAACTAGGGACGGAGATCCTAGTTTATGTACTGTGTTTGCCCTTGTCTGTGTAGTGTAGAGTGTACTTAGTTTAAGTGTATTGTGTACAGTTCTGACGAAGTGCATAAGTACTGAGATGTGGTAACCCCTGGGGTCGCTACTTCCCAAGTAACTGCATGCAACAGATATCCCTTGCGGGCTATTAAAGTAAGCTATAGCACAAAAATTAATTATTCAACTGAGTTGTGGCCATGTTGAATGAACCAGTGGCAGGATTCTAATTTTATGTTTTATAGCCTTAAAGCTTAAACGATAATAGCAATGGAGGGCTTCTAATTATATAAAATAAAATTTTATACATAGAGAGCGATCTGGTGTTAGAAAAGTAAAGATGGATTCAGATACAGGCAGCAGTGAACTTGAAACGAATTTCTGAATCTGGTTCCAATCTGGGAATTTTCATTGGCTGAATCCCTGGAACCGAGTGGATCCGAAACCGGAGTTGATTTAGATTATTTGGTTCCGGAGTGAACGAATAAACTAAATCACTGAATCTAGCCAATACAAACGCTTGAAAGTGGAACCAGCTTCACTAACTGGTTCCATAGTCAGTACTGACTAAATCCATCTTTACTTTTCTAACACCAAATAACTGTCTATAATATATTTTATTTTTTAAATGTTCTACAAGGTCAATTAATAATTGAATGATACATATGAAGTTTTATTTTGAAGGAAGGTTGGTGAGGAGTTTGGTTAAACATGGTAAATGAATTTTATGTTTGGCGCCATTTTTAAAAATGATATTTGATTACTTGTGTTGTCTTTTACATTTTATTTATTGTTCAATTTTTTCTCTAGAGTTTAATTTAATGATGAAGTTGATGATCACTTTATTTCAAACATTTTTCTGGAATAATTGTTTTTTTTGGGGTATTATGTAATTATAAGTTACGCTTAACTTTAAACTAACTGCAAATTGGTTGAGGGATGGCACAAAGGGAACATAGTTCAACATGTTATACAAACCAAAGCTATAATCCCGGCTATATACTCGTAAATTTTAATTAATCCTAAGTCCAATAGAAAATAATAAATTTTATATTGTACAATTTTGTTGGATGTTTGAAAAAAATATATAATCATACAGATAATAAGATATTAAGATCCATGTAAATAAGGTAAGTTGTATAGAAGGTCTTTCTGTTCTTACTTCATTCCAGTTAATCAAAGTAAAGGATGTTGTTCTATAATAGAAAATTGTATCTCCACCCTTCCGACATAAAATCGTCATGAATAATCGAAACGGACGTTGAGTCTCGAAATAGGAAGTATAAATCTTTTTCAATTATTCAGTAAAGGATAGACTTGGTGTACACGTTTAAGAACAATTACGGGGGCAGTACTACTCGTCTTTAGTAGTAGCCAGAGCATTGATTTACTGGTGGCACATCTTCATTACAATATATCTCTAAAAGAGTGGGAGAGCCCGAGTATAACATCGTGTGTGTGTGTGTGTGTGTGTGTGTGTGTATGTGAGGTAGTAAGGCAGGTTTCTTCTTACCTGTACAGTATAGTAAATAGATGATCACCATACTGCCTTCTATTTTCTTCAGCCTATATTCAAATAACTCTTTCTTTTTCTCCTGCCATTTAACAATGTCTCAATGCAGAAAGCTTTATTATTAGAAACTAACTCTCATTTTATCAGATTTCTTATTAAATCCTAATATTACATTAGTTTTTAGAAACTCTATCATTCTTTCCAATTATTTCAATATTTATTAACATTATTTCGAAAATTATTATATGTTTAATTTATTACGATTACGATATTATTTCTTTTCAAAAAAATTGTTTATAGATCCAACTACTTTATAGTCGACAAATTAATATGCCGTAAAAGCGTGTCCGTCAAATTGAGAAGAGGTCAAACAATTGAAAATTTACATATGAAATGAAAGGGAGTTATAAATCTGTCCTTCAATTCGGTATATACATCTGTAACTATGTAGACGACCTGCTGTATACACTAATATGAGCACACAACTAAAAAAAATTTAAAAAAAAGCGAACAGGCTTTTAACCAAGTTATTAACAACGATGTGGTTGCTAAATTGGAGTATCTATCAATTATGTTCTTTCAAAAAAAAGTCAAAACTGAAATATACATACAAATTTAATGATTTATTCTACAGAAATAAAAACTTATAGGTTATATATATATACAGGATGCCCCAAAGTATATGGATAACGACTTTTTCTCGGAAACTAAGATAGCTAGAATAAAACTATCAAATACCTGTCCCCGTAATTTTTTGTTAGAAATCCAAATTTAATTTGTAAATTTGTTTTGGGGCTTCCAGAAGCGAGATATAGGCACCAACTTCATCTTTTTTAAATGGGGAGGTGTGGTTTTTATTTAAGATATAGATTCCTCTATTTTTTGTAAGAAAAATTTACTTGAACGGTTTTTTTTTTCTTTGAGCGATATTTTACAAGTTATGAATGAAAACATGATTCCTATAAGAAATTTCAAAATGATATTATAACGGTTTTTTGATTGAATAAGAAGAAAAGTACTATTTTATTATAAATTTTACTCCTCATTAATTACAGATCTTGCTCGAACTGACCCCCACCATTAGAGATGCATACACATGCTTTTTCCTGCCAATTGTACCTTACGACCAAAGAAATACATCTCTTCGGATTATTTAATTATTTAAAATTAAATTCGGATTTCTAACAAAAAACTACGGGGACAGTTTTTTTCTAGCTATCTTAGTTTCCGAGAAAAAGTCGTTATCCATATACCTTAGGACACCCTGTATATATGTATATATACGAGTGTGTGTGTTTGCCTTACTGGATCTGGACTAAGTTGAGGGGCAGGCTTTCAGGCTATGCCACAAAAACCCCACGGGATCTATTGTAGTACCTCTATAAATGAGTTTAGTATCATATTCTTACCATCAAGGTGGACAGCGGTTCCCGCATAAACGAAGATGACCCAGTTTTCCCCCTTTCCAGGGTTCAAAACTTCATAGTATAGATCAGTCTTGTACAATAGCTCCAGAAATATATCACCATCTCCTTAGCTAAAGCACCATCACCAACTACTCTCAATAGATTTATAAATCTGGCCCATTGATTCGAAATAGTCTTGCGAACAGACCAGCTATTGTACTGACACGAATTTCAAGAAAGTAGGTCTTTTAATATACAGGAAAGGTTTTGCGCCGGTGAGTTAATCAACATATGATGGAAACTACAATATTCGGGGCCGTCAAAGAAGAGATCCATCCAAGTTAGCCACCCCCAGACCAGTCGAAAATCGATCTGGTAACCAATAAGTACGTAAATAGTTCTAGAAAAATAAAGCAAATGAAAGAAAATTAACCAATTCTGAAACTCTTTCAAATTTCTCAATAAATTATTTTATTATGCAACAAACTGCAAAATATTTTCCAACTCGGCAATTATACATTTCTATTGAGGAATAAAACAATTTTTCATTTTATTCGATTAAAAAGCAAGGGCATGGTTTTACATGAACTCGCAAAACCTGAAATTAAAGCAAGCAGTAGTATCAAATGATTCTTTTTTTTTTTAGATCTTTGCTCAAGAAGAATTTCTAACATTTATAATGGAAAAGAAATGTTACTATTTCATAATTATATAATTACTTTATTTAATTACATAACTACCTCATAATTAAGAAATTATCATATTACTACAATTAATATTTTCTTTTTTGATAATTTACATTTTTAACATTAATTTTAAGTTTAGAAAAAATCGAAACCAATACTGTCGGAATATGAACAAGAAGGTTTATTATTTACATTAGTATTAATAGTAAATGTACGTGATTTCATTATTTAACGAATTGTACAGCATCATACAAGAAATTTTTTCCTGTAACCAAATGTTCCACTACTAAATGAGTAAAAGTTGTATATCACCAAAGATTAAACTGGCATAGACAAATTAGCATAAACTCAGCAAATTGTGTATTATTGAAAAGAACTTGTTGAAAAATAGTTTACTTAACTAATAAATGAAATTACGAACGAATATCGGGACAATATAAGCCAAATTCTAATAGACTAGTTTCAGAACAATTTTTACTTCAATAGGGATAGATTATCAGGTGGAAAAAGGTCTACAAATTGCTCGCCGCAAATTTCCTCTCAGTGCACACAAAATACCTACATAGAAAGCAGCTGTGTGGACCTTACAAGGCAATTGTTAAAGTGAACATCGCTAGAGTGGGATATTGCGTCATTCGAAAAAATAAAAAAACTATAATAAATATTGATTTTATAGACTAATAGTGTACAAAAACTAAATATATACTAACCAAACTTTAATAAAAATGTAATGACATGGCAAAGTCATTGACATCGGCAAAGTACGCCAAAGAAATAATTTACAAAAGGTGAAAACAGTGACACTGTTGGCCGCCGACAGCCGCGGTCAAACAAACAAACAACAAAGCCTTTTCATCAATTCTCGCATCAAAAGGCAGGCACCGCCATAAGTATGGCCACCAAATAAGGTCAGAAAACTACGAAGGTCGCACAAGGCCGCACACTAAGACAGATATCTTGGTGTGAGTGTGTACAACAGTATATAAAAACCCTATGATATACGACTAAAGGATTATTATATCATCTACGACCAAACTATACACGAGCGGCAATTCACAGTTATATTCAACTTATCATTCTCGTAGTTGTGCACTTTAGTTCGTTATTTTAACCATTCTAAATTATCATCTTCTATTTATTATTAAGTATTTTATTATAGTTATTAGTTACCATTTATCACGTTTAAATTATTGTTAAAATACAGTTTATTTTTACATAAAAAACCGTTTAATAATTCGAGCACTAACTTCGAAATCTCTCAAACTAACTTCCGCCCTCTTCAAGACATCTGCTACTCCAGGAATCCCACATCAAACAATATCATTACATCTAATATCTGATTCCATTACAAAAACTAATCTTTTATTAAAATTGTTCATTCAAAACATTCATGAAATGTAACCAATCATATAAAATTAAAAAAAAATACTGTTTTTCTAAAAATTCATAATATAAAGAATTATAATGTGGCAAATATGGAAAAAGTAATAATTTGTTCTACACAAGAAACAGAACTACCACTTTTACACACTGGAATACAGATTTAATATAAGAGCGCAAGCAAGTGTGTCAACTGAACATGACTCTTGTAAACGCTCTTTACTTGCATTAAATATTATATTTTTTTCATAGTAGTTAAATGAACGATATAAAAAGAGGTAAAACACGAACAGTAACATCTAAGAGAACGTTATGTAATGAAATAAATAGGAAGGTTACCTCACAAAGGTTATAGAACAATAGGTTAATGTTTAACAAAATTATATTATATTTTCTGATATTTATTGTTATATTGCCTTTAAAATGTTAAATTTAAGAATTTTTGCTTTATTTTAAAAATTATTAATATATTTTAGCAAATACGATAGCGTGAACAAGGCAAAATCAATGCACACATTCCAGATTTACAGATCATTATGATTTTACAGAAAAGTTACTATTAAGTTTAAGTCGTTTTCTTCCTCAAGTACAGTGATTCCCAATGTAGACGATATTGCCCATTGTGGGTGCTGTAACGATTCAGGCGGCGATGGTAACTTCAGATGAAATTGCGCAACTTTGATTAAAAACAGGGGGTTAGTGAAAGAGAAAAATAAAGAGAACATTAAAAAAATTGAAAAACTATTCCTACGTTTCATCTGTTTTTTAGTGTAACATAAGAAGTCGTAGTAACCGAATATAAACAAATCGATAGCATCGAACCAGTTTCATCCTTATCGTTAAAATGATTTTTAATAACATAAGCAATTACTTTCTCTTACTCCTAGTAAGAGGAAGTATTTAATCGTGTCAAATTTTCGATATCGATTTTTCACCGGAAATATCCGTTTTGAGATCCCCTGAATCCAAAAAAGTGATTTTTAGCAAATGGTCTCTGTGTGTGTGTGTGTGTTGTGTGTGCTTGTCTGTGTGTGTGTGTGTGTGTGTGTGTATGTGTATGTATGTGGACAGCAAAGCTCAAAAACGAAAAATTGCAGAAAGTTCAAACTTGCAGAAAGTTCAAACTTGATATTCGCATTGGATATCAACATGGGATCCGACAGTGCGTTATCTGTCAAAATTCCTCAACCGGAAGTTCTACTGTACAGAAAGGTTTTTTCATATTTTTTGAAATTTTCTCAAAAATGGCTATAACTATTTTCTTTAAGCTTCTTATATCGACTACACATACAAAGATCTACAATTTTTATGTGAAACATTTCTCCGGGAAAATGCATTTAAGGATACTTTTAGAGGAGGGATGGGGTTAGGTTTTCCTCTAAACTGCTTTTTCAGTTTTTTATACAATTCTATCATATAAATAATATTAATTAGAATTAACTATGTTGTTGAAATTCCGAATTTGAAGAAAATCAGATGACCAGAAGCGCGCTTTTACTGAAAATTATTTTTCAATGTTCTGCTTTTTTTTTCCTTTAAACGGCTCCAACGTTTTTCTTCAAAACAAGTATGTAAACTACTCAATCAAAGAGTACAACTTTTATTTGAAACATTTCTCCGGGTAAAGACATTTAAGCGGGCTTTTACTGGAGGGGTGGGGTTATGTTTTTCTCTAAAGTTCTTTCATAGTTGAATATTCAATTCTTCCATCCAATAAAAATTAATTAGAAATAAACAGATTACCAAAATTCCGAGTTTCAAGAAAATTAGTAAACCGGAAGTGCGCTTTTACTGAACAATTTTCCTGTTTTCGACGAACTCCGACGAAATTCATTAAATTTGGTACACTAACTGTAAAATTTGTTTTTAGATTTCGGTCCTTAGTAACGTAGTTAATACACAAAACAAGTGACAAAAACGAAATCACTAATTTAGTTAGCTAAATACAAGAGGAAAAATGTCAGTAATTCATTTAAAACTTATATATCTTGAACGTCTTTCAGAATCTATGACATTGTTGAAATACAAAATTGTAGATTTTTAGTATGCACTTTCATAATCAAAGTAGGTGCACACATTACTTTTGCAATTGAGCGGATGTTACATTTTTTCAGTACTTCAATTTATAACGAAAGAAATTTTATTTTCCTTCTTAATTTGTTTTACAATCATAATTACTTTATAAAAAATAAATAAGAAAGGTAGACCGATCTTTGTTGAACGTAGAATTATAATTGACTCGTTTAATCGAATTTTTTTCTGATTGGTATACGAGTATTATTGGTTCCCCTTTTTTATAATTATTTTTCTTTATTAATAATAAACTGCTTAATAAATACGCCACTTCATGAACTGAATCACATCTGTATTTTCATCAGAAACAGTCCTTCTATCTTTTGAAACGAGATGTTTATACGACAACAATGGCCACAGGAGTTTTTTAAAGAAAAAATAATTCTTTATTGCTCTGTGTTTGGAGTACCATTGCTGCGCTTCTTTCTACACACTCCTCTCCTACCCTAAAGAGCTCCTGAAGAAGGCTACCCGAAACGTAGAGCAATAAAGAATTCTTTATTCTCTAAAAAAAAACTCTCCTGACCAATGCCGTATAAAACTCTCGTTGTAATTTTAAGGCCTGACGATTTGAAAACCATTCTCTCTTTTGATTTTATTTTGGCGTCGATCAGTTTAATCAAGTCATTTAAAAAATTAAATGCCAGAATTCATTGACTGTCTAAGTAGGTACAATAATGTAGACTTTTCAACATTTATTTCCTAACACAATTTTTAACTTTATCTAGTGTTTCCGCTAGATTTATTTCTTCTTCTAGCTTTCTGGAAGAGCTTTCTTCGTTGTTTTATACAGTTGCTTAAATTTCAAAAACTATTAGTGTTTCTGTTTAAGGTCCTGCTGAAATATACTACGTAAAGCATAAATAATGTCTAGAGTGTGAATAAATACCTAAGGATCTACAGATAAAGAATGGAGGCTTTCTTAGAACGTTGTAAGTAAGGAATACTAGAAACGTTGTGAGCTGGGTTAAGAAGTTGACTGTTCTTTGTATAGTGATTGACGAGGAATGGTAGGAGAATGGTACGAGCTTGAATTAACGGTCGGATTTCTACTTAAGAATGAAATAACAGCCTAGTATATGTCTTACAGTTAGTAAGTAACCTTGGAGGTTTATTTGCCTCAGAATATCTGCAATACCGTCCTACATCTAACTACAATGTTTCTTACTAACTTACAACCACAAATCAACCTCCTTAACTACTTACTTGCACAAATTGCAAACTAGGACAAAGCGTTTTACTTTTTTAGTAATGTCGTTTATTTATTTTTTGTTTAAATTAAATTAATAATAAAAATTAAAAATTCTACACTTCTCCAAAGTGGCCAGTAGAAATAATGTTAATGCAATGGAATTGTTAACATACGCCTAGACCTCTCTTTAGTCTATTATTTTTTGATTGATCTCTTTAAGATGTGATCTCTGGGGTTATTGGTGTTCCGCAGCCTTCTTAGTATCCGGGCAATATTCTTCACTCGTTCCAGTTAGCATTGCAATCGCTGGACTGTAAGTGCCTTAGACTTAAATTAAGATAGGCTTACGGCAGAATGATTCCAACAAGGCCGTGCGACCATAAGGACATCTGTGAGCCTCCTTACTGGCCACTGTAGACTTAACAAGCACATGGGTGGGCAACGGATAATCTGTGTAGGTTTCATCAGGAAGAAAAAGAAACAGCTTTGAACATACTCTGTCACAGTGTAGGGCTTTCTTCTCTTTTGAGAGGAGTAACTGACGCCTGCAAGCTTCACCCCTATGCCTTTCTCAGGACTCCTAAATCTAATAAAACAGACAGGGCTTGAGAGAGTGCTCTAACTGGTGAATGCCTTCTAGGATCACCCAGAAGTCTTTCTCCAGACTTCAGAGTATAATTAAACAGACAAGACTTTGACTTGTGGGTGCCAAAATAACCCATAGGCAGGTCGCTTTGGCGAGGCTCGTTAGCCAAACCTCAAAGAATCTAATTTAATCTAGATTGAGATAATGTAAGGATAGCGTTGCTTGGACTAGAACCAGAGGGATCTCCCCGTTTCAATTCAGCATACACTTAACCTATCTCTCAGAAATTATTGTGTTGATATGTCATATACTTATGGCAAGCATCAATCCGAGTATTTTCTAAATTTGTCTTTAACAACTTTTAGTTTATTTTGTTTTTTTTTTTAAATCTTGTATATTACTTTTGAGTTAAGTGGTTGTCAAAATTCAGTCCAAGTTGTGAATTTACAATCTTAATTCCGCATGTAGCCAACAAAAAGTGAATGTAATTTGTCCACAATTATTTCTTTTAAGTTTTGTCACAGACTAAAGTTTTAATTTCCTTATCTTGATGAAATTTGGTTAAGATCTAATTATAAATATTATTATTTGCAATGAAAGAATTTCAAGTATTTTATACAAGAAAAAAAAATTATTGAATATCTTAACCAAACGTATCTTAAAAAGGTTCCAGAATGTTTATTATATTTAAAAATTCTTAAAAAAAAAATATAAAGTGTACAAACTTTACGCTCCATATACTTTGATCTGAAACATATCTATATTCCAAGTAATAGCTAAAATACATAGGAGGGGGAATTTTTATCTTGTATTTTATTTAATCTTTATGGTTGAAATTACCTCCTTTGCTTTTTCCGATCCACTGGTCTTTCATATATTTAGTAAAGGGAAAAAAAATTGGGAAAAATCTTGTTTAACATTCTTTAAAAAATATTGTGTTCCTTTCAGATCAACAACAAAATTTTCTTGTTCGATATAATTCTCTTTTTTTTTAAAGGAAGGAAGTCATTTCACAGCAAGCACCAGCTTAAAGTATAATAAATATTACTACCGTCAGTGGCTTCACTTTAAACTTTCTTATCAAAAAAATTACACAACAAAGTAAATGTACGAAAAAAAAATCTGATGTGAAACACTCACCTGACTTTCTCTCATCACAGTTTTTTTAAGATTTAAGTGAGAAATTTTCTTCGTACTTATAATTTTTTACTAAAGTTTTGCTTGTTTCAACTTTTTTATATAAGTTGGAGAATCTAAACTTAATATTTATTATGACTTTTTTTTTGAGAAAAACATTCACTCTTTCATCTGTCTGTCTCCCCAGTTTTCTTTAAATGACCTATGTCATTAAAAAGTTCCTAACAAAAGTAATAGGTCTCTTATTTCATAGTTATAGTGTAGCACATGTCATAGGGAAGGGATTAGCTCAGTGGTAGCGTGCTGGACTAGCAATGCGGCGGTCCCGAGTTCGAGTCTAGCTGCTGCCCTTAGATTTTTTTCTTCCTAGGAGCCTCTTACAGCTCACTGTCCGGTGATGGACCGTGTTGTCTGTAACGAGAACACACTTTCCGGCGGCCGGTAATGCTCTGAGAAGGCTCCAAAAGTTGGGGTAGTTATATGGGCCCAGAAGTGCTTTGGATAGCATAGGGCTTGGTCTCTCCCCACAAACAATTAAAAAAAAAAAAAAAAAAAAAAAAAAAAAAAAAAAATTAGCGCATGTAATGAAATCCGATGGTGTGTTTAGGGATAAAAATCGTAGCAAACTGAAATACGAGGCATGTCCAGTAAGTAAGTGTACTGTAGGTTACAAAAATTTTTGTATGTACAAAACAGTTACCTGGTTTACATTAGTACATATGTAAGCTATTTTTCGACATAGTCACCATTCCTCCCAATGCAGGTGGTGAAACCGGGGTATTAATTTTTTGATGCCTTCCTCGAAGTAGTTTCCCGCCAACCCCTTCGTCCAATTCTCCACCTCCCCCTTCACCTCATCATCGGTTGAAAACCTTTTTCCACCCATGTGCAGCTTCAGGGAGGTAAAGAGATAGTAATCTGAAGGTGCTAGGTCAGGGAAATGCGCGAGATGGTTCAGGACATCCCATTTAAACGAGGCAAGCTGTGTGTGGTCTGGCATTGTCGTCAGCAGGCAGACTCCCTTTGTCAGCATGCCTCTCCTTTTGTTCTGAATCGCCCTCCGCAATTTTTTTAGGTGCTCACAGTATCTTGCAGAGCTGATGGTCTCTCCTTGAGGCATATATTCAATTAAATTATGCCTTGACAGTCCTAAAACACGGATGCCATGATTTTCTTGGCTGAAATTGTGGTTTTGAACTTTTTGGCGGAGGGTGAAGAGGTGTGACGCCACTGTTGAGACTGCCTTTTGGTTTCAGGTGTGTAGTGTGCAACCCAAGTTTCATCTCCAGTAATGATGGAGCGGACAAATTCATCTCCATGGAGTTTGTAGCGTCTCAAAAACTCTTGCCCGACCTTGAATATTTCACACTTGACGGTAGATTGGATTGACATTTTTCACTAAACGTATTCTCGCGTCGACAGTCAACGTACTGACCTCGAACCGGTCTCCCTTCCCGGGAGGAATCAGGCTACGCGACAGTGTGGCCAACATGTCGAAAACAAAATCCCTCCGGCCATGAGAGCCTCAGTACACTTACTTTCTGGACATGCCTCGTATCTTGAGTAAAAACGCACTTCCGGTGAACTGATTTTCTTTAAACTCAGAATTTTGACAACATATTTGATAAATTTTTAATTAATATTATTTAGATAGATAATATTACTAAAATAGCACCTTAGAGGAAAAAAATAACCCCCAAACAAAATTTCCTTGAAATGACGCATATATATCAAATATATATATAAAAAAAAAATGCAATTAACTGCAGAAATATCATGAATAAACTTTTAAATTTGCATATTAAATTACTTACAACTTTTCTGAACTTTCCGAAACACACTACTACAAAAACCTTCTCTCTTCTTCTCTGTGTTATTGTCGCTGCTTATAAAAGGACACTTAAGGTTCAAATATCTCACAGTCACATTTTAGACATAAAAGACAGCTAAATACTATATTTATTTACATTATACTTTGCCCAATACACAAAATACATTATCCTTCTTCATTTATCTATATCTATATTTAGATATCTATATATTGTTAAAATTCGTGACGTTCGGCCAGGAGTAAAAGAACAAGATGAATTCTTGCCAAAGTTTCGATGAATGAATTATCTGTTTCATGGCAAAAATTTAATTTCTGTACTGTGCAAAATATAATGTAAATGTTGTGTGTGTAGCTGTAAACAACCAAACATTAATAGGTATAAATTCTTAAAACATTCAATCCCCAAACATTTGATATGCAATATGGAAATTAAACTGAAAATGAAATCTAATTAGAGCCGGAAATTAGTGAGTTCATTAAGATATGTAAAAATAGATCCTATAATTGGGAACAGAGTAGTCCTCTGTTGAGGATATTCGCCATAACGCGCACAATACTGACAGACAACTCTATGCTGCTGACACCAGCCGTTTCTAGTTTTCACCAATCGCTGAAAGAAATTAGATGAAAATCCGATCATATCAAAATTTAAAGAGTTAAAAACTTGCCATCAATTTGGAAACATTAGTGTGGAACATGCATTGAAGAGCTTGCTACTATTGAGGAGTCTAGAATAGAATATTGAGGAGTTATTCAAGAAACTGCTTACTAAAAATAATCAACTGTATGCACCCTAGCCCAACTAGCTAGGACAAGCTAGAATTCTAACCTAGTCACACCGTCCAACAAGCTCAGCTATCTAAGTAGCCAGCACTACTATTCCTCACTCCTCACCAACATCACTCTGCGTTCGGTCACACTTCACTGTTTCTCCTCCCAAAGTATGTTAAAATATAATTTGTGTAAATTACTGGCAATTAGTGAGTACTGGGTTTCACAGCATCAATCAACGTTTTTTGCTGCTATTAGAATCCTGGTCTGGCAAATCCATTAATCCCTTAAAGCAAATCTCTTATATTTAGAGCAACAGGGGAACTGATTTTGTTAAATTATCAACGTTGAGAAATGGAGTCTTCATGCGCCCTATTTGTAATTTAAATGACACGGAGGATATTGGCCTTTTTATAAAAATATGTCCAATAATGGGGGGAGGGGGGAGAGGATATAGAAAAGTATGCTTTGTGAAATAAAATAAAATCAAAAATAGGCAGTTAACTTATTAAATGGAGCTAATTGGGCAACATCTATACATTTGAATAAGATCAAAACATATAGAAAGTCCCCTCAGTTGAGCATTTCAATTATAATAATATGGCATAAATAATAATAATAATAATAATAAACAATAACTAATAATAAGTAATAATAACTAAAGATGAATTGTATATTAAGTAATAAATGAATTATATATTATTTAAAGAGAAAAAAATAAAATAAGTTGTGATCTAATTCGAAACTTAATTTGAAACATAAATTAAGCAATTCGAAGGTAGATTAGATCCATTTTATCTTTGTCTCCTCCATTTTAAAGAATACATTAAACATAATCATAATAATTATTATGAACTGGTAGATAATAAGGATAATAAGTATAGAAAATAAAAGTTTTTTTCATTTATTCAATATGTTGAAATTAAACTTTTGCTTGTTCAGACTAAATTGTTAAGTTGTAATTATTATAATGGTGAAATCAAGTGGCTGATGTTGCAGATTTACGTCAATTCCCTTAATTGATTAATAAAATCCTAACAGGTTTAACTTCTTAATGCTTAGTAAACAGATGACAGAGGATTCCACTAAGAGATAATTCTTAGGACATTTTGTAAACTGCAGTTAGAGAAAGTGAGTGTTTGACACCAGATTTTTTTATTCAATTATAAATAAATCTATTCTTCGATAATTGATTAGATGGCAGATGGTCATTCAAATGAACAAAATCCAAATCTAATAATTCGTTTATTGCACAAGTATTCTGTTACAAAACTCTAAATACCATATGTACTTCATTAGGAATTTTACTACACACCTTTTCTGAAAGGACCTGCCAGGAAAATTTTGAAGAAACTCCAGTAGGGCGATAACTCAACAAACTCGACGATGCAAAATAGAAGCGGAGATGCTTAAATAAAATTAGAAAATTAGTAATAGCAACACAAGGTACTTGGTATAAAAGATAAAGAAAACCTTTTGGACAAAAATAAAAGCAAGTGTGTGTGTGCCTGGTCTCTAGATGGTTGTTGCCCGGTGTATGTCAATCAGATTACACTTCAAATCGCTGTGAAGCTGTGAGATTATACAGATAACACTGTTTAGGATTCCATTGGTGCTCGTACGCTTGAATTCTCAAAAAAATTACCTTGCAACAAAATTTAATTGAATTAGTATTTATTATTATTAAGTCTTTATTGCAAAAAAAAGTACAATCTGGCAAAAATAAAATAATATAAATTACAAAGTAAAGAAAACACTTCTAAAGAAAATAAAGCTAATGAAAACTAATTCTAAAGACAACAACCATGGCTAAAGCCGTTGGTGGAGTCCAAAATTTGAAATATTATGTTTAAATGAAAAAAGTTTTATATATAAAAAATAATTCTGCTTAACATGAAAATATTATGGAATACATAATTATTAATAATTACAAATTTATACATGAAATGCTTCGAGAATAATTGGACAACGAAAGCCATTCCTTGCCATTTAGGTAATCTAACATTTCTTGCTATGAAAGTGTTTCTTTGCCAAGCCATATCAATCTTTGTTCACTGATCATAGAACAGAGAGCAATAAAATGATAGGTTGGGTCAGCTAACATCCTTCCGCATAAATGGCAGCATTCTTCTTTTTCATGTTGAAATGGCAACAAGGATTGACTAACGTTTAGCATACTTGCCCGAGCTCTAATAATCCATCTCGCAACATTCAATGGCACAGCACTGTGGAGATAGTGATTAGAACCCAGTTTGGATTTAAATTCATTTGCTTTGATCCTCCACTGCCGGAGCCAAGGTTCAAGAATATGAAGATGAGATTCTAAGTAAATGTTAAATAGTATTGTTAAGCATGCTCAGCGTTTTATCAAGTCATTTTTTATCAGGAGGGGCGATAAGTTTCAGGAGTAAACTGTACTGATAAGAATAGTTAAATTTTAAAGGAAGGCAATGCAAAGTTTATGGATAGTCAAAAGTGTGTACAAGTGATAAATAAATGTGAAATACAAGCAGGGTTAATATAAAAAAATATGTAAGTAAATTGATATTTAAGAATATTGGCAGCAAAAAGCAAATTGGAGATGATATTAAAATAAATAATAAAGGAATCAAATGTATGCGTTATTATTTATCATGCTTATTTTAAATTATATTAATTTATATTTAAATCACACTTAGAATATGTTGAGAGAGATGTGGTGGCATTTGTAAAGGTATTTTTAATAGGGGGTAGGAGATGTTAATAGGAACAAAACTAATATGCATGCTACGACGTATAAAATACCGAATTTTAGGTATGTTTAAATTTATTTATTATTAGCCATTCCTTCAATAAAATTACTTAAATAATATTTAACTGGGAGAAATGGTTTGTCACACATTATGTGGCCAAATCCTGTTCCAATCTTTATAATTATTCGATTTTTTTATTTTATTTTTTTATTACTGTAACTGGAAATGTAAAAAAATGTTAAGAGTATAAATTATACATGGGGATCAATAATGCAATATTGTTACAGCGAGGGGGGAAGGGAGGTTTGATGCTTAAGAAGGTAATAAAAATGGGCATCACACTATCTATATAAAAAGTAGAAAGAAACTCTTTCAGCAATAATAATGGAAGCGGCGTTGAAGAAGAAGACACCGTGACCAGGATAATGTCTTCATAACGCTGGTTGTGTATGTGAATGTTGTTTTGTATCAGTGTGTATGTGTGTGTGTGTGTGTGTGTGTGTGTAAGCTAATACCAATGATAACTTTATTATGTTGTCATCTTTATGAGATAGAATATAGTAAGACATATTGTCCTGTCTACTGTGATAATATACTTTACGACAAGATTTCAATAATCCATTATTTGTCATTCATGCACAATCACATACCTATGTAATTATATTATTCGATAAATAAATACTAATGTTGAATATTAAATATCCTCAAATAATAAAAAAATTTATTGGCGGTTTTATAAAGTGAAGACCTAGTAAGAAGTAGTCATAAATCATTTGTGTGTTATTTGTAAGCATAAGAAAATGGTCTTCATAAGCAACTGTTGCTGACGACAACTCTGCCGTTCTTAGCCTTTTATCTTCTGCTTGCGAGGAAGTAAGTAAAGGTCTATTGGAAAAAACTCTGTTTCCAGTGTATATAAACCCTTCGCTTGTAAATTTTTAGAATTATTGGAGCATACTCGTAAGAAAACATTTCTACCAGCAAATCAAATATGAATGAACTGTGAACAGAAGAATAGATACCGTTAATTTTTGTTGGCAAAGTGTGATACTCGCAAGCGTTTCCTTCAAAATGGTGCGGAAAAATCTCCCATATATAAATTGAAAATATTTAAATATTCATTTTATGCGGTGACTCAACTTGTTATCCTTATGTCTTATCGCGTTGTAGAATGTTGATGTAGAGCAGTGTGTTCTAATAGAAGATCTCTCTTGATTGTTGTTAGGCCAAAATATTTGGATTATCAAGAAGGGCACTGGTCAGTTTCAGTAGGTTACGGCAGTTAGTCCAAGAGCTGAGTGGCTAGTCACTCTGATGTCCTATTAATTTTTTTTTTTAATTTCGACTCTACCAAGTCACCAGTCGACAGAGTTTGTACAATACACTACCATTCTATAGAATGGATATGTTATATATAGCATCCATTAATGCGTTTTCTGAATCCAATCGTTAATCCAAAATCCAACGAAATATTATGTGTATCTTATTAGATTTCCAAAATAAAGCTTACTTAATGAGCGTAAACTTACGACCTTACTTAATGAATAATATATATGTAAGGGAGGCGCGCAATTAAATATAAAATATTTAATGTATTAGAATAGTTCAAAATAATATTAAAAGTAATAATTAAAATAGAGTTGAGTAGTTAGAAAATTAGGACACTGCTGAGCCGACATGTACCACGCTGGCATAGCAGCTAGCGATTGAATTCATTCTGGTGAGTGTCGCGGTGAGTGAAGGTTGGTCGTGCACCTGCGGCCGATCCGATAAGTCCTAGCGCAGTAAGGTATTTTAAAGGTAGATGTGCAGTTGGTATGCCAGAGTGGTAGTCGGCCCAGCAGATAGGAAGTAATATATAGTAGATAAGTGATAGCAGATAATTGTTAGTATTTAGTTGATAGTAGATAGTAAGCGAAGGGTTACTTAATCGGGGTGTTCTTGTAAGTGTATGTTATATAGTTGCATAGGCATATATATTAACGGGGTAGTGTTGTATTAGTTAATGGTAGTTTCATAGAATGTACAGTTATATAGTGTATAAGTTGTCCTGTATAGTCTCTTAAATTATAATAAATGTATAATTTCTGAGTGTTACCTACTTTGGGTTCCCTGGCCGAACCTTACATATATCCACTGTAATAAAATATTTTCAATAAAGATTCCACTTTGAAGATTATTCCGCCATAATTATAAATATTCCGTAGTTATTCTTAATCACAATATTTCATAGTTATGCTTTTCCCCAGTAGCAGATCAATCAACCCAATATACTAACCCGCAGATAAGATAAGAGACAAAGTAATGTAAACAAGATTTTAGGTACACCAGGTTTCAAAACCTAAGATTTTACAAAGAAACAATTTTTTTATTTTTTAGATGGGGTGCGTTACTTTATTGGCTATCATCGACTAGAAACACTTCAAATTGAAACTAAAAGTTTAAAGTTTGATTTACTAAGTAAAGTCTCAAGTGATTAATTGACATTGTAGTGGAAGAAAGCAATGAAAATAAATAGTTTAGAGTTTAGAATATTTTATAGTATCAAAAATCTAATTTTAATATTTTATAATTATCTTAGTGCTGTGAATTTAACTTCAAAAAGAGTGTATTTTAGTGTCAGGTACTGTAAATTGGTGTCATTGCAAATAGAAAAACAAAGGCACAAAATCCCATTAGGTAAATTCTTTTGTACAAGAAAATTCCCCGCTAGAGAGAGAGAGCAATTCCAAAGAATAGAGTCTGCCATCAGCTTCAAAGAGTACACAGTCTACACGCAGCCTTAAAACCACTAAGTCGGTATTCTGCTTCCAAAGCCAGAACAGAACACTTCAGGAATTACTCTCTTAGTATCAGTGCCAGTTTCACAATAAATGAAATAAGTTTATAATATCAAATAAGTTGTAGTTATTATTTTAACAGTTATTATTTATTTTACAAGCAGTATGATCTCTTAATTATTACTAATACTTAATTCTCTCTTAAACATACATACTTACAAGCCCCTTTTACTACAACACCGCTCTTGCTACTACAAATACACATCATCACATCAAAACATTTCAACATGGTTGAGTAAAAATTAAAAAAAAAAAAAAATGAGGTGGCTATAATTATTAATTAAAATAGATAGCGTTGTAAAACCCTATTCCTTAATTCTCAAGTAACTTAGCAGAAACTTAAGGTTGTCGGTGTTTGATAAGTCGGTTCTAAACATTATTGTTACCTCTGGCGGTTGGAAATACGGCGCAAGGATAGAGTGAGATAGAATAAGAGAACTCTTGCTAACGTTCCGGTTGGTCGGTATACTCAGTATGGGCGGGGTGCCGTAGAAACTTTGACAATATACATGGAAGGCCGGACTGGCCAAACTGCTAGGGTAACAGATTGTAATAACCGTCGGCATCCGCTACCGAGAGCAAACCTTTCTTCCATATTGATCTTGTTCACTTACTAACGTAAATATAAGTTATGTTTTTATTGCCTTAGGGTTATGGAAAGAGTAAAACTGAAGGACTAGAAGAAGATTACACTTTCTTTCCTCCATCAGTTGACATTCTTTCAATTTAACCGGAAATAAAAATTATATAAACTTCCTATTGGGTTCTAATATGTCCCATTCTTTACTGAAAACACACAATATTCTTACACTGCAAAAAATAAATGTTACATTTCTATTCATGTTACGATCCTGTCTAATTTTCGATATTATTGTATTCCGCTAATCATTTACCACCGGAAATGCATGTTATTAGTTTCCCTTAGTTCAAGAAATCTTTGTGAAACCACGAGCAACTTTTTCTTACTAGAATAAATACAATCATAAAACTGACAAATTTTCATTAATTAGTCATTTTACTCATTTCCTTAAATAAAATAAATATAGAGCTGTTGGAAGAATCTACCCACGCAGATAGTGTTTGAAGTGATTAGATTGAAATCCAGAAGACAGCGCTGCAGCTCAATTGAAGATAGCCCTATTTGACCTGAATAATAGTGGAAATTTAACGTAAATTAAAAAAAAAATAATAATAATTCAAATAAAAGTGAAACGTTTGTGCACAAGCGTTCCAAGCTTAAAGAAACTCATTGTAGACATTTTTACGACATTGGTTTTTGCTGAAAAACCAATTAATTAAAAATGCTATGAGTTCACATGGTTCACAGCAATAAGTTTACAAGAATAGGTGTGTTTACAAGGAAAAAGCCTATGAGTTCACTTAACCACCCATATCACTTGCCCTAAACTTCTGTCCACCAACCTGCCTTTCCGAGCCGTTGGTCTTATTTTACCTTAACTTTTCCTCTCCGTGGACCCGGTGGTTTGTCGCTATCTTTCAAACAAGTGTACTTTCTTGAGATCGGATCGTTTGTCGCCATCTGACTGGTGCCTTTTCATCCAGTTAGTTCATTTCTATTTGTCAAATAAATGTGAGTATACGTTAGGCCAATCAGAAATTTACAATGATCATGTTGACCACGCCCATATTTGACACCATTACTTCTACACTGTGACTGGCTAATTATTTACAGCTATTTATTTCCTTTAAAAAAAATAGTTTAGAATTTTTTTTTTTTTTACTAATTTTCCCTTCGTAGGTATGTTATAGATTATCAAATTGTGCAATAAAAATTGTTGATAAAAAATGCAAAAAATTAAGTTATTTTCAAAATATTATTTACTGTTTTATACAATTAATGTGTGGTATAAAGAAAAACTCAGAATTTTCATTCAGTTATTGAAAAAGAAAGCAAAAGATGTGGAAATACAAAATTCAATGATAGTTCCCCTCTTTTTTTATTTGTCCATTTATACTAGTGGGACAAAATAGAATTCATGTTAAAAACCTACAAAAATTTCTCCAAGGAATTCATAATTTCCAGTTCAAAAACTTTTCTTAGACCTGGAGTTTGTAGCTATTCATTATATCTGTCTGCGCGGCAGACACCCAAGGCGAGATGGCGAACGTTGAGGCGAAAATCAGAAGCGAGAAAAAATGGCGAACGGAAGAAAATTGAATTATAATAAGAAACAATAAACAAGGCGAGACTTACCCTCTTGATGACTGCGAATGCTGACGCAAAGGCGATGAAGTGATAGGCGGAAGGGGGGAAAGGAAGCTGTGACGTCTGTATGTGGATGTGCTGTTTGTGTGTGTGTGTGTGTGTGTGTGTGTGTGGCGAAAGAAAGGATATCAGGTGAAAGGAAGAGAGTTAGAGTGCTTCGTGGAAGCGGATGACGCTGTTGTTGAAGCGGCTGATGGTGTTAGAAGAGCCCAGGCGCGGAAGGTGAGTGATTCTCCAGATGATGGCGAGGAAAGACGCGACTTGTGTCTCAAGGAGATAACGAATATTAATCCGAAGGCGAAAGGCGCGAATACGGCGAATAAATGTAAAGACGAATTTTACACACACTACTACTAACTGCTTAGAAAGAAGCGGAAGGTCAAGCTGCACAGGCGAGAGCTAGACGGTAAGTAAGTAAAATTTTATAGAAAAAGAAGGGTTTATGAGTGTGGGGAAATAAACGTTAGGTGCGAACAGGAGAGATAAAAGGCGCCGCCATCCCACCACCGAGAGAGAGAGGTAAAAGGCGGGAAGGCGTGGGAAATATGCGGGCGATGGAGTAACAATTTTGAAATAGCGAGGCAAAGTTAATCCCTCAAAGATGCCGCGACCTAACAATATCTATTGTCCTTAATTTCATGTAGGTAGCGCAGTCCACAATGTATTGAAAGAGTACTATAAAGATAGTAATCTACGCAAGATTATTGCGTAGATCAAAATGTAGTTTCAAATCTAAATCTATTCAATTAAAATCTAGTTTCCTGCAACAACATAAAAAAAAAATCTGATGTGAAACACTCACACGACTTTCTCTTATTGCGAAATGGCAAATATTCTTCACACTTTCAATTTTTATTAGTGTTTAAAACTGTCGGCATTTTTATAGAGAAAAATCACAAAACAGGAAAACCTATTCAGTAAAGTCGCACTTCCGATAAACCGTATTTCTTCAAACTGGGAATATTATATAATTTGCAACTTATATAATTCTAACTAATATTAGTTAGATGATAAAATTGTGTAATATACTGAAATAGCGCTTTAGGAGAAACCTTAAACCCACTCCTCCCCCAAAAGTGCCCTTAAATGAATTTTTCAGAAGAAATGTTTCAAAGATGTGTCGTCAATATGTTGGTCATTGTATGTGTAGTCAATATGTCAAGTTTTTGAGAAAATCATAAAAACTGAAAAAAAAAATCATTCAGTAAAGCGGCACTTCCAGTCGATGAATTTTGTCAGAAATCTTCATTTCCGGTGCGTTGATAGTATGTAAACGGAATACCAAGTTTGTATGAGCTTCCTATAACTTTTCATTTTTGAGATATTCTTTTCATACATACATATATACACAGGCACACAATCCCGTTGATATTTTGGCCTAAGTTACTTCAAGAGAATTTCAGAATATGTACAGTTATTGTTGTGGTGGTTGGTTTCACAGAGCTGGAAAGCATCAGAGACATTTTCCGTGCTAGCCTGCTACTTTTTGTGGTCTTCGACCGGGTTTCAGGCGTTCGCCCATCATCAGGATGTTTTTGTTAAAACAGTGTAATAACACAGACTTGCACAGAGCAAATAAAGCCGTGTATCAACTGTATTTGCTCTGTGCAACTCTGTGTTATTACACTAACAAAAACATCCTGATGATGGGCGAAAGCCCGAAACCGGTCGATGACCACAAAAAAGAAGCAGGCATCACGGAAAATCTCTCTGATGTGGAGTTATGATAATTTTCTTTTATCTGCCATAAAAGCATGGGCTTGTTTACGTAGTTTGGATGAATAGGGGTCGATATGGAAAATAGTTCCTTGCTGGAACACTGACAGGCAATTCTTCCCAAGATTTCAGCCATCGCCAGAATTTTCATCACTTTCAGACTACCTACAAGATAACACCCAATTCTTACCATGGTAGATTGAAAGCATATCTCCATCGCTTTCAAATTATTGATAACCCAGCATGTAATTATGATGTTGCCTCTCCGCAGACAGTCGACCATTTTCTGGGGTACTGCAGTAAACTTAAAGCAGCAAGAGCGCCACTTATACGCACGGTGATCACTCGTTGATTGGACTTGGCCTCCATCTAAGGATCTTTTACTTCAGCCTGATCTTTATAAATATTTCAAATATCTTGTAATACAAATTTTTATTTACGTGGGAGATTAAAGAAAAAAAATATATATATAAAATAATTCAAAATTATAATAATAAAAGAAAAAATAAATAATGCATTTAATAATAATAATAATAAATTACTTAAAGGAAGATTATGGAAGGAAAAACGATTAGAAAAAAAAGAAAAGAAAAATACAAAAAAATAAATAAATAAATAAATAAACATCTCCCAAATTAACATATTTGTTAATATGGGAGATGTTTATTTCTAATATGTAAACGGGATACCAAGTTTGTATGAGCTTCCTACAACTTTTCATTTTTGAGATATTCTTTTCATACATACGTATGAAAACGTAAAGAGGAATATATTTTATTCTACGTTTATATTATTCTAATATTGTTTTTTTTGTTGTTTTTTTTTTTATGATTTATAAAAAATCATTATTTTATATAAATTTGTTTTCTTTTATAATATAATCATTATTGTTATTAATTTATTCTCTTAATTTAATAAGCATGTAATTTCGTAACATTGCGTAACATTAAGTTACGTTTTGTTTCCCGATATTATTTTATATTGCCGCTTTGTAACTAATTCTTGGATATTAATTGATCAATATTATTTATTGTCATTGTTTATTTTTATAAAATTGTTATCTGACAGAAAATTCATGTATTGTTCAATATGAGTGGAGCATGATGTATATGGTTAAAAAAAACAAAAAAAACAAACCATACAGACCATTTAAAAAAAAACAACAAAAAAACACTTTTTTGGACCCAGGGGACCTCAAAACGTGTATTTCCTGTAAAAACTCAATTTCGATAATCTGGCAAAATCGCAATACTTCCTCTGACTATTTATTAGTAAGAGGAAATATTAAAAAAGACATCCCATTGTCTGCAAAATTAAAAATATTTGTTTGTATATTTAAATCATCAGTAAGATTTGTCGCAAAGTTCAGGGGTTGGAACAGTTAAGTAAATTATTAGCTTTTTTTCCTTAAATAATTGTTTCATTTCATCCAACACTCCTGATAAATTGACTCGAATCAGCTACAAAAGAAACTCAGAATTGTAACTTTTCCAAGTAAGAACGAATTTTCATCCATCTGCGTTGTCTGCACTGTAAGTTCAACTGTTTTCTCTCTACAGTCCAACATCAAATACAGTCCAACACCAGCATATTGTACTGAACTTTCCGTTTGTAATTGCCTGAAAATCCCAGTATATTTTTACTTGTAAATCTGCGAAAAAGCGGATGGGTTACATTGAAAATATGGCTTACTAGGATTTGCCATTCCATACCTTTTAAAAATGGCCAGATGCGTTATCTTAGCCAGATTTTTGTACCTTTTGAGGTACTCTTTTTGATCCAGAACAGAGCAACAAGAGACTATAAGTTGAATACTCTCATTTGTCACCGACATACCGCCCATTTGTCACTTGTGATTGATTGACTCTCCAAAGATATGCTTTTTATATGAGTTAGTGTCAATAATCTGATTCGGATTTGTACAGATAAATATTTCAGAAAACATTTCCGGAAAGTAAGCCACTTAATTGACCATTCCAGATTCACATCATTTAGCTTTAGTTCCATGAAGCTGTATCTATCACCATTCTCTTTGAAGTTCAGCTTTGGCCTCATCTTCAGTGCTACTTAAGTGGAAAGCGTATACATTTATCTACATCTTCCGGTATAGAATTGATTTCTATTGCTAAAAGTTAGTTCCTTTTAATGCCATTTCCTGTTCTGCATAGAGTTTCAGCTTTTAACAGGCCTCTTCCAACAAAGCGTCCAGATGACACATTCTTTTACTTTTTCTTATTAGTATCATTAATTTGTTTGTTTTTAAAATGGATGTGAACATCTTTGGTGATTGGTACCCAGTGGAATTTTAGTACACTGCCGGACTATGGGCAGAGTGTTCTCCTTTAATGATAGCACTGAGTTTATGCCCTCAATAATTTTCTTTCTTGAACGGTGTCCAAGAATAGAATGCAAATGTTCACCGCTTTACGGCATTCAATTCAATTTGTTACCTGCAAGGCTTAGGTTATTAAATTCAACTTCATACGTCTGCTCTCATCCATCATATTATTGAGTTTTTTGGTTTTTTTGGCACGTGCGTATTATTTTTTTATTCTACATAGTACTTCTAACAAGCATAAATGTTTTTATTGTATTATTGCTTCTTACAAGCAATAATACATAAATGAATGTCATGCACTCATTTTTATACAATAATTAACACGCCCACTAAAATACGTAAAAGGTCAGATTTAAAAACACTCATTTTTGAGGGTCATAATTTTTTTTTTTTGTTTAAAAAACTTGGGAATAATTTAAGATTGTTTAAAGATTAATTAAATTTTGTTGAAATATATATATATAAAAAAAAAGACCCAAAAATTTACATAAGATTATACTTCAAATTATTAAAAAATATATATATATATCTATATGTATATGTATCCACATAACCCTAAAAACCTCTTCAGATAAAATTACTTAATTAAACTCAAGCAATTTTCTTGGATTCATTAAACTTTTTACAACCTAATATAAGTGTAACCGCCAGATGAAAGCTGTAGAAAGTAAGCTTAAAACTTATTTACAAAGAAATGTGTGTCGGCCATGTCTTCTTCATCTTACACAACATTTTTTATTGGCCATAAACTTTAAATATTCTGTTTCATTACTTCATAATAAGAAGTTTGTTATAAAATTTCAAAATACTTTTAACAAACTTAATCTGTTTAATTATGGTAAGACAAATTTTGTTAGTATTATGGAGATTACAAAATTTTTTACCGAGTTCTTCAAATTCTTTTTATAATTGGTACTATTATTCGAAATAATTTGCTTCCATAACTAGCCATAACTAGTGTGTGTCATCACGGTTTTCCATGAGCTATGAGGCGGTTCATATTCGCATGTGAAACCTCTGAAAAAAATTCTTAATTAAAATATATATCTTTACTTTAAGCTATTTAATATATTTAATTTGTGAAAGCCTCTAGCTAGCTGGTTATGATGAATTCTTGTTTTTTAACTTTGGCACTAGAGCGCTACTTGTATACACTAATCGCACAAAAGCCTATTGCCGGACATAGCAATATAGTGGAAGGTTGGTACGATAGAACAGCAAATAGTTGCGGGTTATAGTAAATTGGTATAGGGTAAAGCTAGGCGAGATGACGGGTGTAGGAGAGAAGACGCAGGCTTTGCTTCTCTTGTTTGCCAAGTTAGTCCAGGAGTAGAGAGATCAGAAGCCAACGAATTGCAAAGTTCTTCAGTTATTTTGTGTGTTCTTCTGTGTTCTACGAACATTTATACGCATCAGAAGTGATCATGGAGAACTCGTGGTAAACGGAGAGATAATGAGGGGCGTGGATTCTTTCAAGGATTTAGGGTCGATTATTGAGAGGAATGGCTCCTCAAATAAATAAATAAACCGAAGAATCAGCATTGCAAAGAGAGCTATTAGAATGCTAAATTCGGTTTTGTGAAGTAGTAATATTCTGAACCATACGAAAAAGTTAATTTACAATGGAATTGTGAAAAGTATATTGATATATGGAGCAGAGACATAACCTAACTGAAGCTTACGGGCGCAGGCTCCTTGCAACTAAGATGGATTTCTGGAGGAGATCTGCTACAGTTTCGAAATTAGAAAGGAGAAGAAATAAGGGAAATAATGCACGTAAAGCACAATGTTCTGGAGCGCAAGAGGAGAGAAGGTTGTGCTGGTTTGGACATGTATTTAGGATGGAGGGTGAAGGGGTAGCGAGCCAGATGATGGAATGAGAAGTGGACTGCAGGAGAAAGAAAGGGCGGCCCAGGAAAACTTGGTTAGATCTCCTAATGGAATCTCTCAGTAGAAATGGACTTCGCGCAGAGGATGCAGTGGAAAGAGAGAGTTGGAAAGGAAAACTTAAGGAAATATTCGGTTGAGGAAAGCCTCAGTATTGAGGAAACTCCTTAAAAAAAAGAAGCTATATCTGGTAAATACCTGAATTTTCATAACGCTTAGTAAATTATTTTTATTTTTTATATACTATATTAATTGCAATTGAAATGAAAGATTTCCTGCTGTCGTTAAAGCTGGACTCGTAGACATAGTGTTTACCAAGTTTCAAGTCGATCAACTATGTTAACTTCACAGAGGAGATGTCTCCTACCTATGGTGCGTCATCTATCCTACCATAGTAGGAGAGACGGCCAAATGTAGTGTATTTGTATTTTGTTTCTGGAATAAATGAAAACGACTTTATTTTGAAAAATAACATTTTTTTTATAGATAATATAAGAGTTGACATATGTTTTATAAGCATTACCTCTTTAATATATCTCCTATATTTTGATATAGGGAATAACTTTGAAATGTGCGTCATCTCTACTAGCTCTACCCTATTAGAATTATTACAAAACCCTGGGGGGGGGGGGTGATAGCGTTAGCAGTTTGGTGAAATATTTTAATTTTAAGAAAAAGGTCCTGTTCAAAGCGAAACATTTTTATTTCTTTTAATAGTTCTATTTAAGAACAACTTTCTACAGAACCGAGAGAAAAAAGGCGCTCTCTGGTACTCTCTCACTTAAGCAGGCTAGAGTGGGGAGAACCTGTATATAAGCCAGTGAGAGATCTAGATATCTATCTATCAGATTCAACCATACATCGCATCGCGTCATAACTTTACTCTCACCTTGCATTCTATAAAATCATTACAAGTCCAGTGCAATTTGTGTAAACTTATAGCTATATTTGTGTAAACTAATAGCTATGAACAGTGTCTTCATATCTCGTCTAATTAATCAATCCCAATTTCTCTCCTCTTCAACTCCATTATATAATCATTTTTTTTTAAGCTTAAACCATTTTCATATTTCTAGGGCGAATTCATATTAAATTGCGACCTAGAAGAACTTAAAATTTTAATAAAACCTTCGTTGCAATGAAAAAAAATTCTGTTATACGATTTTTCATTAACAATACAATTATATAGGTATTATGATTTCTTTTTTACATTGCAAATTTTTCTCATTTTTCCTGATATATTTGTTGAGGATGTGGAAGAGATATCAACCTAGCACTACCCAAACAGGAAGGAAAATGAAGAGCGAACGAATAACATTTAACCAATCCCATATATTTCTAATTTTATGGCAACAAATTCCGGCAGAACTGTCGGATTTTAGGACAATTTGTTTAGGAAAATGTTTCAAATAAAAGTGATAGGCAGTTATATATGTAGATAGTATACAAAGTTTAAAGAAAATCGGTGCAACTGTTTTCAAGAAAATCGCAAAAAACTGAAAAAAAAAAAAAAAAAAATTCACAAAAGCTGCACTCTTGGTTGATGGTTTTGCCGGAAAACTTCGTGTCAGATACAGTTTTTAAACACATGTTCACATGTTCCACACAAAAATATTTGCTAAAAACTGTTGTTGTTTTTTTGTCGTATATTCAAGGAGATCTCGAACCATGTATTTCCGGTGAAAACTCGATATCGAAAATTTGACCCGATCACAATACTTCCGCTTACTAACAGTAAGAGAAACTATAATTGGAAATTTGAAACAAGATAGTTTTACAGAACTTGTAACGTTATGTTTTAAAATTTTATTTGGCTTTGGTTCAATGTAATAGTCGTGCTCTTCTACACTACAATGTAATTTCTACTCTATCTGCCTAGGTTGGTATTGGCTCCCCCTCTACTAACTCGATGATTATGTTAGGACAAAGAATAAAATTTGATAGAAATGTAAAGTGTTTTTTATAGATATAATAAAGTTAAAACGTTGACAATTGCACAATAGGATTTACTTACGTACGTACGTATAAAACAATTGTTTAAATGATAAGAAAGGTTAAGGTTAACAATAACTTTATCTACCAATTACATTTTATGTCCTTATAAATACAATTTACTTCTTTCTTTTTTTTTCCAAATAACTTTCATAATCTACCACTTATTGAAGCAATTAAGAAACATTTTAAATTAATCCTTAAAAGGTTTTAATTTAATTTACAGTAAACTTTGTTTGTTTTTTTGTTTTTTTTTTTATATATATTTTTGTTACAATTAAATAAAGATAACAAAAAAAACAATATCCCATCTTGTTAATAAATTGTTTAGTATAATGAAACCCATTAAAGTTAAGTTATCACATTAATAACAATTAATTCTAAAGTTATATGTTTATATTTATGTACCAATTAATAGCACCTGCAACAGCTGGGTCGTTTAACATTTAAGTTTCAAACTTCTCTGGGGTTAAGTATAACTTGCAAATACAGTTTGTGCGGGGGACTAACTGTGTATGTTCTCAGAAATGCTGTGATTGTATTTATTCAAGGGTGATCATTTTCTGTTTATTTTAATTTTATAACAATTAAAATATATTATTAAATCTGTCTACTTTCTATGGAAATTGTATATAATAAAATAAAAAATCTATTGAAAAAATTGCATTTATGCCAATTGGAGAATAAATTGTTGATTAAATTTCTTTTAATAACTTTTTTTTTTTTAATAATACGACAAATACTGGTTACTTAGTGAAAAAGAAACGTTAATAATACTGAAAAAAGTATTTCAAAATATGCCCTAGAAGAGAGGCAAAAATTATATAATGAACCAAGAGAGCACATCAAATACATTGGACCAACTACATTATAGCATTGAAAAATTTAACGTCACTAATACCGTACAACTATCAATGAAATCCATTTTTGGGGGAGAAATTGTTACAAATAAAAGCGATACGTTTATATCTATGCAATTTTAACATACAAAGGAAATTTAAAGGAAATCGTGTTAGTCGTTTTCAATAAAAAAAAAACTACAAAAATATCGCAAAAATTTAAATTGCGAAAATTATATAAAGTTGTACTTCCGGTTACTCGATTTTCTTCAAATTTGGGATTCGAGTAATGCTTCTAATGTTTATTTGATAAGTAGTGTAGTGGAAGAACAGAACGAAATGAAAAATAATAGTTTTTAAAAATAATTTAGAATATTTTATAATGTGAATTTAACTTCAAAAAGAGTGTATTTCAGTATTTTAGTACTGTAAATTGGGGTCATTGCTAGTAGGGAAACAAAGGCACAAAATTTAATACAATGCGACTTGGCCAACTGCTTTTGTTAGAGAGCATTCCTTAAGACAGTCAGACTTCAGCCTTCTAACAAGACAGACTTGTCCTAGAAATCAAGGTGGAATCATCAGAGCCATACCAGTATCAAGTTATAAGAATTTATTATAAGCTTTATTGTGATATTCAAAGTACTTAATTTCTCTTAGAGAATATATCTTTTTAAAAAACAGTGTGATTTCTTGTTTATTATTGCTAATACTTCATTCTCTTTTAAACTTGCATACTTACAAGCCCTAATACAAAACCGCTCGTGCTACACACTACCACTACTACAAATACACATCATCACACCAAAACATTACAGTAGTAAAAATCATATATTGCATTTAAGTGGTGCTTTAGAGCTCCACGTTACTTGCCCTCCCCCCCACCGTATCCAACAAAACAATCAATTCTCCCGGGAAGATGTTTCAAATAAAAGTGTTGTGGATTCATTTTTGTAGATAGTATACGAAGTTTAATGCCTGCAAGGGGTATCTGTTGCATGCAGTTACTTGGGAAGTAGCGCCCCACGGGTTACCATAGCTCAGTACTCCATACACTTCGTCAGAACAGTACATAGTACACTTAAATTACATTCCCTCTATGCTATACAGACAAGGACAAACGCACTACACAAGCTAGGGTATCCGTCGTTTCTCCGAATAGCGACTCCGTTAATTGGCCTAAGCCAAAAGAGAAGGAAGGGATTAGCTCAGTGGTAGCATGCTGGACTTGCAAGGCGGAGGTTCCGGGTTCGAAGAACTGCCCTTGCATTTCTAGGAGCCTCTACAATACGAAGTTTAAAGAAAATCGGAGTCGTTTCCTAAAAAAAAAAAAAAAAAAAATTCTCATTACCATTTGATAGATTTTGACTGAAACTTTCGTGACAGATACGGGGATAAGGGCCTAAACAGAATACTAAGTTTAATTGTTGTGGTGGTTGGTTGCGCAGAGCTGGAAAGCATCAGAGACATTTTCCGTGGTAGCCTGCTTCTTTTTGTGGTCATCGACCAGTTTCGGGTCCATCTCCAGGATGCATTTTTCAGAAAAAAATTAAAAAAAAAAAAATTATGCGTGCGTATTTGGAGATGTATGATGTATATGAATGGTGTGTAAAAATGCAATGTAAAAATGTATGGCGATACGTTGAGTGGAGTGCATAATAAACTTAATTATAAAAAAACATATTTAGGTATACATGCTTGCGTGGATAGCGTATGAAAAACCATATTTAGGTATACATGCTTGCGTGGATAGCGTATGTGTTGTGTGACAGGGTGAAATAATAGTGGAATGCATAATTATAAAAACTTAATTATAAGAAACCATATACATGCGTGCGTGGATGGCGTATGTGATTGTTGTTTGAATGCATATTGTGTGAAATATTGAGTGGAATGCATAATTATAAAAAACTTAATTATAAAAAAACATATTTAGGTATACATGCGTGCGTGGATGCCGTATGCGAATGTTGTGTAAAAAGTGAAATATTGACTGGAATGCATATTTATAAAAAGCTTAATTATAAAAATCGCTTAATTTTAAATTATGTTAGTTTAAATCATTATTTAATTTAATTTTTAATTTATTTTTATATATTTTATATTTTATTTTGATTAGTTAATTGTAAAGTAAATCTCCCTCCAACAACAGAGTTTAAAAATTAGACCCCCACGTGTTGTTTCCATTGTAAGGAAAATTTGCCCTTTAACAACCCAAACACGTGTTTTCCCACCCAGCTGACCATATCCCTTGACCTAATTTAAGAGTTAAGTTTTAAATACAGTTAAAAACACCAGTCAGTGTGTAAACTGAATTTGCTCTGTGCAAGTCTGCGTTGTCTCACTGTCTGAAAAACGCATCCTGAAAATAGGCGAACGCCTGAAAACGGTCGATGACCACAAAATGAAGCAGGCTACCATAGAAAATGTCTCTGATACTAAGTTTAAGCTTAAGCCTGCGACTTTTCGGGTTGAGATATTCTGTTAAAATCAAACACACTAATAGATCATTTGCTAAAAACATTTTTTACTTATTTCAAGGCACCTAAAAACAACTAAGGAGTAAGGAAAAATAACTAAAGAAAAAAAGCAGTTCATTTCAAAAGAATATACGTCCATTAGAATTGACTTGATTAGCAAAAACTCAGAAAAATGAAATTATTTTCTAATGCAACTTAAAAATGTGAAGACATTTAAAGACGGAAGCAATTGATTGGAAATGTAAAAGTTTTTGCAATTATTTTAATAATAACGATTTATAATAAAACAAATATAAAAATAAATTAACACAGGTAATAGTTAAGCAGAGAACATTTTTTCTTTTTTTTTTAATAGAAAAACAATCTTAAGAATAATGCATGTCTAATCGATAATGAAGAAGATTTATGTTCTTTCAATGTATCACTGAGTGATGATGACACTCTTTCTAGTGGAAACTAATTTTCTAGTTGACAAAGTTCTCTTTCACTAATTTCTTTGTATCATTATAAACTGTGTACTACTGTCTATCTCTGCTTTTAGTACATTTACTACCCCAATAGTCACAACAATTGGAGCAGTTATTCAACCATTTCTAGTGTACTGTTGTGTGTCTAGTCAAGTATGGAGAGTACTGTATTGTTCTTGTGCTTCAGCCAGTATCTTGCTCATAATGGTAGATTCGACACAACTATACCTTCCACCTCCTCCTCTCTATAACAAACTAGAAACCATTCAATTTTTTTCCAACTTAACACCAACTTTACTAAGAATGTTGAAGTTAGTTAACTAACTAACAATTAAAGCAAACCTTATTAATCTATTAATAATAAAACATCAAATTACACTTTATATATGACTATGTCAAATTCACCATAGAGTGATAGTTGATGTAAAGAGTGAATAGGTCAACTTAAAGAAAAATACTGGGAAATTCGAAGGGAGATTCGATGAAAAATCAGTTAACAGAAAATTTTATTTTACAAATTGGTGTTTTTCAATTTTCTCCGATTTTCTCCCCTGTTTTCTTTCTCATAGTTGAAAAAGGAAATATTGCAATCATGCCGAATATTATGTTTCTGAGTACCCTGCATATAGAAAAATTATTTTTAGGCCAATGATTTGTTTTTATGGATAGAATAATAACGAATAATAGCAGGGGTGATTAAATTTTTATATACTGTTGAAGTTTATATACATTTATAATCTAAGCGACGGGTGTTGGTGTAATGGTTATGAGCATGGACTTGCAAGTGAGAGATCCCCACTTCAAGTCCCGCGTATAACTGCTAAATTTTATATTCGTTTAAAAAAATATGATAATAGTAAAGTAGGTGCTCCCGCCCGCGTCCACGATCCGCCTGGAAAAATGGGCATTCTTTTACTTTATTTTATATCTGTAAACTATAAATAGAGGGCATTCAAAATCTAAAATACGTTAAATTTGAATGATATTTTGAGAAAAATCGATTTTAGGCCTATTCTTTGTGGTAGCTACGAATTTTTTTAAATATGCTATTTCAATATTCTTAGCGCTTGATGAAGCACCAAGTTGGCTTTAAAGTAGGTCTCCTTATTCTTTTTTTTTTTTTTTTTTTTTTTTTTATTCTGACAACAAAGTTTATGACCAATTCAGCGTTTGTTTTTTTTTGTTTTTTTTTATCAATTTTTAAACAATTCCAAGTTTTTGAATTCTTCTCCATAAGAAAGGGAATATCAATGAAGTATTTAATTATAGAGGAATTGCGTTTTTGGACTCAGTGCAGAAATTGTACACAGCCTTATTAAATGAAAGATTGAGCCAATGGGTAATACAGTATAATATCCTATGCGAAGAACAGTCAGGATTCCGGCGTGGTCGCTCCACAATGGATAATCTCTTTGTACTGGTGAATTCGGTTCAATTGAAATGGTATCAGGGTAGAAAGAAAATTTACGCCTTTTTTATAGATTTAAAGTCCGCTTTCGATACCGTGAACAGAGAAGCCCTATTTTATAAGTTGTACCAGTGCGGAATCTCATCTAAGATGGTAAAGGCGATACAAGGTCTGTATAAGGAAACAAAATCGGCAGTATGGAGTAGCAAAGGCCTCTCGCTTCCATTTCAAACTTGCTGTGGTGTCAAGCAGGGTTGTAACCTAAGTCCGACGCTCTTCTGTTTATTCATTAATGATTTAAAAAATGCGCTTAGAGGAGGGATATGGATAAAAGATTATAACCTAAAGTTGCTGCTCTATGCGGACGATGTAGTATTAATAGCGGACGATTCAAGAGTGTTGCAAGAGATGATAAAACAGCTGGAAACTTATTTGGACAACTGGAATTTATTGCTTAATCTGAATAAATCAAAGATAATAGTTTTCAGAAAATGTGGTGGAAAATTAGGCAGGCTAGAAAGTTGGAATTTTAAGGGAAAAGGTATAGAAGTTGTCAAGGAATATAAGTATTTAGGGTTAAGTCTCACTCCCGCGTTGACTTTGAAGTCCCACTGGAACGATAAGGCGAGGCAGGCGATGCTCGGGTTAAATAGTGTTCGGGCTGACTTAATGGCAAACAAGCATGTGCCGATTTCGGCCAGAAATGAGGTGTTTACTTCTGTAACTCGGTCCGTACTTCATATGGGTGTCAGATTTGGGGTATTCGGTACTCAGACAGAATAGAAGGGGTACAAAGATCGTTTTTAAAGAAATTATTCCGTCTACCAAAGAATACACCCAATTATGTGCTCTATTTAGAAACGCAAACCTGTCCTCTACATGTATTCACATTTACACTGTTTTTGAAATTTCTCAAAAAGATTTTGGAACTTGACAATAGCCGCTTAGTTAAAAAGTTGGCTTTGGAAATAGTTAATAAAAAAATTATTTGGTTTAGGGATTTGTCCGATTGGATTAACAAGTTAGACAGTAACATTAGGTTAAATGTGCATTCACCTGAAGGGTTTAGTAATGAAATTAATGCCATACAGAACGCTTTGGTGAAGTATTATAGAAAAACTTTTATGAATAGTGCGATTAATAGTACCTACCATAAGATCTATAGTAGATTATCGTTTAATGTTGACTATATTAATATTGGCCTGGATGTATTAGATATAGGTCTTATAGTGAAGATCAGAGGGGAACTGCTTGATTTAAACTACAAGCCTTATATACAGGAGAGAAATTATAATTGTAGTATGTGTAATATGGCTGCAAATGAAGATGTATTCCATTTTTTGGGTCAGTGTGCCATATTGAGTTTTATTAGAAAAAAGTATTTCTTTAGGGAGGTGCTAGCGGTTGATGATATGTTGTATTTATTGAATGGTAATAATTGGTTGGCACTGATTGGGTACATCAAAGAGTCAATGTCATACAGAAGGTTTCTTGTAGAAAATTTTAATTTCTAAATGCATTACATATTATGATAGATCAGTCTCCCCTTCTATTGTTATTGTCCTTTTATTTAGTTATTAAATTAACAAAAAAAAAAAAATGCCTTGACGTCTATCTTATTATTTACAGAGTTTTACTTTTTATTCAGTTTGTAATTAAAAAATTATAAAAAAAAAAAAAAAATAAAAATAAATAAATAAATAAATAAAAAATCAATTAAGGAAAAAAAAAAAATTATATACATAGGTAAAATAATTGTGTTAATAGAATATTGTCCTGAGTTTTGAGACATACGCTCCTGACAGACGATTAACTATCATGTCAGCAATCATGCTGTTTATGTTTAAATTGTATCATGTTATAATTGAGTTTATTTGCAAATAAAGTATGTTTTCTATCTATCTATCTAGTTCAAAACTAAAAAGTTTTTTTTTTAAATTAAGATTCATAATATGGGAGAGAGAAGGAGGAGCAAAGTAAAGCTTTACAGCAGTTGCCGCTGATCCAGTTTTAAGGCCCAGTACTAATTTTGTGTTTTTGCGCTGACGAGTAGAACTGGAATAGAAGGCTAAACAACGAATTGATTCAATGAGCTATTCACTAAACTTCCACCTTTGTTTTTCATTCAAGAATAAATTTTATTTAACTATTAAACATAGGGTAAAGCTAGGAGAGATGACGGTACATTTCAAAATTATGTCCTGTATGAAAATGTAGGAGATATGTTAAAGAAGTAATGCTTTTCAAAACATATGTCAACTACTATCATTTAAAGAAAAATGTTATTTTTCAAAATAAAGACATTCTCATTTATTCCAGAAACAAAATACAAATACACTACATTTGGCCGTCTCTCCTACTATGGTAGGATAGATGACGCACCATAGGTAGGAGACCTCTCCTCTGTGATGGTAACATGGTTGATGGACATAAAACTTGGTAAACACTATGTTTACGAGTTCAACTTTAACGACAGCTGCAAATCTTTCATTTCAATTGCAATTAATATAGTGTATAAAAAAGAAAAAAAAATTACTAAGCGTTATGGAAATTCAGATATTCACCAGATATAGCTGATGCGTATAAATGTTCGCAGAACACAGAAGAACACACAAAATAGCTGAAGAATTTTGCAATACGTTGGCTTCTGATCTCTCTACTCCTGGACTAACTTCCATGACGCCACGTGGTGGTAAACAAGAGAAGCAAAGCGTACGTCTTCTCTCCTACCCCCGTCATCACTCCTAGCTTTACCCTAGTTAAAATTTATTTTCATTAACCATAAAATAATGAAACCTTATTAGCGAAATGAACTAATCATAAGCAATAAATTAGAAGATTATTAATTAATTAATAATGATATTAACAACTATAGTGCTTGAAAAATAATGTTAATTACTACAATAAATAAAGTAATAAATTAAAACGAGTAAACTTATAAATAAAGAAATGTGTGGTAGAATGACTTCAAGGTTTGATGTATGTGCTATACAGAGTGTATGGCAATTAACTGGTCTAGTGCTGATGTTGGTAGAGGAGTCTAGGTTGTCCAGCTCATCAGTGCCCACTAATTAGTCATGGTGCTGTTATAAGCTGCTCTTTAACTATATATGTATAATGGAAACTATAACAAGTTTGTGGCTAGTTAGAATGTCACTAGCATGTTGCCAATCTCAAAACAACTATTATACTACCATGTACCAGAATCGCTAAGTACAGTCAATCTGTCAACTTTTAATGAGCAATAACTTCTATCTCACCAAAAAGAACACTACCTTGAACTGGTTTTTGTCCATTACTAACACTGTGCTTGTTATTCTAGTTACATATTATGCGGCTTTCTGTGTGTATGTGCATGCGCTCAATTTGTGCATGTATGCATATCTTAACCAAATGGATGGTATTTTAATTAAACGGATTTCAAAACAGTATATCAGTCAGTTTGTAGATTTGTTTGTGTGTGGTATTATTTTGCTTAAATTAAAATTATTTAATCAATTTGAAATGTTCTGAAATTGGCACATTTAATGAAATGATTAGTTATTTATTAATGAGAGAATAAATTACTATCTTAGTGAAAGGGATTAGTAAATTTGGGCAGAAATCAGCCCAGAAGTAGAGGTCTTGGACTCACACGCGGAGGCCAGAACTCGAGTCGAGGCAGTGCTGTCCTTAGGAGTATCTATGGCTCACTGTTTGCAGATGGGGAGCGTTGTCTATGACAGAGAACACACTAAGGTGGCTCCGGATTGGACTCCAATGACCACCTTGGGTGGATTTAAAAAAAATCAAAAAATTTAAAAAAATAGTACCCTGACACATTCGAGTTCAGGTATACCATACGTGCGCCAGCAAGGATGAGACATGCAAAAAGTTTTGTATATTCGTTGTAAATATTGTTTTTTTTTTGTTCAGTAACGGTTAGGAAACTAGTAAAAAACATATTTGCTATTAAACTAAGAGACTGTTTTGAAAAAGATAATGTAATCTTGAGAAATGTGAGGATGTTCGGATTGAAGGGAGAGGCACGCACTACTTATTGCACTCACAAATTTTATTTATGTGAAATTCATTCCTTACTGAGAAGAAATATAGAGTATGGGGAAGTTTAAGACAGCCACTGTTCAAGGAGAATCTTTTAGCCGAAGATACTTCTTGATACCGTAAAGTGGTTTGCTCATAAGAGTGTGATTTATTCGTAGATTCTTCTTCGTGGTTTAAAAACTGTTGTATCAAGGGTACTTCTTTAATACCTTTAAGATGTTGACTTCTTCTTTTGAATTCGTTTCGAGACTTTCCTTTAATTGTTGAAAGATTTGTTCAAAAATTAATTTAGACTCCAAATTAGACCAATATTTATAAGAAAATCTAAGTCTTTTATCCTGAGCAATTCAGCGGAGTTAGTTGCTTAATGTGGGCGCTAACATTTTTGGCGATGACGTCGTTTGGGCATATCAGATGCGTAGTTCATAATTACACTGCATTGTCCTTTTTTTTTTTTAGGACGCAACAAATTGATTGTATTTATTAGTATATAAAAAATAACTTAACAAATCTTAGAAAATTATTTTTTTTTTTTTAGCAGCTTGTTCAAATTAACAACTAAACAGTAAATAGTTTCCTATATCATTTTACATTTGTTCGTTGTAACTTTAAATGAATAGAACAATACAGTTTAAAGGAAGTTTAATGTTTTGAATAAAGTCATTTAAAATACATTAGGAACACAAAATATGTAATTCTCCAACGTAGCATTCATAAGATTTTCTCGAATAAACTTTCTTCAAAATTGTAATTTCTACTAAAATGAAAAGAATAGTATATACCGAGGGAAGAGAATAGCTAAGTGGTTAGCGTGCTGGACTCCCACGCGTCGGGCACGGGTTCGAGTCCAGCTGTGCTACCCTTAGATTTTTTCTTCCTAGGAAGCCTCTACAGCTCGCTGTCCGGTGATGGACAGTGTTATCTGTATCGAGAGAACACTGTCGGAGGCCGGCAGTGCACTGAGAAAGCTCCGGGCGCCAATGACCATAGATATTGACGCGCCTTAAATAAAACAAAACAAAAAAAAATAGTATATACCAAATTTATTAATTAACTGATCGTTGGTACCGTATTAAAGCAATCCAGACAAAACATCGCAATTGCTGTTGTAGAAACTGTGAAGAAACCTTCTTGTGATTTGAAACGGATCATCAAAGTTTGAGCATTCTGACAATGATTGTATCTGTGCTATTGGCACCCAGACATACATAAAACATTCAAACCATGTGTTTTGTAACGGACTACTTTCTAAAATATTTATTTGTGCGCCGGGGGGGAGGGACCTCAAAAAATTTGGGATAAAAAAATTGAATTTCTAAACTTTGACATGATCACAATATTATAAAGTAAAACAAATATGAGGTCACTATGTAATTTAGGAATGTAACTGGTGTTGCAGCATTTAAGTTCTGATTTCTTTTGTTAAATGAGGCAATGTATGTGTTAGCAGCCGGTCAATGAGAATGCTCGTGGCAACCCTGCATTCAATAGTTACTAAATGCTATACGTATGTTAATTATAAACACTGAAATATGTTAACCACCCACCTATTACTTTATCTTACACCTAATTCGAGGAAGAATTGCAATAGAGACAAATTTTCAAAATAGAGTTAACACCGAGACATGTTTTGTGACGATATTAAATTGTTTATGGTCTGTGTGTGTGGTGAACAAAATATTTCAAAAACTAAAAGCCACAAGAAGCTGAAATTTGGTATTCCGTTTACGTGCTTTCACGTCATTTATTCAGTTTTCGCTATTTTCTTGTAAAAGCTTCCATCAGTTTTCATTAAACTTTGTATACTAATTGAACGCTAAAATACTTTTGTTTTAAACATTTTGTCTGGGAAATTTGTGGGTGAGGGGGTGGGGTATTCTAAGGGCACGGTAATTTTCAGCTTTCCTCTAGAGTATCATTTCAGTAATTCATATTGGGCGTTACTGAGGAATTTGTGACATAAGGATTAAAATGTTATTGGCTCTTTTTTTGGTGGAGTATAAAGTAAATACAATCAAGTCTCTCTCTCTCTACCTGCCATGGGTGCTAACCAACTATATTAATACCCACTAGCAATAACCCCATCGTCTCTATATTATATTAAGGCATCTGAATATAAATTGCAAATGTAAAGACAATTTATCAATTTCAGCAGGTTTATAGTAGGGAATTAAGTGAAAATTTCAATTTCTTTTAATGAAATTTGCAAATTAGAGTAAGTGGAGTTGCAATAATGAAACTAAAATACAAATAAGGATTGCTTTAAAGCGGAAATGAGAGATGATACTTGCCACTGTCTGAGCCCATTTACAAAGTAATTCTAATGTTTATCGCATTCCTAATATAAAATTCTAGTTGTAAAAATTAATAAATCTTCTGGGAGTGACGGGTTTCCCTACGAGGTGATACAAAACCTTACACTGCAGTGGGAACCCTATTTGTTAAAGATTTTCAATGTTATTCTAAACTTTGTGCAAATCCCAATGAAATTGTCAGAAATTATACTGACTCTTCTATTTAAGAAGGGAAGGAAAAAAAATGACCCTAATAATTATCGTGGGATTGCCCTCTTTAATACCACTTGTAAATTATTTACAATATTAAGAGAAAGATTATCTCAGTGGTGCTACTGAACATTCTTCCAAAAGAACAATCAGGATTCAGAAAAGGTAGAAGCTGCATGTATAATCTTTTTGTTTTATATTCATTAGTTAATATACGAGTACTTAGTGGTTTTTAAAAGAAATATCTTTTTGCCTCATTTATTGATCTACAAAAAGCTTTCGATAATGTCAATCACCACTTACTCTGGCATAAATTTCACTCTTTAGGAATCAGCAGCAAATTTATAAGAATTCTTAAAAATTTATATCATAGTTCTTATTTTAAATTAAAGATTAATAATAACCTCTTTGCAAGCAGGATAAATGTTACCAAAGGTGTTTTACAGGGGGAATCTCTTTCACCTGTATTGTTTTCCAGTTTCCTCTCAGACTTTGTAAGTTTCTACTGTGAGAATGGCTTACCGGGTGTACGGCTCGATTTTGATTGTGAAATCCTTTGCTTGATGTACGCAGATGACATAGTTCTCTTTGGAGATTCTCGTGCTGATGTCCAATTAAAATTGGATACGTTAGCTAAATATTGCTCCTTGAACGATTTGGTTGTAAATACTGAGAAAAGTAATGTTATAGTATTTCGAACATCTCCCAATTATAAAAGTTTGCTACCTTTAAAAATTAATAATACTATTTTGGAATATGTAAACAAGTACACATACTTAGGAGCCCCATTCAGTTGTAAGGGAAATTTTAACTTCCTTTGTTAGCAATGGTATTAAGGCATCAAGTAAAATTAAAACTATTTAGATAAAAGGCAAGGTAAATTCTCTGGAGACAAAATTGAAATTATTTTACTCTATATCTGCTGCAACAACTGCTCTTTATAGTGCTGAATTATGGTCGATCTCTAATTTAAATTCGTCTGAAAAAGTCTTAGCGACCTTTTTTCAAAATCTATTTCATCAGCCAAAGTGCACTCCGCATCATTTCATCAGGATGGAAATGGGTTGCCATTCTCTCAGTTTGTCAATTCTCAGAAGGATATTGAAGTGGTGGACTCAATTACTAGCAATGCCACCTGACGAATATCCTATAAAATGTTATGAATATTTGCTTGTCTCTTTAAACTGTAATCATCGGGCTTCTTGTTGTGGTTGGGTGTACCACTTGAAGAATATTCTTGTTTCAGGCTATGTAGGTATTTCCTATTTTTCCGACTTAAGTATAGTAAGGAGAGAATATAACGATATACTGAAGAGATAGGCCATTCCTGATCTTAGTGAAGATGCATACAAAATTATGAACAGCAATTATAGCAACCTATATGGGTCTCTGTGCCAATTTGGCCATGGTATATTTTATGACTGAAATATGCCAATCAAAAAAGCAAAGGGCTATTATACAACTGAGATTATGTAATAGAGCTCATATTAAATTGTTTATTAATGGCACATCGTACTTAATATATGTCAAGGAATTGGGCACCGGTTTTTTTTTTTTTTTTTTTTTTTTAAGGGGCTTCGACCTTTCGATCTATTGTGCTATGCCTCCTGGGTGCCGCAGGTTATTGCTCACAGCTCCCGAACAGATGTCCCAGCTGAACATCCGTTCTACAAAACCTCCATCAGGTTGAGATCCCTGAGGAATCCCAATACCCTGACAGGCTCTAGAGAGGGTATATCCCCCTCCACCACCTGGTAGCTACCCAGGTTCTTGAATCTTCTCTGAGTGGCAGCCTCGCAGTCTGTTAGGAGATGTAATGTGGTTTCCTCCAGCTCCCCACAGAATCTGCATGAGCTGTCACTTTCCAAACCCAGCTTCACCAGGTGTCCTCTAAGTCGGCAATGCCCCGTGAGGAAATCCGTAAGAACGCGGAGCTTGGTTGGTTATAATTTCCGAGGCAGATCTTGGTCTGCCGCAAACCGGAGAGGGAGTACCTCCAACAGAAACTGGTCGCTAACCCCACAAAAAGGTTCCGGCCCTAAAAGCGGGATCGTAGCACCTATCTTGGCCAGGGCGGGCCATCTCATCCCCTTCAACACCAACATGCCCTGGCACCCACCAAAGGGTAACTTTTTTCTTCCTGCCTAGGTTATTAAGTTTACCTAGGCATTCCTAGACCATTTTAGAGCTGATAACTGATGCCTTTAATGCTCTAATAGCTGATTGACTGTCGGAAAGGATTACAATATTCTGATTCCTATATCCCCTATCAAGGTTAAATTGAACGCATCTTCCAATAGGGTATATCTCCGCCTGGAAGATGCTGGGAAACTTATCCATGGGTTCCGAGTGTTTGATCCTTGGACCAACCACCCCCGCCCGAGTCCCCTCGAGGGTCTTAGACCCATCAGTATACCATTTAATGGCATGTTCCTTAATGCCCAACAGAGCGGATTGTGCACCGTTTGTTACATGTTCAAGTTGAAAACCCTTGATCATATTTTGTTGGAATGCCCAGTATACAACCCACATAGAGAAAGGTTTCTTAGAAATTATATTTCACCATAATCCTCCTTAAGAGAAAATTTATTAAATATTTTAGACATTAATTGTGCAGAAAAATGCAACCATGTATACTATTTCATTAGTGGGGTTTCGAAATTAAGATCTTTAATTTGTAATGAGTAGATTTGTATTTTTTGTTTATCTTAGTATCAGGTATTTATTTACTTATTTATTTTTCTTTGATCTAAGAATGTTTTCTTTATTTTTATTTGGTTAATATTTTTTGTTTTTTATCTTTAAGTTTATCTATTGTATACCAAAACAAACCAGACTCCCTGTAATATGTACAATTCATAAATACAGAAATTTATTATTATTATTATGTAAAGAGCATTTATCAATTTTGGCATGGTTTATGGTAGGGAATTGAGTGAACGTTTCAATTTCTTTTAATGAAATTTGAAAATTTGAGTAAATGGAGTTGCAATAATAAAACTAAAATACACAATAAGGATTGCTTTAAAGCGGAAATGAGAGATGGTACTTGCCACTGTCTTATGTCTGAGCCAATTTATTAAGAAATTCTAATGTTTATCGCATTCTTAATATTAAAAAAAAAATTATACAATTTGTAGTTTAAAATATAATAAACAATTTTATTAAAACAATGGAAATGAAAAGGAGAAAGAAAAATATTAAGTGTGTCCAGTAAAAGAAAGGGTGGCGGGTGGGTTGTTAATTGGTGATGTCTAGTAGCAGAATGTTTGTTAGGCGATGTGGTGGTTGCAGAGAACTGATGTAACATGCAACAGAACATGTTACAGATCGTTCCATCACTGTCAGTTTCTTCTTTACACATTTACTCACCCTACTATCCACAGCGAAATCTAGTTACTTCTGGCTGGCTAGGTCAGTCCTAGCCTCTTATTAGTAAGTAGTACATTATCAAAACTAACTCTCCATCTATCCCTTTTTCTTTTTATACAGTTCTCTCTTCTTTCATCCCCATTATGATTACTTACCTTCCGGAATACGCTAGCCAGGTCCATCTCAGCCGTCATGGTAAAATAAAAATTAGAATTACTATCTAGATTATTCTGCGGAATAATTTAAAATTGATTTACAAAAAGTTAAAGAATATTTTGTCTGTTCACCTTGTAAATTGTTATTCATGAATACCAGAAGCGAAAAATTGTGTTTGCGATCTTTTCCTCGGGTTTAAGTAATTCATAAAATTTGTTTTCTTTCTTTTCATTTATTACTCCGACCGTAATAACTGTTATAAACATTGGTCTCAATCACGGGAATCTAAGGAATCGCGGAGATAGATCTCACGCTATGGTATTTTATTGCATTTTAATTTATTATTTCTTAATTACTTTTATTCATTCAAATACAATACGAAACCGATCTCACATGCATTGTTTTCCGACCGAGAGAGATACTTGGCACAGCAGCGCATGCTACCATGGATGGTGTAGCCAGATCCATCTTTACCAGAAAAGATTCCAAAGTTTAGGCTGTAACCTAAATGGTTACGTCAACGTTACAGTACACATTGTAGTTATTGATGCAATTATAAACTGAACATTTTCATTAGGTTGTGAATTCCCCCTAAATATGGGGAAAAAATCAGGCATGAAACACTAACATCACTTTCTCTTATTCCAGTTTTCAAAATTGACAAATTTGATAGTTTGTATACCAAATTTGATGAAATTCGTTAAGTTCGTCGAAAATTGAAAAAAAAGTTCAGCAAAAGCGCACTTCCGGTTTACTTATTTTCTTGAAATTCAGAATTTTGGCCATCTATTTATTTTGTTAATTAATTTTGTTTGGATGGTAGAATTGTATAATCAACTATGATAGCACTTTAGAGGAAAACCTAACCCCAACCCTTCTCTAAAAGTGCCCTTAAATGAATTTTTCCAGAGAAATGATTTAAATGAAAGTTGTAGATCTTTGTATGTGTAATTGATATATAAAGTTTGAAGCAAATCATCGGAGCCATTTTTGATAAAATTGCAAAAATGTAATAAAAAAAATACCAAAAGATTGAAAAATACATTTTAGTAAAAACGCACTTCCTGTCGTCATCCGGTTTTTTCAAATTCGGAATTACAACCATACATTTAATTCTAAATATTATTTAGATGATGGAATTGTCTAGTAAACTGAAATAGCACTTTAGAGGACAATCCACCAATCCTCTCCCATAAAAGTGCCCTTAAATGCATTTTGCCGGATCAATTTCCAAATAAAAATTGTAGATTTCTTTGCAAGTGCAGTTGATATACCAAGTTTAAAGAAAATCGTTGGAGCCATTTTTGAGAAAATTGCAAAAAAGTGAAAAAACTACTCTGTACAGTGGTACTTCCGGTCGAGGAATTTGGTCTGCTGACCTGCTGTCGGACCAAATGGATTATCAAGTTTGAACTTTCTGCGATTTTTTGTTTTTGAGCTATGCTGTTCACATACATACACAGCCACACACACACACACACACATAGACCTTTTGCTAAAAACCACTTTTTTGGACTCAGGGGACCTCAATACGGATATTTCCGGTAAAAACTCCATGACGAAAATTTGGCCGGATTACAATACTTCATCCTACCAGGAGCAAGAGAAAGTAAAAAATTCTCTTAAATATGGGTGTGTACAAAATATCTCAAAAACGAAAAACCGCAGGAAACCCAAAAACCACTGCATGTTTCGGAAATGCGGTTTTTAACTGAATGATTTTCTCTTCTATTTTTTTGCGTTTTTCTTAAAACGCGTAGTGCTATCTACACTAATAAATAGTTGACCTATTATTTAAAACAATTTTTCAATTGAAACAACTTTTTGGAGTTGCTATCAACTATGATAGCACTTTAAAGGAAAACCTAATCCCAACCCTTCTCAAATTGTTTCAAAAATTGAAACAATTTTTCCCAGAAAAATGATATTTTGAAAATTCCTGAAGAGCAGCAACGTCAACTTTTCATTAAAATGCCACTTAAATAAAATGTATGGTTGGATTTGAACTGACTAAATATTTTGCTATGCTTTGAAGTGAATAAAGAGTATAGGTAAAATTAAAAAAAAATTATAGTCAAATCATTTAAAAATATATGGGCGGTTTTAAAAAATTTAGCAATTAAAGAGTATAGTCAATAATTAAAAAAGTTCAAATTAATGTAAACCATTGACCAATTGATACCATTGTATATAGATATCACAGCTATGGTTACCACTTAATTATTTGAATACATTAAAATTTAATTACAAAATTTCTTTTGAGTTTTATGAGTTTCTTGAGCCAGAAATAATTAGAGTAGGCCTGATGTAAACCTTCCATAAACTAGTAGAAGTCTCAGAGCTAGGTGCATCTAGTAAATGTGTTGTAGAGCAGAATTACTTAGAAGAATGAGTGTTTTGCTTTTTCATCAACATTCCGCCACAGTCTCTGATGAAGGTGAGAAGTTTACTGACGTTCCTGGTGCATTCCCCAATCCTACAACATCTACCTTGATTTCATGTAACAAAAAAAAAAAATCAGGTTGTCAAGTGATATTATTAATAATATAGTTATTATTAATAATGATAGTAATTATTAATAATATAGTTATTATTAATAATGATAGTCATTATTAATAATACAATAATAATAATAATTATTCCCCGTAGGGGGAAGTGGACTAGCCACTTCTTCAGGGATCTAGGCGACCCCGCGGGTTTCCCAGCCTAACAACACTACAATATACTCTCATACTGACACCCTTAACACTACACACTACACATAGGACCTGCAGAGGTAGTTGATGTGTGCAGCTACTTGGGTTCAGCGCACCCACAGGTAAACTTGAGCTCCCCACCACACACACTCACTCACACCTGAACACTCGACACTTTACAGACGACCACACACACTGCATGAACAAGGGCACGCACTCGTTGAGAGCTCGGAGTATAAATATCTCTCCCTCGTGCTTGCTGGCACGAGGCTTTGGCGCTAGGGTGGAAAAGAGGATCCTGGGCATTGAGGGAGACGACGACCTGCGGGCGTCCGATCCCAACACATGTCTTTGGCCTCGGCTTCACCCGAGAGCTCTACCTGGGGGATAGCCCGACTCCAGGAAGGCTAGGGAATTCCGCCTCAGGCGGGTTCCTAGGGTTAGGAGGGGGGCCGCGGGGGCACGGGTCAATACTTCGGTGTCGGAACGCTGTCTTCCGCGGCACCTGACTATATCGAGGTGCGATGGTCTACCCGGATAGTAACCGGGTGCACTTGATGTCTGAGGAGGCGGGACCACGTATCTCGACGAACTCTACTGATTATTATGGAGAATAATCAAAACAATCTTTCTGGGCCTAGCCCAACAATTGCTCCTACCCCAACATCCCATCCTATTCCTACACCAACAATCCAACCTACTCCCATACCTAATCATCCCCTCCCTTCTCCTATCACCCTTCCCCTTGTAGATGCCCCATCATCTACAATGTCTCCCTCGACTGAGCTGACCGGCAAACGAAAAGGCATGGACAAGGAAAACACGATTGGAAAGTTAGTACCTGGGCTGCAGTTTACACTGCAACCATATATCCCCTCTTCCCCGCCAAGGAAGAAGGCAAGGGGCGGCAACAAGAGGTTTGAACCAATTATGAAATTTGTAGATTTAGAAGAAGATAACTGGGGAAGATTTTTTATTGTAAAAAGAAGGAAGGTTCCTTCTCAAATGAATGCTCTTTTAAATTGTTTCAGTTTATTAAAACATATGTGGGAAAGCCGAAGAGCGTAAGAAAACAAAATGATGGATCTATTTGTATAGAAGCAGAAAACCGCACTCAGGCAGAAACTATCCTGAAACTACAAAGGTATATGGATGCTGAATTGGAAGCGGGTCCCCATAAACGCCTAAATACGTCGCAAGGTGTAATTACATGCCGGGACTTTTTAAACAGTAAAATAGAAGACATAAAAGAGGGTCTGGCTGATCAGGGCGTAGTGGAGGTTAGGAGAATTAAGCGGAGGCAGGATGGTTCTCTAGTGGACACCGCTTCCCTGGTTCTCACTTTTGATCGCCCAAGACCGCCACAGACTATAGACGCTGCCTTCTATAAATTGAAAGTTCGCCCCTATGTACCATCTCCAATGAGATGTTACAAATGTCAAAGGTTTGGGCATACCTCCATGAAGTGTAAGGCAGTAGAAACGGTGTGCGTATGTGGTAAATCTGAACATGAAGGCGATTGCACACCGCCAATTATTTGTGTAAACTGTGGCGGAGAACATAACGCCAGATCCTCGGGGTGCCCAATTCTTATAAAAGAGAAAGAAATACAAAAAATAAAAACACTTCAGCAATTGCCATACCATGAGGCAAGAGCAATTGTTGAAAGTAAATCTTATGCAATTAACGACATATCATACTCTGAAAAAGCAAAGGCACTCCAAACAGTGGCACACATTCCTTCAGTCCCTGCAAATCCTCAGGGACAAGTAGAGAATAATCCCTCCCCGGCCTTAAGGGGAGCTATTGTTAAGATAGGAGAAATCCTACCATCCAGCCCCTCCCCGGCTTTGAGGGGAACAATAATGAATGTGGGAGAAATTCCTCTCCCTATGCAAAGTGCCCCTCAAGGGGCACCGGTAGCCGAAAGGCTACTACCACTTACCACTCCTACTACTGTAGGGAGTGGCCCGAAGGTGGGATTAATCTCACCTAAAAAAATAACTTCCTCCGAAGGAGAGTGGATGGTGGTGGATCCGTCGAAACGCTCCCCTAGGAGGAAAAGCACAAGGTTAATGTTACCACCCCCGAACACAGTAAGTGTGAGGGGAAAAACTATCAGGCCTTCTAGAGGACAACCGTCCGCAGCTCAAATTGTCCGTTCCCCAAAGCAGCAATGGGAGCTGCTGGGGACGGATATTGAAGCGTCAGAATCAGAGGGCGGGAGCACTTCCACCGCCCTAATAGAAGAAAGAAAAAAGGCTGGCCCAAAGGTAAGCCACGGAATAAGTGTGCCACTGAGTAAGATGTTTTACCTTTATTATTTCAGCATCCATGATTATTCGTCTAAACGTATTTATTATTGGAAAAAATATATCACTTTCGAATTCATTAGAAACTATAGATCCTGCCACAAGTGGTCACTTCACTTCATTATTAGCATGTGTGAGTCCATTCTTCAATGAATATGCGGGGCTATATGAGTAATATGGAAGGGTTACGCCGATTGGTGGCGGAATACCGTCCATTAGGGTTGTGCCTCCAAGAAACAAAGATTCGCCCGGGGCAACTCATCCGGATCCCTGGGTATATCATATATAGTAAAGAGGTACAACCTGCCCCAGGTGGGAGGGCGCATGGTGGAGTGGCCGTGTGAGTACGGGATAATATCTCGGGCATACGGCTACCCCTACAAAGTAATTTACAAGCCGTTGCCGTGCGCCTAGCCGCACCTCTGCAGATCACTTTAGTTAGTATATACCTTCCAGACATATTTTGGCGGAAGAGTGATCTGGAGAATCTGCTCTCGCAGCTCCCCGCCCCGGTGTTGTTGATGGGAGACTTTAACTGTCACAACACCTGGTGGGGGTCAGCCAGAACTGACGCTCGAGGCAGAACTCTTGAGGAGATTATAGATAATGCTAACATGATGCTCCTCAACAATGGTGCGGCAACACACTTCAATGTACACTCAGGAGGTTTTAGTTCAATTGATCTGAGTGTGGCAACACCCACCGTTGCAGTTCGCTTGGAATGGACCACACTAGACGAACTATATCATAGTGACCACTTTCCAATTCTAGTATCGAGCTCCATCTCCAGGTCAGATTTTGTGATACCATGGAGATACGACATCAAAAGAGCAAACTGGCCTGCTTATGCTTCCCGAGTGGTGACACCACCCCTTACAGGAGATGTCACCCTTGACACTAGTTTATTTACAAAGGCGTTGGCGGATGCATCCGAGGGTACTTTGCCGAGGGTAGGTGGGAGAGTCATAAGAACCCCCGTCCCCTGGTGGACCCGGAATGCAAAGTTGCTAACAGGGAAAAAAAGCAGGCCCTAAATAGATTTAAAAGGTATCCGACGGAGGAAAATTTAATTAATTTTAAAAGACTAAGAGCCAGGGAGAGGCGTTTAATTAAGAAGTCAAAAAAGGAAACCCTCACCTCCTATGTTTCAAAGATTTCTACATCATCGACATTGAGGGAGGTGTGGAATAAGATAAGAGCCCTCTCTGGGGGTCGTAGAACCCCGTCGATATCTGTTCTAAAAATTAATGATGTCGTCATCACCGAGCCAGGAGAGGTGGCTGGAGCCTTTGCTGAACACTTTGCTCAAGTTTCCAGCTTACGGACTTACTCAGCAGAATTTCTCCAGTGAAAAGGTGATGTGGAGCTACAGCCACTCAACTTTGAGACCGCTATCTATGAAACTTACAACGAACCGCTGACCATCAAGGAGCTAGAAAATGCCTTAAATAAATGCAAAGATTCCGCTCCAGGGGTGGATGGAATCCCATATGATATGATTAAAAAGTTAAATGAAACTGGGAAGGAAGGTCTTCTCAGATTGTATAATAGCATATGGGAAACTGGCCAGTACCCTGATGGTTGGCGTGAAGCAATCATTGTACCGATCCCCAAAGAAGGAAAAGACCCAAGTTATCCCTCCAGTTACAGGCCCATTTCGTTGACCACCTGCTTGAGTAAGGTCCTCGAATCTATGATCAATTATAGATTAGTTTATGTATTAGAAACGAGAGGACTTTACAGCCAGTATCAAGCGGGATTTCGCAGATGTCGCTCCGCTTTGGATCAGGCGAGCCACCTTGAGATCTATGTGCAAAACGCATTCATGCGTAGGGAGCACGTGCTGGCCGTGTTTTTTAATCTCGAGAAGGCTTATGATACAACGTGGAGATATGCGATACTGCGGAAGTGTCACGAGTGGGGATTGAGCGGGAAACTGCCAAGGTTCCTTCTTAGCTTTTTAGAATCGCGAAGGTTCCGAGTGCGCCTTGGGTCGGTCCTTTCGGACCCACATGTCTTGCAAAATGGTATTCCTCAGGGATCGGTGCTAAGCGTAACTTTATTCACGATAGCGGTAAATAGTCTAGCAGAAGTTGTAGGAAATACTGTTCAAGTATCTTTATATGTAGACGATCTCGCCATTTATTTATCAGGAACTGATCTCGGCGAGGTCGGCCAAACCCTACAACAAGCAATAGACAGAGTGGCTGACGAGGCTTCTAGGAGCGGATTTAGATTCTCTGAAACCAAGACGGTGTGCCTACATTTTTGTCGTTTAAGACAGGAGCATAGTCCTCCCACATTGTTTCTAACTGGCACACCTATTCAGTATAAAGAATGTATCCGTTTCCTTGGTCTCGTATTCGATACTAAATTAACCTGGCAGGATCATATAGATTATACCTACACAAAAGCAAGGAAAACCTCGACGTCTTGAAATTTCTAGGAAGCTATAGATGGGGAACGGAACGGGAAATCTTAAAACGTATATTTATTACACTTACCCGTTCCAAACTTGAATATGGAGCCCCAGTTTATAGTTCTGCGCGCAAGTCACGCCTGAAACTACTAGATAAGGTTTACAATGAAGGTATTAGACTGTTCACAGGCGCCTTCCGAACTAGTCCTCTACAGAGCCTCTATGTAGAGTCGGGGATGCTGCCTCCTCAACTTAGGAGAGAACAGCTCACCCTGACATACATCGCTGGAATATGGGGAAAGAGTTTCCATAACTTATTTCCCGTCATATTCGAGAGCCCACATAATGAAGAGTTCTATCAACAGCGCTCGCGGACGCGACCGCTTGGAGTCAGAGCTAAGGAATTATTGGCAGCGGAGGGAATTGAACTTGGGCCGGTGGTAGGTTGGGGCTTTGCGCCTTCTCCTCCCTGGTCATTACCCTCTGCAAGCGTCCGCATGGACCTGGCATTCCATAAAAAAAGAGGAAACCCCTCCTGTCGTTTATAGACAAAAATTACTAGAAATTCTAAATATTTATTATGACTCCCGACCTATCTTTACAGATGGGTCGAAGATAGGCGACGGTGTGGGTAGCGCTGTGTACACGGAAGGAGTTACCCTTAGTTGGACACTTCCGCATTATGCAACCGTGTACACGGCGGAAATGTTTGCTATATGCCAGGCCATAGAATTAATCAAGAATAACAACTACAAAAAAGCGCTAATATTGACGGACTCATTAAGTGCATTAATGGCTCTCCGGGATCGATTCTCGACAGACCCAATGGTCTTAGATATTTACAACTTATTGCTGCAGTTAAGCACACGTGGTCAAGGGGTTACGTTCGCCTGGGTGCCGGGCCACATTGGCGTGTCCGGTAATGAAAGGGCGGACGAGGCAGCCAAGCGAGCTGCCTCTACACAAACAGAAGAAATCAGACCCGTTCGCCCCACTGACCTACAAATATATATGAAACACATTATTAACAGGAAATGGCAAAGTCAGTGGGACAGGATAAGCGAAAAGCTTAAAGATATTAAACCACGTGTGCGAAGTATTACAGTTGAGAATTTCCCGCGGCATGACTCTGTGATCTTGACGAGGCTGAGGATTGGTCATACACGTGTGACCCATGGGCACCTCCTTATTGGCGGAAGAAGGCCGAGGTGCTCTCGATGCCGAGAAAGGCTAACGGTGGCGCACGTGTTGGAAGGGTGTCAGGCTCCGCGTACTCAGAGAGAAAGGGCAGGCCTGCCACATGACAAGCGCGCTATTCTACAAGAGGGTTCTCCTTATATAAAGAGGCTATTTGGTTTTTTAAAGGATATTAATTTGTATAGGAATATCTAAGTTAGTAGCTAGGTTAGGTTAGATTAATTAAACTGGGTGAAGGAATATCGAGTACTTCACCCAATTAGGTTAGTTCTTTTTTATGTTAGGGGAAAGGAATATCGAGTACTTTCCCCTCGTATGAATGTGTAAATTAGTGTGAATGTATTTATTAGTGCGATTGTATTTATTAGCGAGAATGTATTTATTGGCGTGAATGTATTTATTAGTGCGATTGTATTATTAGCGAGAATGTATTTATTGGCGAGAATGTATTTATTGGCGAGAATGCTTTTATATGTGACTGTATTTATTGGCGAGCATGTTAGGGTGAATGTTTAGTTTAGGTTTTTATTTAGGGGTTGAAAGAAATTTTATAAAAGTATTTCAACCCTATTAGGTTTAGATTAACATTAGGATTAGTTCACCTAAGAGTGTGCAGGAATATTTGTTAAAAGTACTGCACACCTAAAATAGAATAGTTTACAGCAAGCAAATAGCCTCTTTAGGATAGGTTACATAGATTTTTCAGGATAGTTTCTTGCTTATATTACATAAAATTCGTTATTTATCTGCATGCAAGAATTCCACATTTAAATGACACAAATAGATCGAGAATTGTCATATTAATTAAATATATATATAACTGTTAATATATAATATTTATATTTAAATAAGATTTAATAAAAAAGGGATGACACAACAAGAGATCCACACTCCCCCTCGTCGACATGATTGATGAAATAAGAGGGGATGTGTGGTACTATATTCAATAACCTTGGGCTCCTCATGCCTTGCTAGACAAGGCATTGATCTGGACGCCACAAAGGTTGAATATGTGTCATCCAAGCTCGTGCGGACCAGATGGAGAAGGAAAAAACTGAGGGGCGCTAATGACCTTAGAAGTTGATGCGCCCCCCCAAAAAAAAAAAAAAAAAAATTTTATTATTATTATTATTATTTTAATTTAAGGCGCGTCAACATCTATGGTCATTGGCGCTGTAATGGAATCGTTTGTTGTGATTCCTGATGTAGTAGATGTCTTGAAGAGGGCGGAAGTTAGTTGAGAGATTTGGAAAGTTAGTACTCGAATTATTAATAAGGATTTTATCAAAATAAACTGTATTTTAACAATAATTTTAACGTATAAATGGTAACTAATAACTAGCAAAATTCTTAGGAATAAATAGAAGATAAATAAGTAATAAATTAGAATGATAAAATAAACGAACTAAGATGCACTACTAAAAGATAATAAGTTTAAATGAAACTGTGTATAGTCGCGTAAACTGCTGCTCGTGTATATGGACGTGCTCGTATCGTCGTATAAGATATAATGATCCTCTCGTTGTATATGATAGAGTTTATATATCGGTGTTGGCCTCATTCACACCAAGACATCTGTCCTAGTGTGCGACCTTGTGCGACCTTCGTAGTTTGCTGACCTTATTTAGGTCAGTGGCCAACCTTATCGGTGCTTGCTTTGATGTAAAGTATTGAAAAGGGCTTTGTTGTTTGTTTGGCCGGCATTGTCTTGAAGACGGCGGCCTGCTAGGTCGCTGGTTATAAATTGCTCTTTTATTACTGCCATCCTTTGTTAAGATAGCAGCTGGCTGGAACCACTTTGACATTGGTATGACTTTCCATGTCATTACAGCGCCCGGAGGCTTCTCAGTGCACTGCCAGCCTCCGGACAGTGTTCTTTCTTTACAGACAACACTGTCTATCACCGGACAGTGAGCTGTAAGGGCTCCTAAGAAGAAAAAAATCTAAGGCTAGCACAGCTGGACTTGAACCCGGGTCCTCCGCGTGGGAGTCCAGGACGCTAACCACTTAGCTGTTCCCTTCCCTAGCATAATTATTATTATTTCACGTTTACTTTTTATTATAAGTCACCGACTGCTCTGGGTATTTTGCTACATTCTTTGCCCTCTTAAACTTAAATCTACGGATTTAATAACTTTATGAAATGATACATCTGTAAGTACATGTAATTAACTTCATTCGAATATTCAACTGTTCACTAATAGCTAATAACTAATATAATCCTGCTAATAACTGTATGTATACAACCATTGTCATGCATACTATAATGGAAGTGTAGGGTGGAGAGAATTTTTGTGGTTGATGAATTAAGAAGAAGATTTGGTTAACACTGTTTAACAAATATATTAATAAGTAGAGACAGACTGCCTGGACTTTACAATAAAGAAATGTTTAAGGTAGAGTGGTCAAAGTAATGACACCTAGCGGATTGGATGTATTGAACTGAATTCTCAACTGTGTTTTATGGACTGTCCGTCGCTATATTTATACAGGTTCTCCCACTACAGTCCAAGAGAGCAGTTGAGATTCTCTTGCTCTCTTGCTGTTACAATACAATAAATAAAACCTTATCAATAAATACATTTATCCATAAATAAATTCATTTTTGAATTTATGAATTTAAAATTTCAATTCATTGTCTAGTGTAAATGATACAAATTGTACAATTTAATGAAATTTATCAAACATACATCAAAATATAATGTATTTTATTTTAACCAGATTGTAGGAGTAAAATCGGAATTTTTTTTTTTGCAAATACTAAGTCTAATAAAATTAGATGGAAGTTGTGTTTTATAAAATAATAAATTGAAAACAGGAACTGAATGGAATTTTGTGACTGATAGTGGATTATAAGGATTAAACTGGAATGTTGTAAAATCTGTTTGCACGATGCGAAATTATAATCCATATATTGAGTTACGTTTGTAGGACGTTTAAATTAAAAGGATTTACATACATATAGTAGAGATTAGAAGTCAATTTGTCATGTATAGTCAAAAGCGTTTAGAACAAATCTTTTAAGGCGTGAAAAAGGGTTCAATGGCAAAGTTTTGTTCATATACGACCTAACAAAACGAGAGTTATTCAGTTACAATATTGTAATTCAATATTTTATACAACAATTGGTTAAAAAAAACACTCAAACAACTTTCTCTTAGTGTAGTTAATAGAATACTAAATTAACAAATTTCCTTTTACCTTGCAAATTTGTTCTCAGTTACCCTGACATAAATGTAGAAGTGGGGGGAAGGCACATGTTGTTTACCACCCACCCATCATAGTAAGTAGTCACTTGAAGATCTGTATAAATCTTAATCTAAGAGACAGGCAAATAACATTAAACAACCCAAATAATATATGTTACGTCATAAATATTTCAAATAATGGTGGAATACGTTTATATCCGTACAGTAAGCAGTCTAAATTTGATGAATATAAATTAAGTCTATCTGTAAGTTTGTAATTCCAGTTAATCAATTTTCTACAAATGTGAATTCTAGCATTATCTACCATAATATATTTTATAAATGGTAGAATTAAATTTTAATTAAAAATGTTTCTAAAGTGACAGGCATTTATCGTATTGTCAGCAAAAGTAAGAATATAAAGTAGTGCCTATTTTTTTAACCGAACTTTACCTCCTACTAGCGTTCAAGTATCTTGTGCGTAGGCGGTATAATGGAAGAAAGAAATGAAAGTATATAATAGTTTTGAAAAATAGTTTAGTGAATTTTGACAATATTTAAGTGAAGTAGTTTTGGAATATAAATGGTGAATTTACCTTCAAAAATAGTGTATTTAGAATCAGGTATTATAATATAAGGTCATTGCAATTAAAGAGACAAACGCACAAGAATCCGTTAGGCCAACTGTTTTGTAAGAGAAAATCCCCCGCTAGAGCAGGGCATTCTTTCAGGACAGTCTGGACAGATACAGCCAAGCCAGAACACTTGCTTCAGGAATCGCTCTCTTAAACTCATGCCAGTGATAGAGATTAACATTTATTCTAGATAAACATCTGATTTATTAAGATATAGTTGTGATATTGTAAAGTACTTAAATTTACTTAAGAAAATAATATATCTACTTTAAAAACAGTGGTGCTCTCTTGATTATTACTAATACTTCTCTCTCTTAACATATATACAAACAAGCCCTTTTACTAAACCGCTTGTGCTGCACCAACTACTACTACAAACACACAACAACTCAACACACCAAAAACATTACAGCGGATAGTACACATACAGTGAAAAACGTTTAACACGAAACTGAGGAGACCGAAATATTTTTCGTGTTAAAAGTATAAAATAGCGGTTTGTTTCCATTCCGATTTCTCTGCGATTGTATACGTAAAAAACATAAGTTTATGAATTAAAATTACAAAAAAAAACCACAAAATTCGCTGATTTTAACATAAAATTCACCGAATTCGAAAATTAATTGAAATGTTTTGACAATGGCGGTGCCTTAACTTATTCAAAGACAAGCGGAAACCACCTAGCAACAATAGCAGCCATTACATATTTTGTTCCTTCTAAAGAAATAAATAAGCCAAAAAATCTGCGTGACTATGTCACTGCAGAAAACAGATATATTTTGTTCGTCCGAGAAGTGAACTCTTTTCGTCTTAAGCGATATTTGTTTCGTGTTAAATAAAAAAAAATGTATGAAATTACATAGTATTCTGTCAGGACCGCGTAATAATTTCGTGTGAACCGATTTTGCATGTTCAGCCTTTTCGTGTTAAACGTTATTCACTGTTCTTTATACTGAAAAAAAAATTGAATTTTTTTTATTTAATGACCGAACCACAACAATCATTTTACAATATCAAATACAGTGGTCGTAAAGAACATCAAACATCATACTTATATATTTATTTACATTAAACTGGAGGTGAACGCAGTACCACAGTATACACTGCTTTCGGTCCGCTCCTATAACCACTGAGTTACCTCTCCACATCTTCGTATAAACAATACACGAAGTGTGAAGAAAATTCCCCCTTAAAGTTTATGGATTTTTACTAAAATCTTATTGTGAAATGCATTGGTGATATCTAAACGGAATATCTAATTTAAGCTGCTGCAATTTTTCAGTGTGTCAGAAAACTTGAAAACACGTACTTAATTCCGATTAAAATTCAATTTCGATAATTCAATACGATCGCAGTACTTCATATTAGAGTAAAAGAAAAAAAAATCATTGCTTTTGAATTTAAAATCATTAAAAATCAATAAAATAGTGCTGATATTAAACAGGAAACTTTTTTAATCATATATTGATTATAATATTAAGTAAGTAAATCAATCAAATATTTTCAAAACTATTATGGCAATAGCCTTATGATCGGGAAAAGAAAACTGAAGTTTTCGATATTATGCTGACATACTGCCACATATTTCCAAAAAAGCCACGGTTTGTAACACTTATGGGAAAAAAAGACATTTTTTATACAACCATAATGCAACTTAGTTTTAACCACAAATCTTACGAAATCGCACCTATATAAATTTAAAGTTAGTGAACAGTCCACAATGTGGCTACCGTAGCGGAAAAGAAAATGACATCAACCACATGTACTCATAAGTTGCAGCAGATATAATAAAAATCGCAAAAAGTTCATGGCGAGCTGACTGCAAACGTACGATTTCCTTGTAGCGCTAACAAATTTTAGCTACAATAAAGACAGACGTGCTATGTGCATTTATAATTCTATTAGCACAATAAAAAAAAAAATATGTACATATAGGATAGTATAAAAAAAAATAAATAAATACACGATAATAGATAGTAAATCACTTTAATTCAATCAAACGCACATCATAAACATCACAGACAGTGCAAAATAATATCATAAACAAATAATGCCTAGTGCGCACAAGATCCCCTTATCTCCAATAAGTAGCGGAGAAGATAAAAGCGGAAGTGGTTGCAGAACCACAATTGCAAGAGACTAAAATATAAAACATTTGAAAAGATAGGGCTGTTTTTTTTTCAGTTGAAGGTTGTAGAATTCATAAATGTCAATACACAGGTTTTTTTCCAGCCTTCAATAACAAAGATTGGTTAACATTCCAAAAAAAAAAAAAACAAATAATATAAATAACATAAAAAAATATTATCAAAGTTTATTAATTAAGAGGCATCAATAAATAATTGTAGAGCTAATATTTGAAAGGCAATTGAAATATCCCATAATTTCCATTTAATTTTATTCAATTTATTCACATAATAAGATATTGTTTTACGCAATTAATGATCAAAAGTATTTCTGTGTTGGAAGAAATGCAAATTGTAGGCATAATTTAATTTATTTGAATAAATATATTAGAGGGAAATTTTGGAAATTCACCAACTTTCCATAAGTAAATATTTAAGTAAACAGAATGAATAATAACCTTAATTATTATTTAAATATAAATATTATACCTGGAAATACAGATTATTAATAATGTACGATTGTACCCTTGGAATACAACAGAGAAGGTAAAGCTGAGTTTGCTAGCTTTATCTACATCACAATAAGAGCTTTATTGAAGGTATTCACATCTTTTGTTTATAATATAAGTACACTTGACCGTTCTTATGTTCTTACTCTTCAAATAAGAACTCCTTTCATTGTATATACATATATATATAATATAGACCGTGTTTACTACTTAGGCGGTTCCATTGAAATATATCGCTCTTACATCAAGACAATTCTATCGCTTTGATATGATCATCATAATCAACAATGCCAAAATTGCCTTTATCGCAATCTGATTGTTTTATATGAAGTGAAAAATGATATATAAATGAAATGTATTTTGTGTGCTGTTGTTGTAGTGTAGTGGTAGCTTGTGGCGTGAGCGGTTTTGTAAAGGGCTTGTGATTGTAAGTTTTAAGAGAGTGAAGTAATAAGAATAATTATGAAAACACTGATAGATTAAATTAAATATATTATCTTTAAAGATATTTAAATATTTCACAATACCACAACTATTATGCTTAATAGATAAATTGTTAATCTAGAATAAATGTTAATCTTTATCACTGGCATGAGTTTAAGAGAGCGATTCCTGAAGCAAGTGTTCTGGCTTGAATGTCTGTTCAGACTGCCTTGAAGAAATATCTTCTCTTCATAGTTCAATTCCTTTCAAATAATGCTGGTATGTCTGGAGGGAGTTTTATTGTTTTACCCTAACTGTTTCTTGCTCTTTGTCTCTTGGTTTGCATTGACCTAGATTGTAGTACCTGGCTCTATCCCCATCAATAAAATACACTATTTGAACTAGCTAATTTTCTCAAAACTATTATTTTTCCATTTCGTTCTTCCACTATATAAATATTCTGTAATAAGTTTGAAAGTAACTTCCGTTTTTAGTGTTAAAAGTAATTCTACAATTCTTTATTAACATCCGTCGTTGTATTTCCATTAAGAAACTTAATGAAAAGAATTCCCACCTACTGATCCGTACATAGTTCTGTCCCAAATATTATTTTATTAATTATTACCAACTTTTCTTCAAACTCTTCCCTTATGACTGACTATTCATAGTTCAGTCTGCACAATATCTTTTAACTGGAAAAAATATATATTTTAATTTTTTTTTTAATGAAAACGCATTTAATAATATTTTTATGTAATGATGGCAGGAAATGTGGACTAGTGAAATGATAATAGACAAACACTACTGATAGTGGAGTTCCAAAGATGGTTTGGAGTCTGTAACTACTAGAAAATTTCACACGAGTTTTACAGCTCTCCTTGACTGCCAAAGACTTAGTCGTTTACACTGTAATGACATGGAAAGTCATACCAATGTCAAAGTGGTTCCAGCCAGCTGCTATCTTAACAAAGGATGGCAGTAATAAAAGAGCAATTTATAACCAGCGACCTAGCAGGCGGCCGTCTTCAAGACAATGCCGGCCAAACAAACAACAAAGCCCTTTTCAATACTTTACATCAAAGCAAGCACCGACAAGGTTGGCCACTGACCTAAATAAGGTCAGCAAACTACGAAGGTCACACAAGGTCGCACACTAGGACAGATGTCTTGGTGTGAGTGTGGCCAACACCGATATATAAACTCTATCATATACAATGAGAGCATCATTATATCTTATACGACGATACGAGCACGTCCATATACACGAGCTGCAGTTTACGCGACTATACACAGTCACATTTAAACTTATTATCTTTTAGTAGTACATCTTAGTTGGTTTATTTTATCATACTAATTTATTACTTATTTATCTTCTATTTATTCCTAAGTATTTTGCTAGTTATTAGTTACCATTTATACGTTAAAATTATTGTTAAATTACAGTTTATTTTTATAAAATCCGTATTAATAATTCGAGCACTAACTTTCCAAATCTCTCAACTAACTTCCGCCCTCTTCAAGACATCTACTACATCAGGAATCACATCAAACGATTCCATTACAACACTAAGCAGTGCATCCTATTTAACTGCGCACTTCAAATCTGGTATGAATTGCTTCCGACGCAGCTAGTAAAATTTTAGGTTGACGGTTGATTTCGGCTTGAAAACCAAGGAACTTCCTGCCAAACTATTAATCCCTGTATTTTTGTAACTACTAAACAAACATTTATTTTTCCATTATAACTGAGAAAGAGACTACATATGATTTATATGAAACAATTATATTTTGCTGGAAATTACGAGCGCATCTTCCTCCGATTTCAGAAAATATACTTTATTGCACATTACCAAATTTCCGGAAGTTACTTGAAAAACTCCTGTTAAATTATTAGAGTTTTTTTAAATTTAAGGAGCTGAAATGAACTATGTAGAAACAGCTTGGAATAATAATAAGAATTTCAAGGACAGTAGTTATTTATGCGATTTTCTCAAAAACAACAATTTAAGAAAACTATTAATAAAGTCTTAAGAAAACTAGTGGAAAATATCCATCTATTTATTAATTTTTTTTTTTTGGCGCATCAACTTCTGAGGTGAACTGAGGTGCCCCTCAGTTTGTTTCGTTCTCCACCTGGACCGCACGAGCCGGGATGGCATATATTCTACCTTTGTGCCATCCAAATCAATGCCTTATCTAGCAAGGCATGGGACTACACGCATGTAATAATAATAAGAATTTCTGGAACCTTTTTTTCAAATTCGTAGGTGTAATGGTACCGCAAAGATAATGCAACCACAGCAGAGAGAAGAGAGGCCCTCTCTGGTTAGCAGAGACTACTCTCTGGCTTAGGCAGGCTAGAGTGGGAGAACCTTTGCATATAAGCCAGTGGAAATCTATCTACAGGATAACTATCAGATACAACCATACAACTGTACATCGCATCGTGTCATATCTTTACTCACACCATTCATTCTATCATTTTCATTATAAAGTCCAGTGCAGTTAGTGCAAAACTTAGCTACATTATATTAGTGTCTTCATATCTCGTTCATTTAATCACACCTAATTTCTCTCCACAACAACTCCATTATAGTAGACGTTAAAGCACGTATTCGTGGTAGAAACTCAATTTAGAAAATTTTACATTATCTTAATACTTCTTCTTAGAACAGAAAGAAAGTAAAAAAATTGTAACTGTTAACAAGATTAATTTATAACTGCACTTTATAAGTGGTTAATCTGTTGTAGTATCCACCTATAAATGGAATAAACCTGAACCAAAACTCTGGACGATGGAGGAAATTCCGATTAGCACAATGAAAAGGGGAATGATCGAGAAAATCCCAAATAATACCCAGCAATGCAAATCAAATTCATTTCAAATCAAAAATTATTATTTGTAACTAAAAGAAAACACCATTACTATTTACTTCTTATTTATCGTTCTATATAAAAGATTTTTCCCCAATTATTGCCATATTTTCTAATTGATTTTTTTGGTAAATTAAAATTACTTGTTGATAAAAGCCATTCCTAATGGGAAAAGAAAAGAATTTATTTATAAATCTATGAAAAATACAGCCGCAAAAAAAAAGAAGCCAATTTCTGAATACTATAGAAATAAATGATCCTTTGCTAGAATTTATTCACAAAGTTCAGCTCACAATATAGGAACTGAATATCGTGTGGGAGAAATATATTAAGTACCCTCCCACAGAAGCCAAGATTCCAAGCAATCCTTTAACACGTTTTTTGGCAGTGCGGCAAACCAAAAAGCACATTCCTATATTTGTTGAACTATTGATCTTAGAAAAAAAAAATAATCGCACCTTCATTTTTCAACTAGACGTTTGACTATAAATAAGCATCATTTGGCGGAATTCTTGCAAAGAGAACTTATGTTACTTTATTCTATATGTACTACATATTTTTTTAACAATAAATCAAGTTTTATTGAATTAGTGAGTTTCTAGTTCTTATTTTATTTACTATTTTTATTTTTGATTTGATTTATTGTATCTCACCTAGTGAGTGATGGAGATAATTATAAAAGTATAACCTGTCATTTAACTAATAAATAATGCACTTTTGCAAAAGGAAATCATTTCATTACTTTCCTTTTTTTTTGCTTTCTCTTACTCAATAGTAAGATGAACCATTGTAATCGTGTCAAATTTTCGCTATCGCTTTTTCACCGAAAATATGCGTTTTGAGGTCTCCGAGTCAAATAAAAAGTGGTTTTTAGCAATTGGTCTGTGTGTGTGTGTGTGTGTGTATGTGTATGTACGAGGTGTATAAATTATGTAATGAGACTGATTTTCTAGTGTTCGATCTGGCAACACTGGAGACGCGGCGCATGCGTGCTAGAGCAAGTAAACATCTATAAACGTCCAGTGCAAATTTGAAAATGCTAGAGTTGTTGCACTGTCCGTAGTGACTTTTTGTGAGCAAGGTTTTTTCAGTGCGTTTTAAAAATGAGTGACATCAATTACGAGCAACGTTGTGCTATCAGGTTTTGCTTCAGACTTGGGCACAGTGCAACGGAAACGTTTGAAAAACTGGGCCAGGCCTATGGAGACAATGTTTTGTCGAGAGCACAGGTTTTTAGGTGGTTTAAGTCGTTTGCAGAAGGAAGGGAATCAATTGAAGACGAGCCTCGCAGCGAAAGGCCTTCATCTTCAAGAACCGACGAAAATGTTGGCAGAATCCGCGATCTCGGGCGTTCAGATCGTCGTTTGACAGTCCGAATAATCGGTGAAGAGTTGAATTTGACTCACACAACCGTTCATCAAATTTTGACTAATGAATTGGGGATGAGAAAAATTTGTGCAATGCTCCGTGTCACACCGCGATTTCTATTAATGAGTATTTGGCCAGTAATAACATTCCTGTGGCTCCTCAGCCTCCTTATTCACCCGACTTGAGTCCATGTGACTTTTTTTTGTTCCCCAAATTGAAAAATCACCTCAAGGGACGTCATTTTGGAACATTGGAGAATATTCAAACAGCCGTAACCGACCAACTGACCAAGTGTAGTCTATTCCAGTATCCGAGTTCCAGCACTGCTATGACGAATGGAAGAATCGTCTTCAGCGTTGTGTGGCTTCCCAAGCTACTTACTTTGAAGGGGACAATGTTGAATTGTAATTTTATTTGAATAAAAGAAAGATAAAAAATCAGTCTCATTACTTAATTTACACACCTCGTATGTGAACAGCATGGCTCAAAAAAGAAAAATCGTAGAAATTACAACCTTAATATTCCGTTTTGGTATCACCATGGGATCCGACAGTACGTTATTTAAAAATTAAATAAAATTCCTCAACCGGAAGTACCACTTTACTGAATGATTTTTTACAATCTTTTCGAAAATGGTTCCAACGATTTTCTTTAAACATGGTTTATCAACTACACATATAAAGATTTTTATTTGTAATATTTCTCCGGGAAAATTCATATAAGGGCACTTTTAGAAGAGGGATGGGGTTAGGTTGTCCTTTAAAGTGCTATTCCAGTTTATTACATAATACTATCATCTAATTAATATTAAATTAGAACTGAATGAGTTCCTGGAATTCCGAGTTTGAAGAAAATAAGATGACCGGAAGATGATGCGTTTTTACTGAAAAGTATTTTTCAATTTGTCGCTATTCTCTCTAAAGCGGCTCTAACGATTTTCTTTAAACAAATTATGTAAATTTCACATCTAAAAAGCTACAACTTTTATTTGAATTCCGGCCAATCGATTTCTTCAAATTCTGTATTTTTGGGAATAAATTTATTTCTTATTGCTCTTATATACACACACCATATATATATATTTATGTATACATATATATGTATGGTGTGTGTTCCTCCAAACCTGTGTTTCCGGTGAAAACGAATACTTGCCATGGGTAATTATCTTAGTTGATATCAACTATCAAAGTTGATAATACAATTTTACCATCTAAATAAAATTTCATTAGAAATAAATAGATTGCCAAAGTACCTAGTGTCAAGAAAATTAATAAACTGGAAGCCCTTTTTTACTGACAGTTTTTCACTTTACGCCTTAGAATTCTATTAAATTTGGTATATGTAGTGGAAGAACGAAATGAAAAATAATAGTTTTTAAAAATAATTTAGAATATTTTATAATGTGAATTTAACTTCAAGAAGAGTGTATTTTAGTATCAGGTACTGTAAATTGGGATCATACTAAATAGAAAAACAAAGGCACAAAATCCCGTTAGGGCAAACAAGCCCTTTTCGCTAAGACGCTCACGCGTCAAGCTACCTACACACATCACCAAATCATTACATATATTACTATAAAATTTGTCAGTTACAATTTTGTAAACGGCGGTAAGAGAAAGTTGTGTGATCTGAATATAGAGTACATTGTACACCAGCAAACAGTGCCTCCTTCAATTCACAATAAAACTTGTAATGACAGTTTGAGAGTAAAAATATAAACCTGAACAAAAAGTAATTCGAGAAAGCACAAAATTGAAAAGCGAAAATGATAGAAATAATGTAGTTAACTCACTACATACGAGTAAGAAATAAATAACATATTCTTAGATAGTAGATGCAAGGGTGAATTCTCATCTAGAACTCCATCATAGATAGTCAAGATTGTTCAAATCAAGTAGCAGCCACCCATCTTCCCTTACACAATCCTATTTGAAAAATTTGACGTGCATGCGACATGTTCCTAGTGCTACCATTTTCTAATACTATTCCTTCCAAGACTACTAAATTGCGCGCGCACGTACTTTTCATATACAGTTCATATAGGTATTTGGGTGAGTGATACACTATCCATAATCTAGTGTGCCTTATTACATATTACATAGTTAGAACACGTATGCACTATCAATTGGCATAGTCACTCTCTGCTATCAATTCAGTGTTACCTGAAACGATCAGAATTTTTATTATGTTATGTATTTTCTTATTTTTACATTCAAATTTATTTCTGTATTTTGAAATATATTATTAATATGTACATATATGTAAATGTAACTTAAAATTTGGTGTCGGTTATTAGTATCATTGTAGTCGAACCAGTAAGCAGAAAATTCACCACTGAAAAGTTGAACTAGTTCTATCAGTAACCGTATCAAGGCGCCACCACCGCGCTCTAACTAAGCACACCACAACCGTGTACTGGTAAATTAGGCTTCAAGCACGAAGGCCTATCTCTCACCTAGAAGCTATCGCAATCTGTGATATCGAATATAAGCTGACCATCTGAGGGGCTTAAAGTCAGTCAACAAATGAACTCTGAAGGGTGCAGATAGTCATCAACGTTTATGAGTACAGTGTGTTACCATATCAATAATGAAAGGTGCATCAAGTAAGAGAAACATTAGCCACTGAAAAACTGGACTCAATAGTTCTATCAGCAACCGCATCAAGACGCCACTACCATTAGTCACAACGTTTAGAACAGGCAATAGTTTGTTTTTTTACTAATTACATCACTCTTTAAATGACTCTCAATAGCAACACTCCACTATTCAAATTTATCACGCTACCAACTGTTGGTATATCACAACCCCCTTCGCCCGGCCACTTTACCCTCATTATCTCTTGTTCTCCTTACTCACTAAAATTCTTAAAATTTAAAAGTGAGAATTTAGTGGCCTGTTCGTGTGTTACCATTTCTCCACCTTCCATCAATCGCCATCCTGCTACAATTCACAATGATCACAACTTAGTATGAAATATGCATAATTTAAATTTAATTTTTATAACAAATTTTTATCACATCAATCTGATTAGGAATAACTCCATTTCTATAATGGGGGTTTGATTGTGACAATTAACACCCCATCTAAAACCATTTTATAATATTCTGAGAAAATAGCTTAAGTGACAAAGAGTTTTGATTAATGTAAAAAAAATAAATAAATAAACCCACACATATAAATATATAATGATTACAAGAATTTCAATGAGAGAAAGTTGTGGGGATGTTTCAGCGGAATTTTTTATCAATTTGATGAAAGTTATCACGGAAACAACATCTGACATTTGTCTATTAAAATTTAATGAAAATATTAAATATTCGAAAGTACGTAGGTATCAAGTTTAAAATAGAAACATTTTATCTTTCAATAATTAAGATAATGGTTGTGAGGTTTTGGTCATCTATTAAGTAAATATTAAAAATAGAATTGGGTCATTGAGATCATATTTGTAAGAATAAACAGTTTTTTTGTTTGTATTTTTGAGGGAGAATTGTTTAAAATTTTGGACATCCAGCTGTAATGTGATAACAAGAAGGAGTGATAACAGAAATATATAATTTTCAATTATAAAAATTATAACTAGTGGTGCCAGCCAGATGCTATTATTCAATACAATAGCTGCGGTCAGTGCACGGTCAAAGGGACCGCCCGCCTAAAACACACCGCTTTCAACCGTAATCAACCATTACCATGAAGAAGCCTATTGCAATATTGGAGAAATTTCACTGAGGCGATTTCAATCCAAAGAATATAGTGCTTAGAATGTTCAAACAATCAACTCATAAATAGAAATTATTCATTTTTATGTTTTAATTAATTGTCCACCTAGACTGCAGGAAATAGGACGAATATTAATCATTTGTTTGAAATTAGTTCCTACATTTTTATTATTAATGACAAAGAAATTCTTTTATATTAAAAAAAGAAAAACGAAAACATTATTGCAATTATGTTACGACCTTATCACATTTAATTTAATATACCTTACCTGCTCTCATGCTGGCTAACAACTGACCTCATCATTCATTCTACCTGAGTTACAACTTCTCAACTTTACTGCCAGGTGTTACATAATTTATCAAGAATATTTTTTAATATGTTAACAAAAATTAATGGGTAGTGTTAAAATAATGTAAATGTTAAACTCGGAAGTTGAGAGAATTGTTTTACAATAACTGTCTTACAAAACTAAATCAATAATTAGTTTTCTTGTTTTTCTCGCTTCCTGGAAGAAATATTGAATTACTGTAAATTTTTTGAAATTGAGTCATCAGATTTTTAGGTTGTCGTCTTGAGTTTTCCACAAATAAAGGTTTTTAGAAATGGCCTGAGCGTGTAATTGTGTTTATGTGTAAACAACAAGTATTTCAAAAATGGTTACGGCAAAATGAAAAATAATTCTTGAGGACAATGTGTATGTAACGAGAGAACACTATCAGGGCACTGCCGGTGCGCTGAGAAGGCTCCGGGCACCAATAACCATTGATGTTGTCGGGCCTCTAGTAAAAAAAAAAAAAAAAAAAAAAATCTGGTGTGAAAAACTCACACAACTTTCTCTTACTCCAGTTTTTAAAAATTGTAATTGACAAATTTTATAGTTTGTGTACCAAATTTGATGAAATTCGTTGGAGTTCATCGAAAACTGAAAAAAAATGTTCAGCAAAAGCGTACTTCCGGTTTACTAATTTTCCTGAAACTCGGAACTTTTGGCCATCTATTTATTTCTAATTCATTTTGTTTGGAGGTAGAATTCTTTAATCAATTATGATAGCATTTTAGAGAAAAACATAACCCCACCCCTCCTCTAAAAGCGCCCTTAAATGAATTTTTCCAGAGAAATGTTTTAAATAAAAGTTGTAGATCTTTGTATGTGTAATTGATATACAAAGTTTGAACCTAATCATCGGAGCCATTTTTGATAAAATTGGTCATCCGATTTTTTTCAAACTCGAAATTTCAACAACACATTTATTATTATTATTATTATTCGCAGAAGGGGAGGGCAAACCCTACGCTATCCAAAGCCTCCCAGGGCCCATATAGCTACCCCTAAAGAATAACAACCACTGGGACTAGAATGAAAATCCAGGCCCAGGTTTTAACCATCTAAGTTTCACCACAGACCGAACAAATCGGACCAAAACCTTAAAAGGACACAGCTTAAGATCCTCTACCGATATCCTTCCGGCCGAAGGTCCTAAACCTAATCTCCTCACAACCCAAACAATTCGTCATCAGATGCATGGGTGTTTCCTCCTCAGTCTCACAAACTCTACAAAAGGGGTCAGGCACGAGTCCCATTATATAGAGATGTCTCCTTAAACCACAATGCCCAGTGAGGAATCCAACCAGATGCCTGAGGGAGGTCCGTGAAAGACATCGGACCCCGCTACTCAAAGCTCCGTCCGGGCCCCCAATGAGCATTTTAGACTGCCGCACTCTCATCCATAAGGATGAGTGCTGTGAGGTCATCCACGTCTGAAAGCCCGACAAACATGTGTCAGAAGACACACCAACAGCAGGCTCTGGACCAATGAAAGGGAGAGAGGCACCTAATTTGGCAAACCTATCCACCTCCTCATTCCCAAAAATTCCCATATGACCTGGAACCCAGACCAGAAGCACATCCTTTAATAAAGAAAGATCTTCCAGTCTTTCTAGAACATTCCAACACCAATCTGGAAGTGAAGACACATGAATTAAGCGCCTTCAACGCAGCCTGGCTGTCCGAGCAGATACAAACACCTTTTAAATTAGTGTTACGCACCCTCTCATCCAAAATACAGCAAAGAATTGCATAAACCTCAGCCTGGAAAACGGTGGCCCACTCACCAAGAGGCGCTACCAAATGATCTCCCGTCTCAAAATAGACGGCAGCCCCAGACCTACCATCCATCCTGGAACCGTCCGTGTAGCATCGGAGATAGTTCTCCGGAATCACACCAGACGGACCCAGGGTTAACCAATCTTCCCTAGAAGGCAACCTAACCCTGTAGGAATGACCAAAGACAAAAGTCTTCAAATTCCTATCAGAAGGGAAACCTGTAATGGGAATCCTTAAAAGCATCTCACGATAAATGGTAGAATGACCATATCGCTTACCCTGCCAAAAACCTGCCTGTTTAATTCTATAACAGGCTTTCATTGCCTGGTTTTTCACCTCCACAAAGAGAGGTGGAATCCCTAACAAAGTCTCCATAGATGCGGTCGGTGTGGTCCGAAACGCACCAGTCACCGCCAGACAAGCCAAACGTTGGATTTCTTCCAACAGCTGCCTAGCGGATCGTGTTTCAATGCGACGCCACCACACCAAAGCCCCATATACCAATCTAGGTTTAATGACCATGCAATAAATCCAGAACATCATCTTGGGAGTGATCCCCCAATTCTTACCTACAACTCTTCGACATTGCCAAAAGGAGATTATCGCCTTTTGGTGTTGTGTCTTAACATGTTCCGACCAGTTCAACAACACATTTAATTTTAATTAATATTATTTAGATGACAGACTTGTATAGTAAACAGAAACAGCACTTTAGATGGAAACCTAACCCCACCCCTCCCCCAAAAGTGCCTTAAATGAATTTTTCTGAAGAAATCTTTCAAATAAAAGTTGTAGCTCGTTGCGTGTGTAATTTATATACCAAGTTTAAAGAAAGTCGTTGGAGCCATTTTTGAGAAAATCGCAAAAAAGTAATAAAAAAAACTAATAAAGTGGTACTTCCGGTTGAGGTATTTTGACAGATAACGTACTGTCAGATCCCGTGGTGATACCTAAACGGAATATCAAGTTTCAACTTTCTACGTTTTTTGTTTTTGAGCTATGCTGTTCACATACATACATACACACAACACACACACACACACAGACCATTTGCTAAAAACCACTTTTTTGGACTCAGGGGACCTCAAAATGGATATTTCCGGTGAAAATTCGATATCGAAAATTTGGCACAATTACAGTACTTCCTTCCTCTTACTAATAGGAGTGGGTGAAAGTAAAAACTGGTGTGAAACATTCATACAACTTTTTCTTATTCCAATTCACAAAATTATAATTGACAAATTTACTAGTTAGTGTACCAAATTTAAGGAAATGTTGAAAACTGAAAAAACCATTCAGTAAAAGCGCACTTCCGGTTTAATAATTTTCTTGAAACCTGGAATTTCGGCCACCTATTTATTTATAATTAATTTTGTTTGGGAGATAGAATTGTATAGTCAACTGTGATAGCACTTCAGAAAAAAACGTAACCCTACCCTTCCCCTAAAAGTGCCCTTAAATGAATTTTCCCGGAGAAATGTTACAAATAAAAGTTGTAGCTCATTGAATGTGTACCTGACGTAACATGTTTCAAGAAAATTCCATTTTTAAAAAAATCAGGAAAAAAGTAAAAAAACCAGCTTGTAAAGTAGTACTTTCGGTTGAGGAATTTTGATTGGTAACCTACTGTCAGATCCCATGGTAATACCTAAACGGAATATCAAGTTTGAACTTCCTAGGTTTTTCGTTTTTGAGCTATGCTGTTCGCATACGTACATACATACACACACACACACACACACACACACACACACACAGCATTTTATAAAAACCACTTCATGGACTCTAGAACCTCAAAACTGATATTTCCGGTGAAAACTTGATATCGAAACAGAAAGTAAAAACTAGTCTGTAGATATTTATTGGCGAGCATGTATTTTTTAGCGTAAATGTATCTCAATGTATTTATTGGCTACAATGTTGGCATCAGTGCTTAGAATAGTTTTTCTTTTATCAGGGGGTTGAAAGAAAAGTTATGATAGTATTTCAACCTCATAGCTTTAAATTAAATTTAATTTCGGATTTTTTTAGGATGGGCAGGAACAATAGTTTAAAGTACTTGCACATCCAATTTGTATAATAAATTTATTATTGTATTATAGTTAGTATTATTGATTAAAGATATTAATTTAATTGTTTGTAAATTATACTTTCAATAAATACCAATTTTTATAATGAGCTTTAAGATAACAGTACGCTTTGCTTATAAGTCTGGAATAAACATTGATCAATGGCAGTCCTCACAAGTTTTTTACAAAGAGCTGAAAGTAATTTTTTGGAACGTAGAAAGGTTTAGTAATCTCCGCCATACACGTTCTATATTAAATTGGGTAGAAGTAATATGTTTAAATAAAGTATGGGCTGTTTTTATATATACGGAAATTTCCACCAACTGAATTTCAAATCTGGCGCTTTTTTACCAGCTATCAAATAAAAAAATAAAGGGCACGCTAGTGGGGTGGTCTTATGATTTTATTAAAGGCTAACACTCTAGATATCTCTATATTAAATGCGTTCGCATATTAAGAAAATGTAATAATTAATGTATCAGTTAGTGTATTAATAACATTATGTACACTGTATGCCCAAATCAGATCTGTACTATCAGCAATTTAAATGTGAATGGAGATTCATTTTATATTGTACACTTTCTAAACCGATTAGAGATCATTATTTAAGATTTTATTCAGGGAAGTGAACCTGATTTATTGCTTCTTTTCTCTTATGTTAAAAGAGTACTGATGTTGATTCAATCAATTGTATCCGAACAGTTATATTACTTTGTTTATAAAGATTCGATAGTCTGATTTTTTAAAGCCAATAATATATTATTAGAATATTGTTAATTAATGAAAGCATTGAATATCGTGGATTCCTCTACAATTCAATAAGCGTTATTCCAAATTTTATCTCTCAGTTGAATTTTATTCCAACATTGCATTATTAAAAAGAAGCATATAAATTTGTAAATTATGCCGTATGATTATTTCTAATTATGTATTATTTATTCTGTTTGTTTATCTAATAGTATATCAAGTATGTTGTATTTAGTTTATTTTTAAAAGCAATATTCTGTTTATATTTAATATGAATTCGAGTATAATTGCCATTTTTTCTAACTTTAACAATAAATATAATTTTTTATTTATTTCTAATTATTAATATTTTTGAATGTCTATAAATAATAATTTCTAATATCCATAAGCCAAAATTCAATGTTATTTTTTTGTTTTCACCAATCCATTGTCTGGGCTTTCAGCCAAAGAAAAAAACAATAATTTATTATTTGTGTAATACTCGGCTGGTACAGGCTAATTCTCGAGCATTTTTCACTTTTCATATTGAAAATCTAATCCAGAAATTTACGGACTATCAAGTAGTGCTTAATATTATTAATTTCTGCATAAACGAAAAAAGACATCTTAATCATCTTCAAAACCTCAAACAATGTCTTTGGGACCATAGCAATTGAGGAGATGATTCGGCACGATAATATGCTTTCAAGATCCTATATACACTTCTGCTCTGCCTTCAGACCTTCCTTCATTTTCTCGTCTTTTTTTTACTTGTGCAGGTTAAACACAGCAACATCTATTAAGAAGGCAGACTTATCTTCTTTTTTGTCTAATCTATGTCCAATTTATTACAAAGAAATGCCCTACCTGTTAGTGCTTTCCAGTTGCTGTACAACTTCACTTAAGGGGGCTTTTGGAGCAGGAGGGTTATATTTTCCTCTAAAGTGCTATCATAGTTGATTCCAGCAATTCTATCATCTAAACAAAATTTAATTAAAAATAAATAGATTTCCAAAATTCTGAGTTTCAAGGAGATTAGTAAACTGATTTTTATTGACAGTTTTCGCCGAAGAATTTCATTAAATTTGGTATATTAACCATAAAATTCGTCAGTTACAATTTTGTAAACTGCGGTAAGAGAAAGTTATGTGATCTGAATTTACAGTAAATAGTATAAGAGCAGACAGCGCTTCCATCAATTCACAATAAAACTTGTAATGACAGTTTGAAGTATAATGAGACAGATCCCCAGAACTTTCAAAAGCCAATGTTTCAACTATCAGAATTAAAACAAAAATATTTATTTATTTATTTATTTTTTATGTATGTAATACAATATTTAAATAAAAGGAGATACTAAAATCTCATATTACGTATCTCACACAGAATACACACTTTATTTATTCTTATTTTCATAGATGGAATTTGTAATGAAATACATATTCATATGATACATAGGTATATAAGGATCACTTGATGATGGCCGCGTATATGCGGGCAAAGTATGGAGAAGGAAGAGGCGGATGTGTAATTAGAGAGCATACGGTAGCCTGTGTATGTGTACGTAGTGCTCAAGTATTCTAAGTGCCCCTCTTGCACATCCTAGTGCTGCGCATGTTGCCCTGCACATCTTGTTCTATATGAATAACTTTATACGCACTCTCTTATACACTTACACACAACTACACCTTAACAAAACAACGAAAGAATACTTGAGCCGCCATCTTGATATCCTGCACATGGTCACAACGTAACCAGAGAGTCCCTATACTGTTTAGCAATGCTCACTTCCTATATGCGCGCCATTATTCTGCTCTTCGAACAAAAAAAAAAAAAAAATTAAAAAAAGAAAGAAATGAAGTCTTATAAAAGAGACCTCCATATCTTTTTAATAAAAAGAGACCCCCGTGAAGCCTGACATTAGCAGAGTTTTCTATTGTCTATTGAAAGCTTGTATATTGTAAAGGAACGAGTGGAGACCGACTTGTAGTTCTTGTATGATTAGTCCTCCATTTTGTACACTTCAAACATTTCATCTGTGATCCCTCTTCTGATTCAAATCTTTTCTCTAAGCTACTCTTTTCTATAGCCTCTTGTTGGTGATTTAAGGCTAATTACAAACTCTAGTCTACTGTTGTTTAGCTCTCTACCTCTAAAACCTTGCTCATTGCACTACACAAAATATTAAAGCTTTACTCATTTACTGTCCCGCTCACTCATTCTAGTTTCCTTGTAGAGAAGTAGTTATTCTCTTAGAGATCAAAGAGGCAAGCCGGAGTCAGTTTAACAAGAGTCCTCTGTTACTATGTTCTGGACAATACCTTCATGCGGGCATAGATGATAACTAGAGACAGATTAACACCGCTATTCTGCAAGTTCTGTACTCCCATTTCAATATTAGCTCTCTTATAATCTTCTCTGATTAAATTCTCTTCAACTATTCTGAATTTTAGTACAATCTTATAAAACTTTAACAACCATTACCATATTTTTTATTGAGAACATGATTTATTATTTATTTATTCATTTATTTATTTATTTATGTTTGTGGTTTTGTGATAACGTTAACCAGTCTTTATTACTGAGGGCAGGAAAATATTGAGAACATTAAATTATTACTTATATTTAACTTTATTACAGATTAAAAAAGAAAGTTAGATGATTTTAAGATAGAATAAAATCATCTCTGCTCAAGTAAAAGTGGTATATCTTAATGATTTTTGGATAAAAGAGAATTTAGCGTGTTCCCACCTTTCTTCCCTGGAAACATGGTTTAAGAACTGGAGAATTAAGTTAAACGAACAAAAATGTGAAAATATCACTTTTACTCTAAGGAAAATTACCTGTGCCCCAGTATACTACAATGGAATTCTTCTTCCTCACGTTAATGTTGTCCGCTACCTTGGGCTGCATATAGACAAACGGCTGACTTGGAATCCTCACATTAGACTGAAAGGACAAGAACTGAACAGCTGCTTTAGACTACTTAAAAGACTACTTGACAACACATCTAAACTGACTTTACTAAACAATCGACTAATATACTCAATCTTAAAACCAATCTGGTCATACGGAATAGAACTTTGGGACTCTGCGAAGCGTTCCAGTATTCAACGAATCCAATCCTTTCAATCAAAAATCTGCGCGCCATTGTTAACACTCCCTAAATTGTCTCGAACTTTACAATTCACAATGACCTTAATATCCCATTCATGACCGATGTTGCTTCCTCTTCTTATAAAAAATTCCATAAAAACCTGTCCTACCATGTAAACCCTTTAGTCAGAAATCTCTCCTCTCGAACCCTCCCGGACAATCCCTCTCGTCGTCTAAAACGTCAATGGCCTTAAGATCTACTTTCTACAAGTGACAGTGAGTGATTTGGTGTGCTACCACTGGGTAGCTCTTCCACTCGTTTAGTGATTTTTTTTTTAATATTGTTATTATTATCTGTATTCAATGTCATTAGATTTGCTTATGCGCACTAGCGCATTGTAAATGAATAAAAAGAGAAAAATAAAACTTGATAAAAGATCTTTAAATATTACTTGATATTTGGGGCGAAGTTGGTGTAGTGGTTATGAGCATTGACTTTTAACTGGGAGGTCTCCAAATCGAGTCCAGCGTATAGCTGCTAAATTTATATTAGTTCAAAAAATGTTAATATTAAAGTTATATGCTTCCGACAAAGTTTAAAGCAAGTCATTAGAATGATATTTATTGAAATAAAAAAAAATATATATAATTTCAATTTGAACAATCTGATATAGATATAGTGAAATTTTAAATATTACCAGTGTAGATGTTCACTGTAAAAGAAATGGGAAGAAGAAATTGGAGAAGAAAAGGCCGGCATATGTGGGAATGGCAACAATTAGTAAAGGCGGCTCAGGGTTCTTGTATTATGTCGACTTATCTTTCAGGATGATTGCTATTTATATGCTTGTTATTTGAAAATCTGTTGTGAAACACACGATTTTCTCTCAGTAAAGATAATATAATTATAAAATGTTCATTAAACTTGGAAACTTTGGAAAACATAAATATAGGTGTAGTGCGGTACAAGTTGATTAGTATCCCTGGCAGGTACAAACAGAATATATTTACACTTTTTGTCCAGAAGAGAGCGCCAAAATTCAACACAGATTCAAATAACATTTAAAATTTAGTAGCACAGATTCCGCAAAACATCTTAAAATGAATTTTTCCCGGAAAATATTACAAATCAAAAGTGATAGGCCTATATCTATGTAGTTAGAATTCCAAGTATAAACAACACACACATTATAGCCATTTTCGAAAAAAATACCAAACAGCTCAAAAGCCTATTTTGTGAAGTCGGACTTCCGGATAATCGATTTTCTCAAACCTAGAATTCTACACTACTACTCACGTAATCAATATTGTATAATGATAGAACTATACATTGTATTGAAGTAATGATTTAGAAGAATGCATAACGCTACTGTTCCCCCCCTGTGCCCCCCAAAAAATCAATTTTCCCGAGAAAATGTTTCATATAAAACTGATTGTTATTTAGGTGTATACATAGTAGTATATGATGTTTAAAAGAAAATTGTTGGAACTATCGAAAAACAAAAACAATCAGTAAAAATACGATGCGATAGCTTATGCGATAATGTATTCTAAAAGCAATACCAAGTTTGAGTGTCCTGCGGTATTGCGTTTTTCAGTTAGATGACGTCAAAACATGTATTGCCGGTAAAAACTCAACTTCGAAAATTTCAAAAATTTGGTTACGATCGCAAAACTTCCTCTTAACCGGATACTTACTTACTTACTTACTTACTTACTTACTAAACGGTGCGTCAGAGTAGGACCTGGACCTCCTCAATAAGTTTTTCCCAATCCTGTCGATCTTCGGCCTTGATGCGCCCATCTTCTTACACCAGCCCGACGCAGATCTTCCTCCTCTACATCGTCGAACCACCGAAGCGCCCACGTATCCTCGATCCTGCTGGCTTTCCATACAAAAGTTTTCTCAGGAGCCTATTTTGAGGCATTCTCTCCACCTGGCCCAACCATTTTAATCTTCCTTTTTTTATATGAGTGATTATATTCGGCTCACCAAATAGCTGCTTTAACTCCTCATTTTTTCGTGTTTTCCACACACCATTTACACATCTTGGGCCGAATATTTTTTTTAAAACTTTTCTTTCCCAAACCCCGAGAATCTTTTCAATTTCTTTGCTCAGCATAGTTTTGTACGCTAAAATGTTCGCCTTGCGAGATAATTCCTTGAACCGAAGGAACCTTTAGAACCGCAAACAGGCATCTATTTCCTGCCGCTATTCTTGCCTTTATTTCTGCGGTTATGTCGCAGTTATTCGTTATTAAGAACTCTGAGTACTTAAAATCTTTGCAAACACTGGAAAGCTATATTCCCCAAACTGGATTCGCTCGTCTCCATGCTCCTGTGTTCTAAAGGTGCGCATATATATGGTTTTAGTTTCATTGGTTTCCAAACCGCGCTTCCTACCGGCTTCTTCTAGTTCCTGAAATGCTCCCCTCAGTGCCGCTATTGATCTCACAATAAACAATACGTCGTCCACACATGGATGTGCTGATTAGCCTGTTATAGATAGTGCCGCCGGGATTTGTTTGTTCTGATAGCCCTTATTGCCCTTTCTAAGCAGAGATTAAAAATTACACATGATAAAAGGTTTGCTTGCATCAAGCCCGCATTTACTGTGAAATCCTACGACAATGTATTTTGCAACTTTACTCGGTAGCTCGTGTTATGCCACGTCATACCAATTAACCGGATTAAGAGAAAGTAAAAAAAACTAGTAAAAATTATTAACTAAATTAGGAATTGAAAGAGAAGATAAAATAGATGAAGGAGATAAAGGCCAAATAAAATAAAGCCACAAACCAAGAAATTATTATAATTGAGGCAATTTTGAAAGGTTGAAATAGTTCTCCCTAGAAAACTTTAATTTTATCTTTCGATTTTTATAATTTTGTGCAAAATTTGATACATAAGTTAAATATTCTGAGTGCTGTTTAATTTTGGTATTTATATGAATTATGCATAAAATTTTTACTGTATAGTAAGAAGCGATATTTACAATATTGTGTCTATGTAGATTATATTTGAGAATAAATTGAAGAATGGAATTACTAGGGGAATAAAAGAGTGTGGCAGGGAATGGCAGTGAGGAGTAAAAAGAAGATGAAAGAAAGGATGATATTTCGGGCTGTGAGTGAGGGGTGCGTAACGCCTACGGCAGTCTTAGTAACCCTCTTCTACAATATAGTACACCACACCACTCTTCTAGATCCTGCGATAAACTTAAAGGTAATCCTTTCAATTACCCCCTCTCACTTGTTCCACACCACCAATGCCCTCTACATATAGCTCTTAGTGCTTTACCACTACACTTGCCATCCTATCCACATTTACTATCACCTCCTCCTCCTCCTCTTACCACAACATTTTTTCGTCATCCAACCAAACCACCAGTAGTGACATGGCTATAGCCTGGTTTGTGGCTCGCTTCACTACGTAGACACTCTGTGCTAACTCTTGAGACAAAAAAAGGAGAAAAAATGTGCCGACCTACATACAAGTTACTAGCTGGCTCTTCTAGCCGCGCCATGCTCTCCCTGCTTCCTGCTCTAACGCTTCTTACTCAACTCTATTTTATTTTTCTTTGTAACCAATAAACCCCCAAGGGTTATTGATATATCTGGAGATTTAATATCAGTTTCACTGCAGTATCTTTAAAGTCATAAAGTCTTATTGCTACTTTGTGAAAATTGCCTTTATTCCAGTTACGATAGAAATTACTTAAAAACACACAATCGGTGTTCGGCTAGGAAATTACCTTAGTTCCATATTATAAACAGTCTACCCACCTAACCTTCCCACACCATTTACACATTCATTGGAGATACTAAAATCCTCTGCCATAATAATAATCCAGAATCTATTATTGCCCTCTAGATATAGATCAGAGTAGACTTATGCTGTCCCATAGAACAGTGGTTTCTCTCGTTGGCTAAAAGCTTGGTCTAAATTAAATGAGATTTAAGGCACCAGTTGTTTTCAAGAGCTTTCGTATCTGTGTTCAAAAAGTTTCCCAGGATTACTTCTTTTCAGCATTGAAGATTTAATTAAGTCCGCTCCAATTCACAATTTCATCCAAGTAGAGAGCCATAAGAGAGAAACGCCTGCAAGGTACAGACACGTTCCAACCGGTATCAACCGTTCTAAGCGTATCAACCGCTCTTTGATGTCATTGTTATCAAAGTGTAGATTTCGGAGGCCTTCCAAATCCGTTACAAAGAACCGAAAGGCATGGAAGGGTGCAGAGCCAACAATGGTGGAGCTCCTTGTGGGATTCGGGTCATCAAGAAATACGTGATAGCGTATTCGAGACTAATTTGAGGTTTGGCATCTCTCTACGCCTAAGTAAACTAGTCACAGTTATTGTCAGTGATATTATTACATTCGCTTTCAGATCTTAAGACGAATTATACATGATTCCGTAATGGTCATCTTCTCCTAAGTCAAGAAGCGCCAGGAGTGTCAGTTCAATTCGGGTTAATTAAAAGCAAGTAAAAGAATGCCAAGCCCCAGACGAGCTGTAAGCAGCTGAAAAGAAAATCCTCTCCTTTAGCCAGCTCGACCCAATAAGATATAAAGGCATGAAGAGGCAGGTTGCCTTGCATATGAGCTCTTCATCAAACCAGAGATATTTTCGTATGACATCATTGCGACCAACAAATTTGTGGCATATTAAGTCTTATCTCAGAAATATATTTGGAAACTGCAAAAAGTTTATCAATAAAAAATTTACCAAGATTTATTGCAGAAATTTTCCAAAAAGCGGGCATGCAAAATCCAGAACTCATTATCAACTGAGAAGCATATACAACGCATTGGCCTAATGGAGTTTTGCCAAGAATGGATAATCTAAAGGCACTGGAAGTACTGTTGTCAATGTAAAGAGTTGGTATAGTTGCAGATTCGGTTCCAAGAGTAATCAACGTCTTCCGACCTTAAGAAGTGCTCTCCAAATTCAAACAGACAGACTGGCGGAGGTCACCTTAAAAACTTGGTACTAGAATAGCGTCATTGCGATCACATAAACTGACTTACCAAACCCTTATTCCTATCAGGCTTATATTCGTATCCTTCAGCCTTAGTTCTCTAAACGGAAAAATAAAGATTAATGGAAAACAAATCTCATTATGTGACCTTTCCTATACGAAAAATATTCTGTCCGATCAGATTCCTGTCCTTCTTGCAGATAAAGTAAGATACCTCAGCTCTTACCAGCAAGCACAAAGATCGATACCGAATAATCCAAAAACCTCTTATAGACGACAAATATGACGGTTAATAAAAATGACTCTTCACATCCTCTACAAACTTCCACATCTCACCGGATATGAATTGTATGGAATAACTAAGCGCTCCATTCTTTTCCAAGTATTTTAACCAAAACTCCTTTGGAAAGTCAGCGACGCTTTCTTTTAGTTAGAATTATATCAAATATATTGATCTAAATATCCCATTAGTCATTCCAGATAATCCGAATATTGTACATCAAACTTTCTGCATCTTTTATGTTTATAAAATAAAGAAATAAAGATTAAGGGAAATAATTTATTGTCAATATTCTTTATTTTAAGATGGAAAAAAATAGGAAAATTTAAATAAATAAAAAAAGGATTAATTTAAAATACGTAATTAAACGCATGGTCAATCCACAAAAGGAATAGATTTTTTTTTAAAATATAGCCTATTTAGTAATAATTCTTATAGAAATGCTTATAGAGATTTCTTCGTTGTCACCGCAAACGTTTTTCACTTTTCAGGTAATTCTGGGTAAATTATGCTGGTTATAATTAATGCCTAAGTTTCGTTCGGAAATATTTTTAACTTACGGAGGCTGTAGCAGTATTGTTAGCTGTAATTTTATTTTACTTGAAATGTAATTAATATGAAATGTGATTGGTGTGAACGTGTTGTAGTAGTAGCTTGTGGCGTGAGCGGTTTAGTAAAGGGCTTGTGTGTTCGTTTGAGATAGAGATAGAAGTATTAAGAAATAATCAAGAGATCACACTGTTTTTAAATAGATAATATATTCTCTAAGTGAATTTAAGTACTTTTCAATAACACAATAATATGCTTATTAATATACAGAAACTAGCTACAATAAACTCTTATTTTTTAACTTATAACTGGCACTAATGTTTACTGGTAGAATGTCTAGTTCAGACTGTTTTGTTTGAAAGCAGAATGCAGACTGTTCGAAAGAATACTTTCTCTTGTTAGTTCAGATCTTCCCCTTTGAGAAGGGGTGCAAAGACAAAGCTACCAAAATTCTGTGAACTCTTAAAGACAAAGCTAACCAGGTCCTTTGAACTCTTCTGTAACGGTAATCTTCTACCTGTGTGTACCCTTTTTGCCAGCGAGTGTTATATTTTCTTTATCCCTTTTGATATATTTCAAATAAAATATTTTTCTATATTTCTGGCATCCATCATAAATAGTTAATTCTTTGAAAATAAATATCTATGAGGTGTTCAAGTTAGTGCTTTTTCAAAAATTACTATTATATTCTCAAAAAAGTTAAGGGGAAAGAAGAAACAGAATAACCAATTGGTGATTTAATGAAACTACCATTCACACAAAATAAGAATTTGCTGATTTATTTCTTATAGGTGCGAAAAGATGGAAAAATAATTAGGTAGAAAATAATATATAGTAATTATCTACTATAAATTTTAATTAAATACATCTGCAAAACTTCACTTACATTTAGTTTAACAAAGAATAAATATTTTACTCATTAATTATATGTTTAAAAAAATAAATTATATTCCCACAAATAAATTTGCAACAATATTAGTATCATCATATTATAACGGCTGGAAACAGCTGTCTGTCATTATGACATTTCTAGACGTTGGTGTTCATCAACTAATACAAATAATTCATCTGTTTATATTTGCTGTTATTATAAAATTAGCTGGGGTTATATTGTGCCAACTAACATGTATGAACCCTGAATATTTTTTTTATTTAATTGGTTTATTTCTGTTGTGTTGTTTTTAAATAATTTACTGTTTTTTTTTAATTCTCCTTAATAACTGTGTTACATTTACATGTAATATGCTAATAATGCCTAATTATGTAATTTTATCTGGAACATTTTTTTCAAAGAAAATTATTTTTTCTTGAGCTTCATGGGAAATTTTTTTTTTTGCAACTATGTAATGTATCACTTCAGTACAATATATGGTTCTAGCTACAACAAAGCGTTGCTATAATTCCAATTTAATGACAATGTTTTAAACATAAATGCGACATTACAAAATAGTTTTTGAAAAACTTCTATTGAATATACGTATACCTGTGTAACTTTTATTTGAAAATTGATTTTCCCTAGAATGGATTTTTGGGGAATCTGTGACAGATTCCAAGTTTTATTCGGATTTAATGTAGACGTATGTTAGCAAATCAACTACAAAATTAATGAAGTATATATTTTTTATTTAACTCCTAATTATATTATATAAACCACCAATCAATTAGTTACAAAATAGCATAATAAACAATTACAAAATATGATTTGAAAATTGTTTTTACAATATATGCAGTTATAGTTGGAATGCAAAAATTACAACTAGTAATTTGAAATAACAATATTGAAAAATTACCAACTGGTAGTTATGTAATTACTTTTCTGGTTGTTATCAACTCTTGATTCATAACATTTCTCTTTCAACACAATCTCTTCCTCGTTGAGGATATGTACGTAGATCTCAAGTGTAGAGAAACGTATTCGGCAAATTTGTCAACATTAAAATAAATAAATTAACAATAATTGCTACGATTGTAGTATTATGTAACCGTTTTTTTTTTTTTATAAATATCGATGGTTACCCTGCATCAATAAATTTAATCACAAGACGGAAAGTTGCACGTTTCTAATCAACAGCGATGAACATCATCCCAATAGAACTTGAACTGTAATCATAAGATAAATAAAAATAAGTAGAAGGATTTCCACAATATTTAAAATTCTTCGATTTTGGAGATAATGAGGAGGAATTTGAACCATCATACCACATTAAAACCATACGCGGGTCCAAATGCTGAACTATTTTAGAGACGATTCTACTGATCTTAAAATACTCAACGATTGTCCTACAATGAAAAGAAAAAAAAATCGAAAGCAATACGCCTTGCTTCCGCTGCACAAGTACAACGACTTTTTCATTTTTGCTTCAATGATTAACTCTTCAATAGCAAACCGCTTATCTTTTGGAAAGTTAAAACCGTTTCGCTTGAACCAAATTTAATAAATTATCCTAAATGTAGATAATTATTACTTAATGGATACTTACTTTTGGGTTTAAATAGTTAATTTAAGTTAGTTTCCATCAATTTTTTGTTGGAAGTTTTTACTTTTCAATTATTTGTTTTTCAAATTGTATAATAATTGTAATATAATGTATTAGTTTTGGATAAGTGTATAAAGCAAATCATTAGTCCACCCTTAGATTTCGAGTGCTACCGTTAGATTTTTTTTTCTTCCTAGAAGCCTCTACAGCTCACTGTCCGGTGAAGGACAGTGTTGTCTGTAGCGAGAAAATATTGTCCGAAGGCCGGCAGTGCACTGAGAAGGCTCCGGGCGCTAATGACCATAGATGTTGACGCGCCTTAAATTTAAAAAAAATAAAAATCTAGTATCATTTTGGAAATTATTTTCCTTTTTTGTTATTTTTGTGAAGAAACTGATGATTTAATTTATTACTACAAAGTAAACTTGTTAATTTAGCATTAAATTTATATGAGGGAACAGCAGTCTTTTTATTGACTTATTTTTTATCAAATTATGTCGAATAAAAAAAAAACAAATTGCAAAAAAAGCATATTTTTTCCTTGTCAATTTTTTTTTTTTTTAATTTTATTTGCCATTTACTATCTACAAAACAGCAATCAGTAAATCCGATGAATGATGCTGTGGACGTGATTGGCTGGAGGAAAGAAGCTGCCCACTGGCAACACTCCCGCTTGAGTTGGTTATCAATCCATGAGATGGTCGCGGGGCCAGCAACGCCTCAGCCGCCGTGGGGGGTTGTCCGGAATAGCTATGGAGGCGAGATTTTGGATTAGAGGATTAGAGCATAGAGAAAGAGAGTTATGGAATTTTCGGTATTTACTTTTAGCTGTTTCAGTCACGTAGGGTATGTTGAGATCTTTATGAAGAGAAGAGTTTGAAACGTAGAATGGAGCATCTGTAATTTGACGGAGAATTTTTGATTGAAAGGCCTGGATTTTTTGTGAGTTTGAGCGTTTGGTTGAACCCCACAGTTCAAGTCCATAAGTCCACATTGGTTTAAGTATGGTGTTGTATAATAGTCGTTTATGTTCTATTGGAAGTTTCGACCGTCTGCCAATTAGTCTTAGTAACAGTTTATTTCGTTTGTTGAGTTCCAGTCTTTTTAGTTTAGTTTGTGGGTTCCATGTTAGTCGTTTGTCGATATACATCCCAAGGTAGCGAACTAAATTTGCAGGAGAAAGAGGTACAGAGTTAAAGCTGACTGGTGGAGAAGTACGGCGTCGCAGAGTAAAAGTGATGTGTTGACACTTTTGAGGGTTAAATTTTAATCGCCTCGTCCAAGGTTCAAGTATGTCTAAGTGTGTCTGTAAGTGAGTGGAAGCTGTGACAGGGTCGGAACTGGAAGCAAGAATGGCGGTGTCGTCAGCGTAAGTGCATAATATTGTGTTAGTATGAGTCGGTATGTCTGCTGTATATACAGTATAGAGAAGAGGACCAAGTATACTACCTTGAGGGACGCCGCCTGGAGCAGGAGAGTAATCAGAAGTGGCAGAACCACAACTAACCTGAAAGAAACGATCTGTAAGATAAGATTTCATAATTAAGTAGTAAGTAGAAGGAAGATTTCTCTTTAACTTCCACAACAGCCCCGGATGCCATACCCGATCAAAGGCTTGAGCCACATCAAGGAAGGCCCCGGAGCAATATTGTTTCCGTTCGAGAGAAGAAGAAATGGCGTCCACTACTCTACGGCATTGGTGTATGGTACTGTGTTGTTGACGAAATCCAAAATGATGAGAGGGGATGACATTTGCAGTTTCCAGAATAGGACATGTGCGTTTTAGTAATAATTTTTCTAACAGTTTTCCCATGATCGGTAACAGACTGATGGGCCGGTATGAGGATGGAAGATGAGAAGGTCTTGTCAAATTTAAAAGTAAGAATTAAAAATAAAACAGTAAATGTAATACAAAAAAAAATGGAAGATTCAGATAGTTATATTTAGTCGTCTGTTTTGTAACTATAGAATTACAATTACATTTACAACATACAAGTTGATAATTGGTTTTGCAAATAATTTTTCTCATATACTACTTATAGTTTTGAGTTTCAACTATATCTATTTTTACTTGAAAAAATATAACTGCAAAAGCAATTACAATTACATTTTTATTAATACAATACTTGTTAATTGTTGCCTCTATCTCCCCACTAGTGAAACTGTAGTTTATAATTTGTAATTGCAAATACATTTCTCCAAAATGTGTCTTGAATTGAATGGATGACCCATAACATTTTATCCTAAAAAATCAGGTCAAATTTCAAACTAAGAATTACAAATTAACTAAATTTATAATTTTTACTCATATAAAGATGTAAAATAGTTTGCTAATGTTAGTTTTCATGCAAAAATTACATATATAGAATATGAGAGTCATTTATATTTAACTATTTCTTCCTTAATATGTACACTAAATTTCTCTAATCTATCATTTATATACGTATTATTGACAATGAATAAATAACTTTTATTTATTTAGTTTATCAACTGTATAACCACAGTGTATTGCTATTATTGTATATTTTAGTAAGGAAGAAATAAACTGGTGAACAAAATATCTTTCTACTAATTCTATTACATTGAAATTTACAACATACAATTTCAGATTCAAACAGTGTCTGGCCTCCTGCGAAAAATAGCGCTTTGTAAAAGTTAAGAACACAAACAAAAATAACATTATATAGTTACAATATATAATAACTATAATACTATTGTTACAATTATATACAAACCCCTTTTTTTTTTTAAATTACCACTTTTTATACCTACTTTTTTGAAATGTAAAAACTGCATGTAAACTTGTAAAACGTATTCTTCTATAGCTATTATTATTTTATAAGCGCATTTCTTTCATACTTAACACGGTGTATATGTATAGCATAAATAGCTGTTAGTTAAATAAAAAAAAAAATCTATCAACTTACTACCTTAATCTTAGTGTTTTTTCTTGAAGACAAATTCTTCAGAATAGCTCAAGAATCCAAGCATCTCTGAATGTTATCAATTAGAGACGGGCATACTACATAACTTTACAATACAATGCTATAACATACTAATAAAACATCTACAATATTTGGCGAAGACATAGAGCAATTGTATAATCCACAGCAAGCGTCAGGTGAATTGCAACAACGCCTAAACTCTGATTCCATTAAATATCAGAGTCTGTTCCTTCACCGGACAGTGAGCTGTAGAGGCTTGTAGGAAATAAAAATCTAAATATATGACTATCACACTAAGATTACGCAAGAGATGCAACCGTGTAGAATCCAGCGCTCAAAGAGGACTCCGTGTCTCTTCTAATAAACAAGGAATATAGAAAAGAAACTGACATAAAATGGGTAATAATGTACAGTAACCTATTGATTTCAGCATATTTTATGTACAGCATATGTTTTACCAATTAATTTCTTTATATAATTTCTCTATTATAATAAATATTATTAAATTATGATATTCCATAAATATTTGTATTAATATAAAATTATTTTTTGACCGTTGATGAATTATGTTATGAAGAAATTTGGTGAAGATTGGTCAAGAAAGAAACATTCAATTATGCCAACGTTTCGACAGAGTTTACTAACATTATCAAGGCTTTAATATATAGAAAGAATTTTTAAACAAACATACACATTTGTTTCATCCAAGAAACCTAAAAAAAGAAACTAGTAACTTTTAATTTTCTATTTTTATGTTTCTGCGATTAACAAATGTGTGTGTCTTTAAAAATTCTTTCTCCACGACTACCTACATATTAAAGCCTTGATAAAGACAGGTTTCTTTCTTGTCCGATTCTCATCAAATTTCTTCATAACATAATTTATATTAATACTTATTTTCGCAAAAGAAAGTTTCATTCTTTTATGATTGTTTTATCGAAAATTTCTTATATTTCACTGAGTTTACATGAAGAAAACATTTTCTTCTGTGCAATATGCCTCAGAAAACTTTACAAAAGCATTTTTGCTATTATTTTATAGGCTCAATGAGGCCGTAAATTTTCATCGAGTCAGTTGTGCACATAGTAATCACCTCATAATATTACTATTAAAAGTTAAGTTATGTACGTATACTTATATACGTATACTTCCTTCTACCAATCAATATGACTCCATTCAACACTTCTGAAAGCAATAAGTTTGAAAATAGAGATGGGGGATTTTTATGGCTTTTTTCGTTGTGAATATAATATTAGATCTATATTTTATATGCATGTTAAATAATAATTATGTTGATAAAATATCATTAATCATTATTTTATTTCCCAATGACAATTATTTTTTTTGTACTCAGTTCTGTAAGACCCATCTTTCTTAGAGCCAGCCACGATAAGATTAAATATATGCTACCATTAGTACCATTAACCTTTCATAACGAACTGCCGCTTAGATCAAGAACATGGCGCTATCTAGGACTGATCTTCTTGGACCAGCGGCTAAGTTGAAGAGGTCATATTTACAACATGGAATTAAGCGCTCATTGCTATGTCTAATGGGATGACTATCACAACACTTTTAAACAAATAGTTTAATACAATAAGATAATCAAATCAATATAGAATTTGACACAAACAGTAATCAAATATCGTTCATTTGCGGGTGATGAATATGGCTGTATCAAACGAAACTTTATAGAGAGACATAAAAATACTTTTGAATAAATCTTCCACAATGGACTTACTGGTAACTGCAATATATTCACATCATTACCCATTACTTACCCAAGTTAGGCTATCCAACTATAACTCTGTTCATAAATGAAGAATACCTGATCTAAGAATCTACTTACTTTGTTAGCTAAGCGTGTTTTAAGTAAAGTCAAGAAATTGCTATTTTATAAGTGTACAAAGAGCAAATAAAAAAAATAAATAATATATATCAGATTGTTTATTTATGCATATTAAGATAGTTTATATGTGATGTTTGATAAGACAAATGTCTGTAACAATATTGTCTTAATTTATTATTGTAATGTAAGCAGACTGTGCTGCGGCTATGTGTAGAGATGTAGATACACTAGCTAACAGAGTTAGATAGAATATGGTGGCGGTATAGCAAAGAAGAGGTAAACCCGAATAGAATGTGTTGAAATGTGTGTAGCGTGCTATGGTGGCACACTGGTGTGAGAATGTGATCCTTGTATATTCCATATATATGCAAAGAGGATGCCATACCATACTCACTTCTATCTTTACTACTACAAAGATATTGGGAATGTCGTATCCAGTTCTGGCCATACCAACTATTTCTATTCCATATGCTGCTTGCTCTCTTCTCGCTTATACAAAAACCAAACTGCCAAACCAACATATAAACTAACTGTCAATATAAATGAGGGAATCATTGGTTTGAATTTTGTATAATATCTGTTCACATATATTTCTTTTAGTAGCAATTTATATTCGTGTGTATTGGCAAAACTAGGAGACATATGACAAGAGATTTGTTCAAAGAAATGAAGTTATATTACTTTAATAATAACATTTGGTACTTTTCAAACATTATTTTGGACAATAATTTAAACAATATATAAATTCAGTATCTTAATTTTTACATAAGTAATTTTAAAATACGTATAAACTCATTTTTACAATTTTATTTATTGTAACAGGAATTGTTGCGATCATACTAAAATGTCAATATACATTTTGAGGTTCACTGAGTCCGCAAAAGTGGTTTTTAAAAAAAATGGCCTCTGTACAAGTGCATATGCATGTGAACAGCATAGCTAAATAAAAATCGCAATAAGTTCAAATTTGACTTCAGTTTGGATATCAAATTGTTATCTGTCAAAATTCCTCAACCCGAAGTTCCACTTTGACTAGGACACTGAACGTTTCTCTGATTCCATGGTCACAATTGTGATACAAAGGGCTAGATGTCCTGCATGTTTTGTGTAAGTTACTGGCTAGCTACCCCAGCATGTCCAGTCAAATACTACACCCACCAGAACACTTATATGCTGCTCAGGAAGAATAAACACTTCAAGTTCCCTTGTCTTACAATTTTTATAAATCTTTGGCCAGGGGACACCCATCTCCATTCTGGAGGGTCAGTGCTTCTCCAATTCCTTACTGCTCCATTGCTTGATTTCCATGTCGCAAAATTTCTTGGTGACGGCTCCTGCTGGCTCGCGATACAAAATGGTAATGAGGATCCCACCTTAGCCAATTTGTCTCTCATGCCATGTCCGAGTTCCCAGAAGAGTTTTACACTGCTTTTTTTAGCGAGGTCAATTCCCTACATTCACCCACTAATTTAGAATTCCAGGATTTAAAAGAAGAGATGTTTGATTAGAAAATTGTACTTTCGGTTGATGGTTTTTAGACAGAAAATTTAATGTCACATGGAGTGGTGGTACTTAGTCGCACTCAACGTATACGCACTAAACGTGCACACACACACACACATTCTGAAAATTAGTATGTATGAACTATTTGCTAAAAACAATTTTTTCATATTCTGTGGAAGAATTTATTTCCGGTAAGAACTTAATTTCCAGAACATGACACGATCCCAATATTTTCACATACGGTAGGAAGAGAAAATAATAAATATTCAGGATAAAAAAAAAAATCATGAATTAGCAATACAAAGCTTTCTGTCAGATTGTAGATATATTAACACGCATTACTTGTTTGTAATGCACTCAATAAAAATCATGTGCTTTCCTGTTAAGGGGCCTTTACCTCTGATAAGGTAGCTTAAACTTCCTGCAATGTGGTTCGTTCAGCTAAATTTTCTCAATGAACACTCATAATCATATAGGCATCCACAATCGGTCAGTCATTCCCCTCCTGATCCAGGAAGATATTTGAGAATTGTTGCTTCAATCCTGGGCATAGGATTGAATTTCTTTGGGACACATTTCGTTACTGAATGATTTTTTTTTTCTCCCAATTAACAGTTGTATATTATAATAAAGGTTATACGGTCGTATCATGCCTGAAGGTTTTTTTCTAAAATTCGTCAACCGGAAGATGCGACTTTACTTAATGTTTCATCCGTTTTTGTGTTATCTCGAAATTGTCTCCACTTTGTATTTTACTTATGATTAATGTATGAAGCGTTATTCCAGGATAATTGAGTTTTGGAGGGATCTTGGGGAGTTGCAACATGAGTTTTCCTTTAATTATTCATATTTTTTTTTTTTTTCTTTAAAATATTATAAATAATTTTATTTTTATTTCATTATTATTACTTAAATTTTTGTATTGTTAAACAAATCGCTATAAATATTGCAAGAAATAAAAAAATAAAGAGTATGGTAGAAAATAAATAACAAATAAAATAAATTTGTATCAACATCCAGCCAGGAAAGGAAGTATTATTGCAACGTATAGAAAATGATAACTTTAGTAATTGAGGCACAATGGGTTAGAACGGACTGATATTGTGTAAAAATTGATCGTAAAATCTAGGACAGCTATTAGTTTTGTGAAAATGATATAGGAATGACCAGAAAAAAAGAGCAAACAAACTAGAAACATTCTTTCAAAAAGCACCACTCATCGTATTGTGGATCTAGCCTTTCTATTTATGGAATAATGGAACTCCCATTATTATAGCGATATATAGTAATAAATATATAACAGTAACAGGTAATGATATTTTGTAACACTACCAAATACAATATTTGTTTATCAAACAATTATTTTCTATTTATTTCCAAATCCAGTTTTTATATCTAGACAATACTTCATCCGATCTCTTTACACAAATAAATGAATTTTAGATATTTATTTACTTAGGGCTTTCTGAAGTACTATCAAAACTATATTTATGAATACTATTGCCAACTATATATATAATCTTTTAAAGCATCAAATCAGTGTATATTACATTCACTTCCATTTAAAACTATTGCTTGATAATGTCAAATTTTCGATTTTGACTTTTTACCAAAAAACACATGTTTTGTGTTTTACATATTTCTTGAATATGAAAATACGTATTTAGAAATTTATCTCTCACTCAAATTAAATGTAAATTTATCGAAAATAATATTTTATTAGTTCAGTCATGCTTTCAATAATAACCAGATGTTTTTTTATATACATTTATTTCATTTACATACATTAACAAACTGTCAGAGAAAAACCTCTAAAATTTTCAGACACTCTAATATCATTTTAGCCCACAAATGCGCTAACACTATTAACAAATTATACAGCAAACTTAAAGACCCTACTCCCGACAAATTACAATCAGACATCGTTTACCAGATAGACTGTACACAATGTCCAGCTGTTTATATTTGTCCAAACTAGACAATGCTTACAAAACAGAATGTACCAACATAAATAGGACTGTAGAAATAAAAATGACAAAGACAAAACATTACTGCACTGACAAAACATTTTGGGGAAAAAAATCATAAATTTCATTTTTCTAAAACAAAAATACTAGCAAAAGAAACTAACAGGAGAAAAAGAAATATATTAAAGATGAAAATATATATCAAGAAAGAAATATATATCAAAAGAAATAAATTTTCTATTAATTTTCGTAATGACACAAATAATTTGTCGCGTTGTATAACGGGTTTTTTAAAACATGACCTTTTAGAATTCGCTTACCCCACCTACCCCACCCCAAAAAATTTCCTCAAATCCCTTTTACTTGCCTATTCAACTCACTTTTATTTCTGTAGATGATTTAAGTCAAGTAACTAGTAACTTTTAATTTTTTTTTTATGTTTCTGCGATTTAACAACTGTGTATGTTTTAAAAATTCTTTCTCCATATCTTCAATAGTAAGTTCAATATTATTGCTTTAACATTTTTTTTTTTTTTTTGTTATTATTTTTCTACATTTTACAGTATTATTAATGCATTATGGTTCCTCATTGTATTGTTTTTTTTAGATTAAAGCATTGATACAGACTTTATGTTTTTATCTATTTATGTTTTAATTCTGTCGTACTCTGTCGAAACGTTGGCATAATTGAATGTTTCTTTCTTGACCGATCCTCACCAAATTTCTTCATAATATAATTCATCAACTATCAACAAATACTTTTATAAATATTATAAGTACATTAAATTTCATACCTGATTTGGCTAAAAAATAACTAGTACCATCAAAAAACTTCAAAATATGCTACTAACAAGGTAATGGAAATGAATGCAGTATGAAAAATTAAGAAGTTTTAAATTAAGAAAGTTAAATTATAAAACTAGTAAAAAAATAATTTCTAATTATATATATTTGATACATAAAAAAAGATATTATAAAGTTTTTTACATTTATGTTATACGAAGAGATCTAATTAAACGGTTCCTATTACGGTCATGAAAGCAGAGTAATAAATTTTGTCGGCATTAATACAGCTATTTGCTGTGTAAGGATGTGGAGAATATTATGACAGCGGTACAAAATCTGTTTAATGTAGAGAAAGTCCGGTTTGATGTCGTATACTGGACAGATACTGTTGCCATGGTTGTCTACAAAACAGCTGTATTATAACTATATTACTATGTTTATGGACATTCAGCAGTTAGTTGCAGCGCTATTGTCTTGTCATTACTCTACTATATATAAACCTGTGTCCGGTAGCATTCTGAACTTTATAAATCATTAAATATGCGATTTTCTAATGACAACCTACTAGCAAATTATTTATTGTGTTATGTATTATATATCGATTTCTTTTTTTTTTTTTTGTTTTCTCTCAACCAGTGGCCCTGTTAAGAGGAATCTATTCGCAAATTATATATATATATATATATATATAGGGTGTCCCAAGGTATATGATAACGACTTTTTCTCGGAAACTAAGATAGCTAGAAAAAAAATAAAAAATACGTGTCCCCGTAGTTTTTTTGTTAGAAATACAAATTTAATTTGCAAATTTGTTTTGGTGCTTCGAGAAGCGAGATACAAGGCACAAACTTCATTTTTTTCAAATGGGGAGGTGTGGTTTCTATTTAAGAAATAGATTCCTCTATTTTTTGTAAGAAAAATTTACTTGAACGGTTTTTGTTTTTTTGAGCGATATTTTACAAGTTATGAATGAAAACATGATTCCTATAAGAAATTTCAAAATGATATTATAACGGTTTTTTGATTGAATGAGAAGAAAATTACTATTTTATTATAAATTTTACTCCTCATTAATTACAGATCTTGCACAAACTGGCCTCCACCATTAGAGATGTATCTCTTTGGTTGTAAGGTACAATTGACAGGAAAAAACATGTGTATGCATCGCTAATGGTAGGGGCCAGTTCGAGCAAGATTTGTAATTAATGAGGAGTAAAATTTATAATAAAATAGAACTTTTCTATTTATTCAATCAAAAAACCGTTATAATATCATTTTGAAATTTCTTGTAGGAATCATGTTTTCATTCATAACTTGTAAAATATCCCTCAAAGAAAAAAAACCGTTCAAGTAAATTTTTCTTACAAAAAATAAAGGAATCTATTTCTTAAATAAAAACCACACCTCCCCATTTGAAAAAATGAAGTAGGTGCCTGTATCTCGCTTCTCAAAGCACCAAAAAAAATTTGCAAATTAAATTTGGATTTCTAATAAAAAACTACGAGGACACATATTTTTTAGTTTTTTCTAGCTATCTTAGTTTCCGAGAAAAAGTCGTTATCCATATACCTTGGGACACCCTGATATTATCAATGTAATAACATTCAATCATTCCAAAATGACTGGAGAAGACTGCTATATATTTATTCTCTTGAAATTAAAGCTAATCACAGTGTTGCCAACTTTAACTTTGAAAGTGAGTTTACTACAGAACTATGTAAATTGTTAATACTTGTATATTGAAAAACTGTAAAAATTAATTTTTTATAAATAGAAAATATCTAGGATAATAGTACACCTTTCATTGATGGGAATTATTTCGGAAGTTCACATTATAAAGCCGCTAAATTGTATGATATTTCTAACTAAGTTCCTATCTCAACTCGATCGAGAAATGGAATGCCACACAGACACATAAATTGTTATTCTAGTGATGGCTTTTTTGCTCGTTCCAGTCTGAATGGAGTTCCTTAAAGTGTTGATGGTTGGATCCCTTAGGTCTTCAAAACTTTCTGGAGAATTTGTGTTATACAGCAAACAACATAGTTCCAAGTCATGGCATAAATATATATATACATTTGTTTTAATTTAAGGCGCGTCAACTTCTGTGGCCATTCGCGCCTTGAGTTTTCTCAGTGCACTGCCGGCCTCCGGACAGTATTCTCTGGTTACAGACACCACTATCCATCACCAGACAATAAGCTATAGAGAGACTTCTAGGAAGACAAAATCTAAAGACACGCACTGTTGGACTTGAACCCGGGACCTCCGCGTTGCAAAGTCCAACACGCTACCACTGAGCAAATCCCTTCCCTTTGCGGCATAAAATTTGTTAACGTTAATTACAAAGATGGTCAACATTGAAAAACCTAATTGCAGAAATCAAAGCAACAAAACGATAAAGATAAAAATGTATTTAATTATTTTCCTTTCAAATATAAAACGGATGTAAAACATTTAAAGAAGAAGAAATAAAGCTAGAGAAACAAATATTACTACTATCTATATGAGCTATAGTGAAGAGGCGAAATAAATGTGCCTCTCTGAGTTTACTGATGATATGGGGGGGGGGTCCTGCATACAAACTCGCTGTGACGGTGGTAGTCGTCCGGCCAGGGTGTAGCGGTCAGATGTTGGCCCATTAAACTGTATCACCTCGGGGCAACAGCTGTAACTTTCAGATAACTCATCTAAATGATTTTTTTTTTATACCATACTCGCAGGTGCCGCTGTTACAGCGATTATCACCATACAAAAGAGCTATATGTTTTATTTCTACTAAAATTCATTACCGGCTTAAAAAGTTTTATGAGTTATCAACTTTTGGAAAATATTTAATTATTTAAAGCAACTTTATATGTTATAGCTAACCGATCAATTAAATAAGATTAACTAATATCTCCTTAAATTTTTCGATTTTTTTTTTTTTTCTGATCACTTCTTCCATCTAAAAATATTTTACAATTACAAATAATAGTAATAATAATAATAATAATTCATATATCTGATTTATTTAATGTGATACAGAGTTTGTTAAAATTATTATTGATTACTTAATAATTATTTAAAAAATGCCATTGTCACACTTCAAGTTCAGTGTTGTTCAAATGGTTCCGGCGAGTTGTTGGTCTTTACATGAAAAAACGGATAGACGTAGGACTTATTATTGAAACACACTTTACTAGACACTCACAAATTAACATTACAAGCTACACAATATACTGCATAAATCACCTTGACGCTACAGGGCAGGGGGCACTGCAGTTATTGTTCGCAACGGTATTCATCGGCTGCCGTCTTATACAGAAGCCTTTTCTTCTGTCTACCGCTATAGAAATTTTCGCCCTACACTTCAAATTCTCTCTGTCTGCCGCGTTCTGGCCCCCCACAGATATACACTGATCAACCCGTATTTCCAACACTATTTCTCTTTTCTTGGGCAGTACTCTCTGAATGGAGCGGCTTCAACGCCAAAAACACCAAGAATGGGGATGCAGAACCAACACCCCACGAGGACATTTATTACACAATGTTCTACATACTAAGAACTATTTCTATTGTTCACCGCAGGAAGGCACATACTGACCAACTTCTCCTCGAAAACTTCCTCGACATTTTGAATATATTTATAACAACTATCCCGACGAACTTTACATTCACAACAACATTGAATGATTTATCTTAACCACTCTCCCGTACTTCTAACTCTTTATGACCAACCAATACTCATTACACCTTAACCTTCTGTGTTAACAAAAAAAATTGATGGGGGTAAATTTAGAAACATAATAGAGACCGAGATCAACGTAAAAACTAGTCAAAAAACTATTAGTGTACTGCAGAACGCTCTGAAACAGTTGACAATTACTGTACAGAGAGCAGCCTAGAAGTTTTCACACCCAACACTAATGTCACAAGACATACTCTCACAACATACTCACCACAATAAACTCGTACTCACATAACAAACAAAAAACAAAATTTCGTTTTTTAAATTGATTTTAAAACATTAAAACAAATATTTAATTTAAGAAATTCTATTTTATTGTAATAATATGTGGGTCATTCAATAAGTAACGAGGCAAATCGCTGTAGTTTAGGAACAGTTTGTTTAATCAATGCATTAGTTTCAGTGCGTCAAGTAGGCATCTTTGTACTCTCATAAGCTGTTCGAGAGTAATTGGTAAACATAATCTCAAATGTATTCAGTTAACAACGGAGCGAGTCCGCTAGAGCATTGCACCTCGGAAGAACAACGCTCAGTGATTAGATTTTTAGTTGCAGAGGGTATCAAAGGTACTAAAATCCACGAAAGAATGTTGAAAGAGTAGGAGAATAATTGTTTGCACCGTTCGAACGTTTACAAATGGGTAGAACAGTTTGAAAGTGGCCGTGTAAGTGTCTGACCAGCAACAAAGTGTATGACCGCTTGAATTTGCAACTTCCTCCCTAGGTTGAGTGAACTATGTTGCGAATTCTCTCGTTACTTATTGGATGACCCTCGTATTAATACATTTGAGCAATTTCATCCACTTAAAATTTATTTAATTGAAACATTCCGTCATTTGCATTATTCATTTATGGCATTTCTTTTCATCTCTAAATATTAAAAGACAATCTTACAATTTTAGCCACTGATTTTATTTAAATATTTAACTCATTAAAAATGTAAAAGTAAAGTAGAGCCTGTTTTGTATAATATAGGCTGATAAAGCATAGCAAATTGGTAGCGGTGAGCTTTCCCTTACTTACCTTTGCTATTCTTTAGTGGTTGCTAGCTTATTAACAGGCACCGCCCTGGCTATTGTGGCTGCGGAGTCAGAGACCTCGTTCCTTGCCCTTTGGAAGCTGCCGATCCAGTATTCTTTGTGTACTAGTTGCAGAGTTGCTTCCTTGGCCTTTGACATTGATGTTAGTTGACAACGTTGCCTTCTGTTTGTTTTTATTTTTATATTTTCTTTTGCCAACAGGGTCCCCATGAGTATCTGAGCAATTGAATCGCCCACCCCGACGGCCAGAGCCCCGCAATAGCCGAGCAAGGCGAAATATTCCGAGGGTTCGCCCGGTGCCCCGGAGGGTCCAATCGCGACACAGAAAGCTATTCATTTCTATGAATTTATCAGCCAGATCGCATAATGCCTTGGATTTGATTCTACTTTATTAGTTATTTGTCAAAAAATATTATATGTGTGGGTGAAAGTGTGTTGTGTGTGTACGTGTAATATCGCAGCATCGCCATACTCCCAGAGGAGGTAACTAGTCCACGAATTTAAGAAGGAAGAGAAGGATCAGATTCGATAGGAATTAATGGAGTCATTAATTGAGTGGGTTGCAAGGGGTTACTCACTAGATCTGTCAGAACCTTTAAGCAGTTCTCCAAAGCAGTGCGTTGACCAGTCTTGCCAATGTACGGATCGGGGCAATCTTTGGGGACCAAAGTTAGCTCTAAAAACACACGTTTTTAAAGAAGAAATAGAAATATTCTCTTATATATCGGCATTTCATTACCTATGTAAAGTTGCTGGAGCAAATACCATTGATAACATGTTTAGGTTCTTTATTGAAGGAATCATATTTAATGGAGTTAACTCAGTATACATTCAATTTATCGTATATTATTTTATTTTATATTTGTACTATTTTGAATGCAGAATATAGTTATTCTAAATTGTTGCATAATATTCGTTTTACCAAGTGAAAAATTCCATCATTTGCATTATTCTACTGCATTATTCATTTATTGTGAACTAATACTTATAAGTCCAGTAAAAATATATTCAAATTACAATTCTGAATCATTTCTTGTGGTAATATTTTGAAAGATTAATCAATACAACTGTTAAAAACAAAAAATCAAACGGTATCTGTCATGTGACAGTTGCAAGTTGCGTAGAATACGTTTGCTTTTTAATGTGAGACACGTTCGCCTTTGTACTAAATAGATGCCTACCAAGAAACGTATTCTATGTTAAAACACGGTAACTTTTAGAAAATAAAAACTCTAAAGGGTGGGTGAATATCAATATAAAAGATAAAATTTGAAAATACAGTTATTCTATTAATAACACGTAAGAAATTATTAATTTAAAATTCTATATAAAAAGGTTTATGCTTTTATATATTCATTTAATTGAAAATATTTAACGGCAATTTTCTTTCTCTAATCAATTACATCATTTCTTCAATTACTTTTTATCCCTTAACTTGCAATTTCAAAAAAGTAAAATATAAATATTGGCGAAAAACCGTATAAAAACTACAAAATGAATAAATAGATATAAAACTAAAGTACGTAGGAGAAATGGGAACATATACTAAAAATTAAAAATAACCTCTCCCCTAGACATATCTTGTTTTAGCTAGAGCTTACACCAGCTATTATAAAATTGTATATATGTGTGTTCGTAACTTTATGGTTGAACAGTTAAAGTTAAAGTAGCTTACTGATCACAAAAAGTTAGAGGGAATTTATAAACTAAAAGAATTTACGATATTGACCCACATTAGCATTACTAAAGTTGGCAGAGATTTTCTCAACAAGAGAAAAACAAGAATATCAAACATTATGGCAAACCGACCAGTAGTTTACTGCAGGCAATGCTCACAACTTTTATATAGATAATCAATAAACAAACATGTTTAACAAAAAGAGTGCATAGAGACATATATTTACTCTTTTATAATATACTTAATAGAGCTCAAAAATACTAAATAAATATAATTTAAATTATACAATAGCTATGAACAAGGCCGATAAAGCTAATTCTCAACATTGGTATCAATCTTCTAATAACTAACGGCAACAAGAACATTCTCACATGTGCTATTTCGATGTTTGTATGCCTAATTCAGACATCACGAATGCACTGACAAGAACTTTTTTTTAATCAATTTTTCACAAACTCTCTTATCACAAAAGTATTTGTTGTTTTTTTTTTTTGATTTGTCAAAAGCATTCCATCTTGCAAACATACTTCTCTTAATTGCCAAATTAAGTGCCTAAGGCATCAGAAAACAGCTTCTTTCCTGCTTAAAAGCATATCTAACAAATAGAAGATTAATTGTATCCTTACTCAATGCCCAATCTAAGCCATTTGAAGCTACTAGAGTGGTTTCCTCAACGGTCACATCTAAGACCATTCCTTTTTAACATATATTTTAATTTGTTGTCCCGGTATTTACAGAAGAAAAGTTTTTAGCTTAAAAGTTATCAGGTCTGTTGAGAACTTTTATCAGGTACACTTAGCAAATAAATCTAAATCATTGTTGTGGAGGTGGTTGCTTCCGCAGAGCTGGAAAGCATCAGAGACATTTTCCATGATAACCTGCTCCATTATGTGGTCATCGACCGGTTTCGGGCGTTCGCCCATCTTCAGGATGCTTTTATCAGACAGTGTGATAACACAGACTTGCACAGAGCAAATTCAGTTTATGCACTCTGAAATCTAAATCAATTCCATTTTGGTGTATTAGTAATGGATTCATTCTTAAGTTAAAGAAATGCACTTCTTTTACTGGATTAAATACTTCCATCATAACTCAGTAGTCGCTTAATGGTCATACCTTAACTAATTCTTCATCTGTTTTCAATTTGGTTATATCATTCTCACCGCATAGTGACTACATCCAAATAAAACCATGAGACTGTAAGTATTTCTTATTAAGACTACCAAAGATTTTAAATCTCTCACCACTTTTACACTTTTCTTTATCTGTCTTGTAAGGCCACATCTTTCGAAAGAAATCCGAACAAATCGGACAGTGACTTTAAAGGAAAATGGCCTAAGCTCTTCCACAGACATCCTGTTCTGACCAAAGGTCTTGGACCTACCAAGCAATCTGTCTCAAACAATCAGAGGATAATGGGTGTTTCCTCTTCTGCCTCACAGACACTACAAAAGGGGTCGTCTGGCATGAGCCTCATGTGTCTCCTCAAATCACAATACCCAGTTAGGGATCCAACATTAATTAATCAGGGAGTCCGAAACATCGAAAAAGTTTTGGGAAAAATATCATTCGAAATTAACGCCAATTTTGCTGTTGGCCGCAGTGGCCAAGGTCTGCAGTAGACCTTTGATATTGATGAATTTAATTAACCTCTTCCACCATCTTTTGTGATGCCTACAATCAAAATGTAAATAAATATATAAATTTAAATAAATGTATGTATTTACATATGCATGTGTGTAAATTATAAATAACAATAAAAATTATATAATAAAATTAATTATTCATCAAATTCAATTCAAATTATTTAATCATGGAATTTTTGTCATTTTTGACATGTTATAAATTTTCTTTTCATTAGTTATTATTTTGCTGGGACAGAAATAAGTTGCTGGGCAAATAAATAAAGATATTATTATTGTTCTTCTTTTCATTAAACCAGTAAAAAACATTATCTTAATTCTGTTTTATTAATTACTTTGACAGTGCATTGTTAAAATTAAAATTCTGAATTAAATAAAATTAAATTAAATAAAAAATATATAATATATATTTAATCAATTTCATGATAAAAAGATTGTATTGGAAGGTATGTGTATGGCTTGTAGTTGTGTAAAATCGACTATAGTCGAGGTTGCATGTGTGTGTGTGTGTGTGTGTGTGTGAAAGCCAACTGAATGGATTTGTGGTGATGGGGAGATCACAATCTAATCAGCGTTCAGTTGATCGCAATCCGTGACCTGCCTTTTTAGACAGTACACTAACGCCAACCTCCTCCTACTCACACCCTCTATATTCTAGCGGTACTAACTATCCTAGACTATATCGTTGCACGCTATTATCTAAATATAAATTACCCTTTTTACTTGATTTAAAATGTTAATTAATATGGCTAAATTAATTTAACTTATCTCACTTCTTTTATATATATATTTTTTTTTTGTTTTAATCCATATATCATAGTGTTATTAACAGAGTTCTGGATTAACACGAATTGAGAATTTCTTTAATATTACCTTACTAGAAATCAATTTTTTCAGAATAATGCTTCATTATAAAAGTGTTCGGCATTTATTAGTGAGTAAGTAGTATACGAAGTTTAAAAAAAAAAACAAGTCATTAGAGCCGTTTCCGGTGAACATTGCTGAAAACTAATAGATCATACAGTATAGTCGTTCTAGAGAGAGAGCTTGGTTGGGTTTTGATCGAAACCTTTGTGTTAGTTGCGGCGGTTTCTTCTATAATTATATTATTATAATTCTTTAGTTATTAAAATAGGCTGCACTATATATAATTGTGGTAGGTATCAATTCCGAATGCGGTTCTACCATTTTTTTAAGTTTTTGAGGAAGATTTGTCAATTAATACTTTAAAAATTGTAGAAAATTGTAGAGTGTACATTGGAAAAAAATATTAAGAAATGTATATTATTGTAGTGGAAGAACGAAATAGAAAAATAATAGTTTTTAAAAATAATTAAGAATATTTTATAGTATCAAAAATCTAATTTTGTTAATATTTTATAATTATATTAGTGCTGTGAATTTAACTTCAAAAAGAGTGTATTTTATGTCAGGTATTGTAAATTGGGGTCATGGAAAATAGAAAAACAAAGGCACAAAATCCCGTTAGGTAAATTCCTTTGTACAAGAAAATTCCCCGCTAGAGAGAGAGCAATTCCAAAGAATAGAGTCTGCCATCAGCTTTCAAAGAGTACGTAGTCTGCACTCAGCCTTCAAACAAAAAAGTCTGTATTCTGCTTCCAAAGCCAGAACAGAACACTTCAGGAATCGCTCAGTGCCAATGATAGATACTTGCCTTTATTCTAGATATACTTCTGATTTATAATTGTGATACTGTAATGTACTTAAACTTTCTTAAAGAATAATATATGTATTTATAAAACGGTGTGATTTCTTGATTATTACTAATACTTCATTCTCTTTTAAACTTACATACTTAGAAGTCCTTTATACAAAACCGCTCGTGCTACACAAATCCAACATCACACCATTATCAAAGAAAATTCAATGAGATGTTTGTACGGCAATGGCCAGAGAAGTTTTTAAAGAAAAAGAATTCTTTGTTGCTTTTTGTTTCGGTTACCATTGGTGCCCTTCTTCAGGAGTACTTTAGGTTAGGAGAGGAGTGTACGTTGAGATTAAAAAAAAAATGATTAAGATTTTTTTTCGATTTCAACTTTCTTAACGTACACTCCTCTCCTATCCTAAAGAGCTCCCTGAAGAAGGGCACCAATGGTACCCGAAACAATGAGCAACAAAGAATTCTTTTTCTTTAAAAACTTCTCTGGCCATTGCCATACAAACATCTCACTGTATTAACGGGTCCGGCAGAAACCATGAACAGGTTTCAAGTTAAAAATTATAGTAATTACCAGCACATTACCAATATGTATTACTACATCACCTTAAATACAGTTCTTGGAAAGTCAGAAACATCAATCATTTTTTGAATACAACATCTTTTAAGTGAACACCGTCACTCTGAATGCATTGCTTTATGCGGCGGCGGAAGCTTTCCATTACTCTTGTAAGTGTTTCTGGTTGAACTCTGTTTATTTCTTCTCGATGCACTCCTTTAGTTTCTTCAAATTTCCAGGCCTTTCTACGTAGACTTTCTCCTTAAGATAACCCCAAAGAAAGTAGTCAGGCGCCGTGAGGTCTGGGGAACAAGGTGGCCACAGCACGTCTCAGAAGCGAGAAATTAGACGTCCAGGAAAAAAATTCTGCAGAACCCCCATGCTAATTCCTGCAGTGTGCGCAGTGGCACCACCTTTTTGATACTATAAATCTCCACCATTTGCAAATTCATGCAAATTTGGCACAAGAAAAATTAGAATCATGCATCGACACAAATACGCTTTCTTACAGTCCAACGGTCCATGGCTAACTGACTCCTAGAAAACAAAACAAAACAAATAAGTGATTTGGCGACCACATCATCAAGGTCACTTTACAGGCTGCCACACATACCCAACGAAAAAGTGCGGGATATTTTCAACAACTGAAAATTAAAACCTGTTCATTGTTTCTGCTGGACCCTGTATTTTCAAATTATTACAAAATATACATTTCTTTGAACATTTTTTTTTTTTGCAAAATTATTGTTTTGGTTATTTCCGATAAGTAAGATTAGTTTTTCACGGATATAAAGAAATTTATATATCCTGACAAACAGAAATACTAGTCACTTGGCCACTGTAATTTCGTAATAAACCTGTTATTATTAAAAATTCTAGATAAAACATTTGAATCTTTGCTTAATTAATTAAGGTAAGATTACGATTTAAAAAAAAAAAATTATATTTTATCCACAGGCGCGTATATATATGTATGTATAAGAAAGAGAAGAACATTCTTGACAGTGGTTTGTTCAGGTGTGTAGTAGCAAGTAAGAGTTGTAGCAAGGTGGGAGGAAAGTCGGTAGGTAAAAAGGATGTAGTTAAAACTTCAAGTTGGGTGTACGAGGGAAGACATAACAATCTTCAGTACATTCCGCTAGCCCATTAACAGCGCTGGAGTACTAACCATCTAGCCCTTCTTCTAAACCGACGTGCTTTATGTCTTTCTGAGAGGAAGTGGCATTTGAATAAAGTTAGGATTTCCACTTCCTTAACAATAAAGCTTGGCAGCGTAGTTAGTTAACAGGAACTAGTTTTTTTTTTTTTTTGTTACTTCATATCTCAAAAAAAAAAAAATTAAAAAAAAATTGGCATTTCTTTTATTCTAGCGAGTGCCCTTGATATTACATTTTGCAATTTTGTCTTGTGGTTTAAAAAAAAATATATATATGTTTTTTTTTATCTACAGAAAACAATTGCAGCATATTTGACGTGGTTCACAGAATCAAAAATATAATCTAATTCTTGTGATTAGTTTCAGACTTATGAATCATTTTGGAAAAAATAACATTTCATGACTTTTCCATTTGTTCGTGCAAAACAACATCATAACAAATAAATAATAAACAAATAAAAGCTTTTGAGTTACTGCAATAATATTTCTAGTTGACAAGCCCACAAATTTTCTTTAGAAACAAAATATACACAATTGCTAATTACCTGGTCTTAGTGTGATATATAGAATGGTGAACTGTACATTATTTGACATGACATTTTAGAAAATATCGTATGACGTAACATCTTCAGAACGCTCTCATTGAAACTCCGACAAAAAAAACCAAGAAGATTAACATGAAAATGATTGCTGAAAAAAAAATCTTATTCAAATTTTTAACCTTCGATGTGTGGAAAAGCATTCGACGATCTCGAGCACCATCTTACCTTGGCTAGGTAAGGTTTTGTTTGTGGAAGCTAATAGATTAGTATGTGCTGTGATGGATGCAAAACATTAAAATATATTAATTTATAAATAAATCAAAATTATCAAAATATGTGACATACCCTTGCAAAAGGGCAAGCCAGGTAGAAGAAGTCCAGTTACTGGCATTGTACTACCCCTTCTCCTCACAGGGGAGGAATTGAAGGAACAAAGAGAAGAGATTCTTTGCAAGACAGACTTGTTCTAAAAATCAAGGTGGAAACATCAGAGCTATACCAGTATTACGTTATAAGAAATTATTATAAGCTATTGTGATATTCAAAGTAACATTATTTCTCTTAGAGAATATATTTAATTTAATCTACCAGTGTGTTCTTAATTATTCTTATACTTCTATATTTTCCTCAAACATACTTACAAGCCCTTTATACAAAATCACTCGCGCTACACAACCAGCTACTACAAATACACATTATCTTACCATAACATTACATTGGTGCCAGCTGTTTGGGATATTTCAACCAGAATCCACAAATTAAAAGTACGTACAATTTTCAATTTCATAATTAAACAAATTATCCATCAGATAATTTGATTGTTTTTAATTATTTTCTCAGCGGAAATAATATTTTAATTAAATATTTCCCATTATTGAATTTCTAGTGAATTTCATTTTAAATTTTTGTAATTGTACCACTTGTACCTCAATCCCTTGTGAATTTTGAATTTATGAGTGTACTTAATAGATCCCAAATTATAAAGATATTACGCCATAATAACCTTTCTGTTGGAGGCAATTTACTCCAATTACGTAGACGTCTTGAAAAATACAATCTTTCCCCAAGCAATTCGTTCACTGACAAAATGTATAAGATTAATGGACAAGACATGGGCATCGACGCTGCTGTAGAATATTTACTTGCTCAGCAGCAATTAGCAAATCCTCCAATTAATAATCAACCTAGTCCCTTAAGGAATTTGCAATTAATCAATAGCTTACCTACCTTCGATGGCGAAAATTCAGCCAAAGTGTCCGATTTCCTAGACCAAATTAGCCATTGTGCTAGTCTTTCTAGCTGGGACGACGCTGCTAAATTAGAAATATTAGCACTTAGGCTCTCAGGTTCTGCAAAAATATTTTACGACACCCAGAAAGCCGAATTACAACGCCAGGGTACAATTATAACGTATCTTCTAATCTCAGAGCGTCTTCTAAATAGATTTAGAAAAGAGAAAACATATGACTAATATTCAGTCCCTACCCACAGAGTCTCTTGAAACTTTCGCGGATAGAATTAGACACATCCAATCCGCCATTCATTTAAAAGCACAAGCTAACCCACTCGAGGCCTTACAAACTATTTTAGATAAACTAGCCACTGATGCATTCCTGAAGTCACTTCCTCAACCGCTTCGTAATGAGTACGAACTAAGCTACCTCAAAAATTAGATGAAGCACTTTCTTTGCCAATGCCCTAAAAGAAGTACAGGCTTCTGAAACAAACCCCCCAGTTTTCGCTGTCACTTCGAAAACTTCTAATCCTCACACACCCCCATCTCCCTATCGTTTGTGTGGACAAATGCATTTCCACAGAGAATGCCCGCACCGAAATAAACGTCAGAAGCCACCATTAAAACTACTACCATCCGTAGAGTTGTTAATGTATTAAAGAATAGGGCTTGTCGCCATTGTTCCGGTCCACATTTTGACGTGGACTGCACCAACAAATTTAGACCAAAACCTCGTACTAACTTTGGCAAAATGCCTAAGAAATTCAATATTCCTCAAAATTTTAATCACAGAGCAAATAGTAATAATCACTATAATAATAATAATAATAATCAATATTATAGTAACAACCATAATCCTCGAGTTAATTCAAATAAATCACGATTTAACTCTTATACAGATAGACCCCAGTATAGTCATAATAATAATAATAATAATAATGGTAATGAAACTAGTAATAAGCTCCAAAATAGGCCCATTTGCCAATTTTGTTCAAAATTTGGACGTACGGCTCGTAATTGTTCCCAAATACAGCCCAAAACGAGTTAGCCCTCAGGCGCTTTCTCGAACACCTGGATATTATGACCATGGCTACCATACCTGCTTCCACCAGTTCTTAACCTATGAACTTAAAATACCTAATTATGGCATCACGTCCCTTCATTTGCATGCGGACAATGACAAAAATTCCTAATTTTCTGGCGAATCATAGTTTCGCAATTAAAGGGCAATTTCCAATTAATACTTGTAGAAACGTTCTTACAGGACAATCATTAATTTGCGCGCGTATCTAACACTTAAATTCAACATTCAATTTTTCAAATAGTACTCAAACGCACCAATTTAGTACTAATCGCTAAGTTCACTAAAATCCCTAGTAACTAGCCACAAAAATTTCTGTGCTTCCTCGCGCGCACAATACAAACAACAATACATTGAATCTCTGGAAATTATTCTCTTTCTATCAACTTCTTAACTCTACATAATACACCACATGTAAATGTTATATATAAATATTTTGTTAGTCTTAAAACAAAAATGTGTAAAGTGTATTGAAATTTTTACTTTATTTGTTGCAATAATGGACATATTATTTTTGTTTCAGCACTGAGAACTCTCGTATCACTAGTTATTCGACCATTTGACATTGCAGTGCCATCTCGGCTTGAGTGGCCACAGATCGTGAAGGAACCCAATTGGGGTGGCGCTAATGACCATGGCAGTCGATGCGCCAAAAAAAACAAAATAGTCTTCTTTATTATTATTATTACATATTTAATAAAACATTCGAAAGGCTGATTAATGCTAGGCTGCAGTGGTGGTTGGAATACCCTTACAAATACCCCAAATCTCAAGAGGGGGTTTTAGAAAAGGGAAATCCATATATACAATCAAACACAGATAGCAACCGACATATAATATACTTGCCTCCAATTAGGTCATGTTGGCCTTATTTTTGGACTTTACTATAACGTATGATTCAGTCTAATGGCAGGTTTTCAGAAATAAAATTGAAAATGATCTGTTTATCCATTAAAATCATACAAAATGTTATAAACTTAATATCTGATAGGAATATAATATATATTTCAAAATCAACGATAGTTTGATGGGACCACATATCTAGCTCAGATGGGATGTTACTGGGTATTCAGTTTTGATTCCAATCCTATATAATAATTATGTGACAGGGTATATTTGGTAAGGGAAATAGCGGAGATTAGCATACCGATCAGCTCGTAAAAGTAGAGACCGTGTTTGCCACGAAGGCGACTTGAGGATACAGAAAGGCGGAGGTAGTTCTGAACGGACACATGATAGAGTCAGTGGAACTGCTACAGACTAGGTATATTACATAATACATTTCAAGTAAAATATTATCCATTTTAAAACGAATAAATTAAGTTTGAAAATTAATAATGAGTAGTTTGGCGAGGAAATCCTCAATTTGGCCAGGAAAATCCTGGAAAAAAAAAATTAATAATGGCCGTCGTATGAGCGTTACTGAAGATTTGTTATAATAAATCTTTTTTTCATTAATTTAAATATTAAGATATTAAAAAAGTTATTAATAGTTTTTTACGAAATCTGTATATGTTACTATTTATTATTTGTGTAGTGGGTTCAGATGTCTTGGAGAGGTGTTGTGATGCGATGAATAGTTGGGAGTTAATTAGAGATTTTTAGAGAGTTGTTACTCGGAATATGAATTACCAATTTACGAAAATAGATATATATATATATTTTAACAATAATTTAAACGTTCGAAAAGATAAACTACAATTAATTTAAAATGATTTAAATGGTAACTAGAATGCACAACTATAATGATTGATAAATAAATATATGTTTAAATACTTAGATAGGGACGCGCTCCGACGTATAACTATGTCACTGGTAGAATCTTGATGATACGCTAATGAAATACTGAAGAATAATCATCCCCTCTTCCTGTGGAGAGACGTTATATTGCCATCACTCACACATTGACAAGTGTGTAATTACGGGTCACACTAAAACATCTCTTGCCGTGTGTTGACCCTAGGTTTTGAATAGGCCGGTGAACAGGTGTGGCAACAGGTGATGGCGGTTATCAAAAGACTGTAGCCAGGTGGTCTTTTGAGTGTTTGTTTATTGGCGGTTATCAAAAGACCTAGGGTGGTCTTTTGTATGATTTGTTGACCCTTGTATATCGGTCAGGCGGCTTCTGTGTACTGACCGTATAATGACCCTTTTAAAAGGGTTTCTTGTTGAAAGCGGTGTGTCTTTGGCGGTTCCTGTCTTTGACCGTGCACTGACCTGAATAATAGCGACTGGCTGGCACCACTAGTTATAATTTTTATAATTAAAAATTATATATTTTCCTTCTTGTTATCACTCCTTCTTGTTATCACATTACATTTCACAAGTGATTTAAAAAAAGTATATGACGCATGCTAAAAGTATACCATAAATTTAGTTTGAAAAATAATTAGACGTTACATATACCTAAACTATATGTTTAAGTAGTTACACTTTTTTTTTTATAATTTAAAGTAAGTTTATTATCCGCCTCCTTCCCCGATTTCTGATTGGGGCTGGACGTAAAGCCCGCCTAAAAATAGGGGTATTACTTACTTATTTAATTTCAATTTAAGGAAGTATTGGAATTTAATAATATACATTTAAAAGAAACTATATTAGTCTGCATAGCCCCCCCCCCCCGCAGTAGCTTTTTTTTTTAGTTATTAGTGCATAAGAATTTAAAGATAGATTCTAATAAATTTGAATGGCACATATTTTTATATTTTAAGAAATTTGGCGCCCCCGGAAATAATAAATTATATATAATTGTTTCCAAAAGGAAGTGTAGAGATTGTGGTGAAAGTATTGAGTTTTTAAACAGATTAGTGCTGTCATAATATAAGTAATTTTTTAATTGTACCTTCTAATTATAGAAGTGAATGTAAGAATAAAAAATCGAATCTATACAGAATCGAGCGCTTAGGGGTTGAGACCAAATGGGGAGGTATTTTTTGTTTTAATTTGTGAACGTGTCTCACTAACGATACTGGGAGGTGGGGAGCGAAGTCCCCCTGGAACAGGTTGGTAAGTTTCTTAGAGGATTGAATGTGGGTACGGTTTATGTTGCTTCAATTTTTTAAAGTATAAGCATAACATTTGGTTTAAGTAATGACTAAGTATAGGTAAAAAATATATATATAGTCTTTTAAAATCCGTACAATTTAAAAATCTTTGGAAAATTCAGTACGTCTTTGAAATCAGTACTTAGGATTTAAAAATCAATAATATATTGATTAAGTTATAACGTCCTACGATTTCAACACTTCTAACTCGATCGCCACCTTTAACTAACACGAACGAAAGGAACAAAACAGTAAAACAATTTTTTTGTATTTCTTGTACAATTTATTATGTGACCACTATTACATTAGGAATGCAACGATTATTAAATAACGAACCAATTGTAGAAAGAGTTCATTATAATTATTAAATTTTCTTTTAGTTGAATTGCAATAATATATCTTCTACGGTTGTTTGTACTTGCAGTCAGCCGACATACCATCCGTATTCGAAAGATTATTAAAAAAATAAAATAAAATAAACAAAAAAGATTTAACATAAAAAAACCAGTAGTTATTATGAAGTATGAAGAGAATGTGATCATAATTTAACAAGAATTTATTTACTATAACAAGTACATACAAGCCAATGAAGAAAAAGTTAATGAGTAACAAGTATCTGAACTTTCTGTCGTAAAGAGAAACATGGTTAAATAATTGTTAATATTAGATAATAGCTATTATATGCCGGCTGGAGTTCGTAGCTTCCCAAGCGCCCATTTTTCCATGAACCCATATTATTCCTAAGAAAAAATATCATGAACTTTATAAGCGAACAGGATTATTATCACATTATCAAAGTTTTCCTTTTATCGCAACAAGTGTAAATCTTTCACAAAAATTGATTATAAAAATTACATCACCAGTGTTGAAAACAGTATATCGTCTAATGTAAAATGTTTTTGGACATTTGTAAACTCATTAAAGAAATGTGCGACTTCCCAATCAGATGAGATATAATGATCAAACTTTTGATAATCCTAATGACATCTCTAATTGTTTTTATAATTATTTTGGTAGTGTTTATACTACATCTGAACTAAATATTCCTTCTTATGATTTTAATTCTAAACTCATCATAAACTCTCTATCATTTACAGTTGATGATGTCTTTAGAAAGCTAAATTCTCTGGACGTTAATAAAGGTGCAGGTCCTGATAGTATACCAGCCTCAGTATTGAAGTTTTGCGCTATGGTCTTAGCTTCTCCAAATACACATATGTTTAACTTATCACTTTCTCAAGGAATCTATCCTGATTGACTAAAACTCAGTTTTATTGTACCCATTTTCAAAGATGGTGATAAAACTGATATAACTAACTATAGGCCTATTACTATTCAGTCGACATTAGCTAAAGTATTTGAATTTTTGTTAATTGATAAACATAGATTTTTATTGAAAAACATCTTCATTCCTGAACAGCAAGGTAGATCTACAAGGTAGATCTACTCTTACTAATCTTTTAATCTTTCAAAATAAAGTCTTAAATTCCCTTAAAGCTGGTAAACAAATGGATGTCATTTACACCGACTTCAGTAAAGCATTTGATAAAGTAAACTATCTTAATCTTAATGCCAAATTGAGAGGTTATAGATTCAGGGATCCGTTATTATCATGGTTTACAAGTTATTTGATTAACCGATGGCAGGTAGTAAAAAATACAAAATTCTTTTTCTAATGAAGTTTTAATTCCTTCCGGTGTCCCACAAGGGTCCCATCTAGGTCCTCCATTTTTTAATTTGTATATAAATGACATCAAATCTCAATTTCTTCAGGTTAAATTTTTGTTATATGCCGATGATCTAAAAATATTTTTCCTTATTATTTCAGTGAATGATTGTACAATTCTCCAGAGTTCGCAACATGCTCTTTTTACTTTGTGTAACAACAATGATATGCTCCTCAATTTAATGAAATGTTGCGTTATCACTGCCCATCGTAAATATTCTCCAGTTTAAAATCTGATGCATACCGCAAGTCTCCAAGTTCTGAGTAACAAATTTTCCTAAAGAAGGGAAATTTTTACTGAATTTCTAGCTCCGTTAACTCTTATCGAGTGTTAGATCGTATATGGTATTATAGAGTGTTAAACCCCTCACTATTTAAAATCCCTAAAGAAAAACAACAACAAAGAACATAGAAAAAAAATCCAGACCTGGGACTAACCCAGCTAAGATCACCCCGTTCTGAACAAATAAAACACAAAAAATCAAATTTTCGTGGAAAAATTGGTGCCGTTTTCGCAAAAAATCACGAAAAATAAAAAAATCCATTCCGTGAAGTCCAGCACTTTCGATTGATGTATTTTGTCCGAAAATGTCATGTCTGATGCGTTGGTAGTATGTAAGCGGAAGTTTATGGTTCCTGGCATTATTTGGTTTTTAAGATATTATGTTCGCTACACGAATTCGCTAAATACATTTTCTTTTTCGTACGCAGGGGACATAAAAACATGTATTTTTCCGGACTCGATTTCGTAAATTTGACACGGTCATATCCTGTTATTTAAGTATAAGAGAAAATAATTAAGAAGCTATTGTTAAAGTATACAAAGCAAACAATTACTGCATATAATGTCGTAACAATATAAAAACTGCATTTATTCCTCTTTTTTATTTTACTTAAAAAATTGCAATTGAAGCATTACCCTTGTTTTAAATTGCCATTTTTTCAATTCATATTTTTATTACCATCATTGGAAGAGAAGTACCGTCATTGAAATAAAAAAAAAAAAAAAAAAAAATGGAAGTAAGGAAGAAAAGCTCTGTTAAACTTGGCAATATATATATTTCTTGGGGAAGATGCAGAACCAGGTTCACGGACACATTTACATAATTCTAGTTGCTCTCTCTTACCTTAACATACCTTTACAACACAGTCTACAGGGGTCCCTCTATTCCTCTGCCTCGCAGACTATAGCAACAACACCCTTTTCATCTCCAAACCCTTCCCCCCTAGACGTTAGTAGCTCCTTTCAATTCCTTCCTAATACTTTCTTGAATTTCAAAGTAGCTATTTCTACTTCAGCACGACCCATCATCACCCTCAACATCTCCTACCAACTCTTTCCACTAATAATATATTTAAATTGTTACTCTTATATTTGATGATATTCCTTCCAAATCGAGATGATTCTTTGAATATTAACAAGGAAACTCTATATCTTGGCAATCTTTCAGAAAATCACATTTCTGAATTATTTTTTTGGTCTCCCTTTCATTTATTTGAATGTTACATTAAAGTTATATGGTGTTTGATAGGAAATTACAATTTTGTTTCTTATAAGATAACAATATTTATTTTTAAGACGTTTTAATTTCATTTTTAATGTTTCAAATATCAAGTCCTTTTTTTTACTAAAAATTGACCAACAATATTATCCAGAGATATTGATAATTTATATTTATTAACAAAGCAATGGTTAATTTAAATGATCACTAACTTGAACTGTAGTCCAACGCAAAACTCACCTGAAAGGAAGAAACTACTTTACGTTATTTTTCATTTTAGTTTTAATAAAGTTGCAATCCCGAATGGACATATTTTGACTGAAATCGTATTGCATCCATCTGAGGTAACCAAATAAATATCAAGTTTAAACGTTCTGCTAATGGGTTATGTTTTGGCCGCATTAATATAAAGACTTAATTAAAATTAATAATTGGTTAAGTTTGGCCATTGATATGCCAAGTAACACAATGATTGGCAGGGGTCAGGGAATCAATTTCTTTAGAGAGGAAAAGTACAACTTCAGCCACTGATCTTAGTGGATTAATCAACTTTTGTATGATTTAGTTTTTTTGCAACCGTTCAATAATGTGACATTTTTATTAAATGAAAGTAGTGAACAAAGTTATACTTTTAAACACATGTGATAAAAAGTGAAAGCAGCTATTAATTTTTCTCATTAGTGTAATAAAGTAACATTATTCAACTCTAACTAGCCTGGTATGTAGCGATAATATATGAAATCAAGATAAAAACAACTCCACAACTCCCAAATACAGCGGATTTGAAGTTTTAGCAAACGGAACTAGTTATAGAGTGAGGGAGAATTTAATACATTCTCAGAATTTTGCAAATTTACATTATTTTTTTTATTCATATAAATTAAGAACCAATTCAATAGGTTGCAGAAACACATTGAAATACAAGACGTGAGTAACATATTTTTACAGTCTTGTCCAGTTGCTGGTCAATCCTGAAAAAAAAGTAACTATTTGTAACAGTTTAAAATTCATCGTTTCTCACACCTTAATTTGTGTTATGTTGTATTAAAGATTATTGTATATAAATAACCTTCTCTAAATAATTCAATCTATTCCAAGACATTTTCCTTGAAGTTCCTGATGAGGGGCATCCAAGCTACGCGGAAAACGTCACACTGATCAATGTAACAATTAGTGGCTAAAGTTGTATTTTTAATCACTAGAAATTAAAAGTAAAAAAATAGTGTTGCTACCTTATAAGGTTAGACTAAACAAATTCTAAGATTTGGATGAAATTTCTATAAATATTATAAAGTATAAATGTTTCTAAATAAATTAAAGTAGAAATTTTTAAATTAAAAATTCTTTAATAACATTTTAAAATCAATTAAACAGTCAAATTAAAGATCAGAGAACATAATTAATTTTGCTTAACATTAACCTAATATTCTACTTCAACCTTTCTGAAAGTATTTAACCTTTCCCTTTTATATAGACACCATTCTCTTCTCTTAGAAGTTAAGATATATGTTTTAAATAGTTTCAGCTATTGTAGACAAAATATTATATTTAACATATAAAGACATTTCACAATTTTCGTACACTTGCTTGTGCTCTTGTGAGCAAATTTGAACTCCAGTGTGTAAAAGTGACACTTAAGAATAGTTTATTGACAGAATATATTGAATAAATCAAGGAAATAGATTCTATTAAATTGTGAATTAATTAACATTCTCAGTAGTATCCGAAACCGTTATTATTGGTAACTGATATAATAGCTAAATCTTCAGTAATTATGTTTGATCAGATTAGAAGTTTTGTGATTAATTAAAGTATAGGGCCTTTACATTCCAGCTCTGCGGAACCAACCACAACAACTATGGGGGCTAAATTTTCTTGAAAATGAAACAATATGTTTCTTCTTATTCTAACAAAAACTGCAAGGCAATCATTTGGCTCCATGATGGACTTCTCCAGGTAGTAATCTTAATACTTTTTGGAGTAGTTCTGCAAGGCATTTCAGCGAATAGATATGACTATTAGGTCCTCATGAGCAAGGCGATTTGCCACCTTTGTCTTGGTGGCACTCAAACTAGTGAAACATATTTTTAACTTTTCACCCTCGTCAGGTTGCCAAAGATATTCGCTCATTTTCAACATTGGATGACATATTAATCGAATTTTATTTATTTATTTGGGTATATGAAAACGTATGGTTACTTTGATGTTTAGGTACTTCTTAGAATTATTATTATTTTTTTTTTTGTTCCTTACGTATAAGAACAAGAAAATAACAAAAATACTTTACATCTTCTTTACGTCACATTCATTAAATGTCATCACGGACACGATTAACGGACATCAATATCGTACTTTTTCTTTCACTTTTAGATAGTTCCGAACTTAATAATCTGAAATTACTAAACGTTTAGTTGGTCTTAATACATGTGGCCGGGAAAATTTGCAATACTGCATACACTGATTTTAGGACATACCAGTTAGCTGAATGTGAATGCATTGTAAATTATATGACAGCGTTACAATGAAACCTACAAAATACTGGTCGTGCTATCTAGTAGTGACTCTTAAGCCTTGGCTTCCTAGCAATCCACTTAAAAACAAAATTTAACGGAAATTGTTCCAAATATAGGTGATAAATTTATGTATGTACGTGCTATTGCTATTCCCAGTTTAAAGAAAACCGTTGGAGCCGAGAAAAGCTCACAACAGCTAGAAAATAATTCTTTAAAATTTCACTTTTGGTTAACCCGTCATTAATCAAACTTGGAATTCTAGTTTTGCTTTTAATGTTACTCAATAGTATATAGATAGTATAAGTGTACACATTATTTTCACGTGGTACTTTGGAGGAATGCTGCCGCCTTGTGGGGGCAGGGAGAGATCAAAAAGGTGCGGATTTTCTCTGATAGTCAGGCCGCACTGAGGGCTTTGAGCAAGCCATGGTGGAGTTCGAAACTTGGGAGAATGTAGGAGAAGGCTTAATGCTTTGGCTCGGAGGGGTAAGGTACGTCTCTATTGGATACCCGGACATGCGGAAATAGAGGGCAATGAGAGGGCGGATCAGTTGGCTAGGGAGGGATCATCATTACCATTTTGTGGTCCTGAACCAGCCCTTGCCGTCACGAAGAAGTTTCGCTACCAACAGATTAGATTTTGGGAGATGAGAGTCTTGGAGAAATGCTGGGGGGACACGCAGGGGTGCCTCCAAGCTAAAAGATTTATAAAAGGAATTAAGCAGGGAGTTCGGAGTATCTCCTGTCCCTTAGTAGGACAAGTCTGAGGACCTTGGGGGGGGTAGTGATGGACACACTTGGGTGTCTAGTCACTTGTTTAACATAGGGAGGACGTCTAGTCCCATTTGTCAGAATTGCGACGACGGAGTCAGGGAAACGGTGTACCACTATTTATATCAGTGTCCCCGTTTCGCTGGTACTATGTTTCGCGTATTTGGGAGGGCACCACTCTCGCAGGATTGCCTGGGCGAGTTGGAGTTCAAGGATATCTTGGGATATTGTAGATTGACCGGTAAGCCACTGGGGGAGACTATTTAAGGGGATATGGGGGCATCGGGGGGATAAAAGCCATATAGGCTTACGTCCCACGTTATCAGGCACCGGGTAATAATAATAATAATAATTTGGAGGAATGCTTAACGTTACACCCTCCCCAAACCCAAAAAAGTAATTTTTCCTGGTATTATGTCTTTATATGTGAAGTTAGTACGTGGAATAATATATAGAAAAGTGCCATTTTCAAGAAAGTGGAACTAAAAAAAATTATCAGTAATGAAACACTTCCGGTTGACCAATTTTGGCAAAACCTTCATATCAGCTACGGTAATATTATAAAATGGAATATCATCTTTGATTTTCCTGTGACGTTTAGGTTTTGAGTTATTCGGTCCAAACACCTATTCATACTTACTTACATGTATTACACATATAACATACACACATACACAAACACAAATACAGTCCATTGGCCAAAAATTTTAATCTTAATTAGTGGGCTTGTATAATATCCATTTAATATTGAACATTTGTGACGATAATAAAAATTTCAAGAATTAAACAGAAATTAAATATTGATATGTGGGTGGGTCCGCAATGCTGGATAACAACTGGTATTTTATTCGTCGTAGCATGCAAATATTCTTGTTTCTGACTGGTTTCGAATTTTCATCCATCGTCAGAGCAAATTCAGCTAGTTCGTTTAGAGAGTTCATTTAATGCATGTTCAATATGCATGCTACGACGGATAAAATACCAGAAATTAAATAATTAATATATGATAGGGTTTCCACTTTCCATGGAAAGTACATTTCCAAAAATTTCTGTATAATCAACTTTTTCTTGCAAGTTAATGCTGGGAGTGGAAAACTGAATACAATTATCAAAACTCCCGCAAGGGAGCATCCTGGGCCCTATTCTTTATACAGATTACACGGCAGATATTCCGACTAATCCTAAAACCTTCCTTTCCATCTATGCAGATAATACTGCTATACTCTCCTCAGTCCCCGACCAAGTGACATCCCATAGAAATATTCAGAATCATCTTACTATTTTGGAGAGATGATTTAAAAAATGGAAAATCAAATTAAACAAAAGCAAAAATCAACATGTTACCTTTATCCTACGAAGAATTACTTCTCCTCCTCTCTATTGCAACAAGTCTCCTCTTTCAGTCTCTGATGTCGTCCGCTACCTTGGGATGTACATCAACAAAAGACTTACTTGGGACCCCCATACACGACTCAAAAGACAAGAAATGAACATTCGCTACAGACAACTAAAACGACTCCTAGACAAAAGATCTAGACTGTTAATGCACAACAAACGATTAATTTACACTTCACTCATCAAACCCATCTGGATATATGGCATCGAACTGTGGGGTTCAGCCAAGTGTTCCAACCTCAATCGCATCCAATCGCTACAATCCAAGATCCTTCGAACAACAGTTAACGCTCCTTACTATGTTTCCAATCAAACCATCCACAGTGATCTAAAAATTCTTTTCCTACCACAAGGAACTAAAGTCAGATATAAGAAATTCCATAGTATCCTATCCTCACACACTAATCCTCTTTATTATTATTATTTTACCGGTGCCTGATGGCGTGGGACCCAAGCCTATATGGCTTTCATCTCCCCGATGCCCCCCATATCATCCCCTTAAATATTCTCCCCCGGTAGCTTACCAGTCAGTCTTCAATATCCCAAGATATCCTTAAACTCCAACTCGCCCAGGCAATCCTGCGAGAGTGGTGCCCTCCCAAATACGCGAAACCTAGTGCCAGCAAAACGGGGACACTGACGTAAATAGTGATACACCGTTTCCCTGACTCCGTCGTCTCAATTCTGACAAATGGGACTAGACGTTCTCCCTATGTTAAATAAGTGACTAGACACCCAAGTGTGTCCAGTCACTACTCCCACCAAGGTCCTCAGACCTCTCCTACTGAGGGACAGGAGATACTCCGAAATTCCTGCTTAATTCCTTTTATAAATCTTTCAGCTTGGAGGCACCCTTCGTGTCCCCCCAGCATTTCTCCAAGACTCTCATCTCCCAAAATCTAATCCGTTTGTAGCGAAACTTCTTTGTCCCCTAATCCTCTAGTCCGACGCCTCTCATCCCGCACTCTACCCGACAAGCCTCCTAGACGGCTTAAACGCCAATGGCCTCGCGACATCCTCTCTGGTGACAGTGAGTGACAAAGTTGATTGGAGTGCTACCATGGGTAGGTTCTCAACTCTGTATTTTTTATTTTATTATTATTTTTTTCTTTTTCTTTTTATTGTATATACATTTTTTACATAGAATTTTCATATTTGTTTATGGCACTGTGCTGCCGTTGTAAATTTCAAAATAAATAAAAATTATCAAAAAGTAACTTATTGCTCAACAATGTGTGAAATAGATATTCGATTCTGCCATTTCTTTTTTATTTTAATTTAAAAAAAGTAGGAGATATTCATTTAATACATAATCAGCTGATATTAAAAAATTCCAAAAATAAATTCGAATTATAGTAAACATTAGAATATTGATCATAGAAAAAAATTAGATTGTATGCAGGATAGCTATATAAACAAAGTGGTTTTATAGATAGGACAAGATGTAGGAGACGATGATGTTTAGCTGGAATACCGGCGTCAGCGATTCCAATTAACTCTTCATAAATATTTCAACATTGTTCATTTATTAACGCAATACACAGGTCGGAGAGGTTGGAAAAGTGAGGAAACTGGAATATAACTGTTTCTCGTTCCATTCACAAATCTAACAGCCACTACCCACCCCGCTCTCTATTCTCACTTTCTCCCACTCTTTCGCAACAAACACACACAGCTGTTCTTGGTCTCATACCACCCATTAATTTTGGACATTTCCATTCATTTTACTAGGTGTCAGTAATCCAATATTTGTTCTACAAATGTTAAACTTTCTTGTTTGATTAAATTGTATTTTAAAATCATCAAAATTATTCATTAGCTATTCAATTAATACACTTTACATTATAAATTTATTACATTCATTATCAAGAATAGTAATTCTTAAGAATTAGAAACAAATTTTAATTAATTTCACTACAATAGTAAAATGGTTATAGCAAAATGAATCGTATACTCTAGTTGTAGACACATTAATAAAGTAAGGTATATGATTGTTGGTGAAGTAATGAAGCTTTACTTATGAAATATATCACTATCACTGATAGTGTAAGGGCCTTAAAACAGTAGGTTGAGACCGCGTCAATGGTTTGTATTATACACTGATATTTCCCCTATATTGCAATGAGCTTCATCAAGCTATTGTCGCCTTGAAAATACCTTAGTGGCCAGTGTTGCTTTAGCATGGGGCAAAATATCGGTTAATAATAAACTACGGTCGCGATCCCAACCCGGAAACATGTGCCTTTTACTACTGGAAGACATTAACGTGAACCATTAACGGGCTAGGAAACATTAACGTGAACAACTAGAAGGACAGTAGCGTTCCCCGAATCAAATTTATGTAACCTTTCTGCATCAGTCGAAGTGTCCAACAATGGAAAGGCATATGATCCGCCTCTACAAATGCTGAACTGAAGATGTCATCCCCGTGCATTAATATCAGCAAATTCAGATTAAAATTGAAAAACTAAGAGAAGTTAGTTAGTTTGCCATGTGTGTAAAGTATGCAAAAGTGAGCAACAGTTAGTAATATTTGCGACATGAATTGAGGATAATGAATAGGGATGACAGTCACCTTGTTCTTCAAATATACGTTAAACATATCATTAACAGAAAATGCAAAATTCAGTTCAAGATAAATGAAAACCTATGAGATTTGAATGCAGTGTGTTTAATGTGCTGTAATCAGAATTCCCTGGGGCATGAATCAGTGGAATGATAGGGCTAAGAGTTAGCCTTACACATGTGACCGATGGATACCTAATTATTGGTGTCTGAAGACCGAGATATCCTCGATGCCTTGAAAGGCTAACCTTAGCGTTTGTGTTGGAAGGTATGAATCGGGCACAGCACACAAAGAAGGAAAAATCAGACCTATCACATGATAGGCGCGCTATACTTCAGGAGGGTTTGCCTTATATAAAGCGGCTGATTGTCTATCCTTCATCTGAAAGTTAAAGATGTATATTATAAAAATTTAGGCTAGTTGTTAGTTTAAGTATAATTGGGTGAAAGAATATCAAGTACATTAGACTTGTGAATGTATGTGTAGTATGAATGTATTTATTGGCATGAGTATATTTATCATTGTGAAAGTATTTATTGGCGTGAATTATTGTCAGTCTGAATCTATTATAGCGATGAATTCATTTGCGCGAATATATTTCAGTAAATGTATTTATTGGCAATTATGAGAGTTTAGTAATATCATGAGTAATGTTTAGATTAGATAAGAAATTTATAAAAGTATTTCTATCCTATTAGGTTTAGGTCCAATTTAGCATTAATTAATTGTGCAGGATGTATAGGAAATTTGTTAAAAGTAATGCACATCCAAACTATTTTTAAGAAAAGTAACTTCTTTCTTATTCAACAGTATCATGAAAGCAATTGAATTGGTTCTAAATAGAAAGAAGAAAACTCTTTGCCTTCCACTAGGCATTTATTGAAAAAAGTAGTTATTATTTTTACATTATATTTTATACGTAGTTTATTTTTTATTAATTTATTTTAAGCGCGTCAACATTTATGGTCACTGGCGTCCGGAGCCTTCTCAGTGCAATGCCGGCTCCGGACAGTGTTCTCTAGTTACAGGCAACACTGTCCATCACCGGACAGTGAGCTGTAGAGTCTCCTAGGATGAAAACATCTAAGGCTAGCACAGCTGGACTCGAACCCGGGCCCTCCGCTTGGGGAATAGTACGCTAACCACTTAGCTATTCCCTTCCCTCATGTAATTTATTAAGAATATATTTAGTATTTATTGCTTTTATATCTTTGTTGGTTGTAATTGTCATTAATAAAATAAGGAATAGCAAGAAAAAATCAATTCACATTGTCCCTCTTCTACTAATTGTTGTTATAACCGCGGATACGTGGAAAAATCCGAAGAAAACTCAGAGCTCCTCCTACAATAGGCAATTGCTATGCAGTTCTGTGTGGAAACCACATGCGATCTCATGTGGAAAAGTGCGTTCCATCACATCTCGAAAGGCCAACCGAGTATGGACAAAGAAAACTGACTAGGGACGCCAATGGCCGGCAGTTGATGCACATAAAAGAACTTTTTGCAAAAAGAAACTAATAGCAAAAAAAAATCCGGTTTGAAATACTCACACGACGCTCTTACTTCTATTATATACAAAATGTCAGATTTTTAATAAACTTGATCTAACGTAAGTATTAGAAGACCTCGGAACAATTATCTGCCTGTCCAGGCAGATTATACTAGTAGACCAGAAGAGAGCACTGATAGCAACCAAACATTTGAAATTTAGCAACACAAACTCGACATAATCCTTCCGAAAATCAATTCGAAAGAATGGAATCATATAAAATTGGTATATTTATATCTGGGCAGTGAGCATTTCTAGTTTGAGTTGTTACAAAGAAAATTCCAAAAATTCAAAAACCTATTCTGAAAGTTTACTTACAGGTAACTGATTTTTTTCTTCAGATTTGGAATTCTAGCATTGCTTCTAATGTATACTAATATTTAGATGTTAGAACCGTACGTAATACGGAAGTTATACATTTTTTTTCAAGGGGATATGCACTGCGATCTGCAAGATTTATTGTGCCTCCGAAGCCTTCTCAGTGCACTGCCGGCATCCGAGCAGTGTTCTCTAGCTAGCCGCACAGTGAACTGTAGAGGCTTCTGGAAAGAGAAAAGATAAGGGCAGCGTGCTGGATTCGAACCAGGGACCTCGGCGATACTAGCCCAGCGCGTTACTACTGAGCTAATCTCTTCCCTTCAGTTATACCTAAGAGAAAAGCTCTAACCTCTTTTCCCCTAGAACACCAAAAAAAAAATTCGAGGGAAAATATTTCAAATAAAATAGACGGGATTTATGTACGAGTATGTAGATTAGTAGGTATGCGAAGTTTAAAAAAAAATTGTTGGTACCATTTTCGAGGAAACTATGAATAACTGAAACAATAAACATTATATATAATTGCACTTCCGTTTGATGGATCTTTTCCGATGGGATGATTATATCTAAACGGAATACCATGTTTGAATTCTTTGCGATTTTTTTTTTTTTTTTTTTTTTTGGAGATATTTTCTCCATAAAAGTACACACAAACAAATAATTACTTAAAACGTTCTTTTTTTTCTTACTTGGGAGACCTCAAAACATGTATTTCCGGTAAAAACTCATTTTCGTAAAGTTGACAAGATTGTAAAACTTCCTCTTAAAAGGAGTAAGAGAAACTAATATCAGAAAATGTCAAAAGATAGATAGAAGTTTAGGGTAGGGCCAACTATCTGTGCCATTCAAAATTGAATAAAAAAAAAAATAATTGTTCTTTTAGGGTGTTGTGAAGTTACATTTTCTGGGTTAAATACCAAATCTTCTACTTTACCATTACTGTTGGCAACACTAAAATGACCCCATCATTAAGTTATGATTTGATTACATTGCTGTGGGGCAAAAAAGTTCTGTAATAATTCCAAAGCCCAAAAAAGAAATTAGATAAATCTTCAAAGATGTATATTAAATTTCCCCCTTAATACTTGTACTCAAGTGTTTTTTCTTTCCCAAGAGAGAAACTTAGTGTCTATGTGAACTGGAAAAGTTGCACACCAAAACTTATTGCGTTCTGTTAATACCTGTTCTTCTCACCTTTTGTAGTTAACTTTATAAGGAAACCAGTAAACTTTTTTATTATGTTCTTGTCCAATCTTATACGTATCTAAGAAAAAAAAAGAAAAAAAAAAAGCTATTTGTACTAAAAACAGTAAGTTTTTAAGCCTGTTACACAACAGTTTTTGATTTTCTCTTACAACTGTAAGAAGAATTATTGCTATTACGTGCAATTTTAAGAAATTGTCTATTAATCGAAAACACATGTTGTGAAGTCCCTAAAGTGTGCATAAAATGTTTCACACAAAAATTGTATACTAACCTCGCATCGCGCACAAGTTTTTAGATAAAATTTGTCCGCACCTGAAGTGCGTTCATAACTGAATGCTTATAACACTTTCCCCTGACTTTCTAGAACATAATTCCAACAATTTTCTTCAGTGATATTTCGTAACAAACCAATGGTCATTAAACTGTCAGGTGAGCTCTACACTCTCCACACTACTAAAAACATAATAAATAACAAATTAACATAACAAATAACAAATAAAGAAATCATTAAAGTATTAAATTTAAAAGGGAATGTAATAGCTAAGTGGTTAGCGTACTGGACTCACACGCGGAGGATCCAGGTTTGAGCCCAGCTGTGCTGGCATTAGATTTTTTCTTCCTAGGAGCCTCTACAGCTCACTGTCCGGTGGTTTGACAGTATTGTCTGTAACGACAGAACACTGTCCGGGGGCCGGTAGTGCATTGAGAAGGCTCTGGGCGGCAATGACCATAGATGTTGATGCGCCTTAAGTTAAAATAAAAAACCAACTTAAATGAAGATACACTGCAATATTTAAATGGTTTCATTATTTATCAGCTAAACAATTTTTTTTTTCTCAATTCATAGGCTTTCTTTACATAGTAAACAAGGGGACCCCTGCCGCAGCCATTATTGATCACACATATCCTCCCCTCTGCTACCAAAACAAGTCTTACCCAGATAATGCTCTCTAAGTTGATATAGGCCGGGACATTCAAATTGAAAATGAAAAAGATCCTCCCTTACATTCATATTGCACACTGGGCAGAAGGGTGGAAGTATCAGGTTTGCAAGGGGTGCAAATTAGATTTAACATCTCTGATCTTCCTTAATAATCAATTTTGAAATCAGAAAATTATCCAAATTTAAATAATGATCATTCAAATCGAATTTCAAATGCGGATACAATAAACGGTTTGAACTGCCTTGAGCTTTGGATATTAACTGCTTATGTTCCTTGTTAATGAAATGTAATTGGTGTGATATTGCTTAGTGTAGTGGCAGCTTGTGGCGTGAGCGGTTTAGTAAAGGGCTTGTGTGTATGTTTGAGACAGAGATAGAAGTAATAAGAAATATTTAAGAAAACACTGGTAGATTAAATTAAATATATTATCTTTAAAGAAATTTAAATACTTTTCGATAACACAGTAATTATGTTTATAAATCAATTAATTATATTAGATTAAGTGCAAAACTCTCGAGTTTTAACTTATAACTGGCACTGATAAAACTTAGAACTGGTAGAATGTCAAGTTTTGACTGTTCTTGTTTGAAAGCAGAATGCAGACTGTCTTGGAAAGAATGCCCTCTAATTGTAAAGTTCAAATCTTCCCCTGTGAGAAGAAGGGGTAGATAATGCTAACAAGGTTCATGAACTCTTCCTGTAACGGTAATCTTCTACTTGTGTGTACTCTTTTTGCCAGCGAATGTTAGATTTTTATAATTTTTATATATTTCAAATAAAATATATTTCTATATTTCTGGCATTCATCACATTAATTATATATTTTAACAAAACATCAGCCAGATCAACCCATTGTCTCACATCATTATTAGTAGCATCAATCAAATTGAATTCATTTAAAAGCCTCAGCCATTCTTTAGCCATCTTTTTATTTATTATTGACATGGCTAATATTTTTGGCAACCGGTTGATGTCCATAACATTTACAATTTGTTTAATGTACTTCATATGATGGCGGAAGTGTACGCAAACATGCTATTCACGTTACTTTCTAATAATAAAAAATAATTTGGAGAGTTTATCGGCAGACAGTAAATTCTCTTTAAAAACATTCTCTGACACTTTTGTAGCAATTCATATTGCCTCCAATCCCAAACTTGAGCGCCATAAGACATTATTACACGAGATGTAGCGTAAAATATTTTCAACATTGAGCTGTAATTACACTTTTTTGAAAAGAGAATGCTATTAAAATTATTTAGTGCTATTTTCGCTTTACTTATCTTGTAAGTTGTTGGCGAAATTTAAATTTGATGTGAATTTAACTCCTAAATAATCTTATTCTTTTACTATTTCAATTAAATTGTTCTGATAGAACCACTTTTCATTTTTTGCTGTTTTTCCGTTGTGAGGTTTAAAAATTACGATTTTTGATTTGTTAAGTCTTCACTTTTCACAGTGGCTTTCTAAGTTCTTTATCATCCGTCTCATTGTTACTATATGATCCTTCTAGGATAACAACGTTGTCTTCATACGCGAGTAATTTAATTTTCAAGCCTGCTATATTAATCCCACCATCTAACTCCTCGTACCAATCATTTATAAATAAACTGAAAAGAAGCGGGGAAATCAAACATCCTTGTTTCAGTCCAGTTGTTATATCGAATTCCTCAATTAGACCCTGAGGAAATATCGCTGTAGTACCCTACAATAACCCCTCAATGCAATTTAACATTTTAGTGGACATGCCTAAATAGATAGCTTATAAAAAAGTGACGTTCTGTCTACGCAATCAAATGCTGCCCTAAAGTCGACAAAGAATGCATATACCTTTCTTTTAGCACCGGTTGTCTGAGTTCATTTTAATTGTGTAATATAGTATAAGGAGAAAATGTGATCAGCGCCCGCTATAGCGGTTATTTTGCCCCGGACAAAAGAAAAATTGCCACCCTAGAAGAATACATATATATATTTTTTAAGCAACTCTATGCATGTTCAAACACAAGCTGAAGCAGCGCTCTGCTCGCGTGCTATTGCTATTCTGTTCAGAGAAGTATATGCATGTTCAAAAAGTCTAGCATCGTACTTTACAAATTCTGCGCTAATTTTTCAATAATAGTGTAAATATTTTTAGCTTTTAGACATAATATCAATACGTTACGCACGGTAAGTTTTTAGTGAACAAAAAATCGATATGTGAAATTTTCTGTTAATTGAGTATTTGACACATCAATAATTTTCTCACAATTACAGCGAAAATGGCGCCCCGGACAAATGCCCGCTAGAGCAGGCACTGTTGTGATCAATGGTGGCATAGCCTACACGGAAGCCCGCCTGGAGCTCGTGCAGTATTCTCTCTGTTTTAATCCAATTGACCAATCTGTTTTGAATAATACCTGTAACAATTTTTAAATGCTATCAAGAAAGGATAATCCGCTATAATTTTGAACCAGTCCCCTTTTTTTATAAAGCGGATATATTATGGCTTTAACAAAGCTAGATGGTATTTTACATTTATCAAATATATTGTTAAATACTGTAAATATTTTTTCCAAAAACTCATCAGGGAGGAGCCTTTTTAAAGAATTCATATGGTACTCTGTCCCTGCCAGAGGCCTTGTTTGACTTGGCTTTCGAGAGTATGATCTCTAATTCATTCATCTGAATTAAATTATAGGGAAGGGATTAGCTCAGTGGTAGCGCGCTGGACTAGCAACGCGGAGATCACGGGTTCGAATCCAGCCGTGCTACCCTTAGATTTTCCCTTCCTAGGAGCCCCTACAGCTCACTGTCCGGTGATGGGTCCGGGCGCAAATAACCACAGATGTTGAGACGCCTTAAATTAAGGAAAAAAAAAAAAAAAAAAAAAAGAATTAGATTTGTCTAATTCACAATTAATTATTGAATGTAATTGGCATGATGTGTTGTACTTTTGTTGTAGTAGATTGTGTCGTGAGCGGTTTAGTGAAGGGCTTGTGTGTATGTTCAAAGAGAAGAGAAGTATCAGAAATAAGAAATTAGTAACCACTGCTAACTATAAACATATTCTATTAAATCTCGTTTGAAAGCAGAAACAGACTATTGAAAGAATGCCTTCTCTTGTTAGTACAAATCATTCCCTGTGAGAGGGGGTGAAAAAAGACAACTCCAAAGTTCTAAGAACTCTAAGAGACAATGGTAGCCTTCTACCTGAATAGTCCCTTTTGCCAGCGAATGTTACATTTTCTTCATAATTTTGATAATTTTAAATAAAATATATTATTATATTTCTGGCACCCATCACATTATAAATGGCTCCGCGAAAGAAAGCGATGAGTAATTTAAAGAAGGATTTAATAAATTTTTCTTTTCACAATTTTTCTTTTCAAACAATTTTCTTTTAACTTTGTCATTTAAAAAAACACTAGATGGTTATCACATTTTTCCAGGAAAATTCATTGATTGATAGCTACAAAGTATCATTTCAATACTTGTAAGATTTTACCATCTACGTATATAATAATAACTAAGGCAGATTAATACATTTTTAGAATTTCAATTTTGACGAAAACTGGTAAAACAAAAAGTGGGGTTGTTTTGTACAGAATAGATTTTTAATTTTTTCGTAAATTTTCTCGAAAACGGTTCTATAAATTTTTTTTTTTAACTTAATTCACACTATAGGTAAAAAGATTATTATTATTGTGTATTGTGTTAATTCATGAATTTTTATTTTTTTAATGAAGTTCTTTCTGTTCATTCAATTAGTTTCTTTATTATATTCCTTCAACTTCAAGTCAATCAATACATTATTATCATTTAAGCGCCATTTTTAGAATAAGGAATATTCAACAAAAAAAATTACATAACCATACCATAGAGCAGTGATGGCAAACCTTTTGAGCTAGGTGTGTCAAAATTTTGAAAAATAGAAACATAATTCTCGTGGCGTGTCACTCATCAAGTTAATTATTTGTTTAATGCCATTCAAAATACAAAAGCCAAAATTATGAAACCAATAGTTTACATTTAGAGACTTGTCTTACATATTTCATTGACACTTAACATACAAAATCAAGTAGTATATATATAAAATATAATTGAACAAAAACAGAAAAACAATATAAATTTATACAATTAGAAAATAAATATATATGAAAAATTAGTGACTTTTTTGGTGTGGTGGTTGGTTCCGCAGAGCTGGAAAGCATCAGAGACATTTTCCGTGGTAGCCTGCTTCATTTTGTGGTCATCGACCGGTTTCGGGCGTTCGCCCATCTTCAGGATGCGTTTTTCAGACAGTGCGACAACACAGACTTGTACAGAGCAAACTTGAGTGTGAAAACTAAGTTTGCTCTGTGCATGTCGGTGTTGTCACACTGTCTGAAAAACGCATCCTGAAGATGGGCGAACGCCCGAAACCGGTCGATGACTACAAAATGAAGCAGGCTACCGCGGAAAATGTCTCTGATGACTTTTTTGGTGCTGAAGTTTGTCTGCTAAATCTTCTATTTCGGGTTTATACTTGGTACATTTCAAGGCCAAGCAAGCGCCACTGACTTCATCTGTTAACCGATTCCGTTTGTTTGTCTTAATATTATTTAATGCTGAGAACAATGTCTCACAAAAATATGTGGATGAAATAATTGTTAGCAAAACAACTAAAGGAGATCTCGAGGAGCGGTCAATAAAATGTACACTTTTTTTTAAATCTTTTCCAACGTTTCGACAAATTTATTGTCTTTTTCAGGAATAAAATTAAAAAAAATGTTAATCGGTATTTATAATTTCCATGAAACAAACTAAACACAAAATATGTAGTAAACAGAGAGAGAGTTGCTAACTATATGAGCTACATTATCAGAAAAAAAAGATTTTTTTGAATTATGAAATTGTTTTCTTTGAAGATGCGTGTCATAGGTTCGCCATCACTGCCATAGAGAAACCAGAGGTTTAAGTTACATAAAGGGCCAGTTTTCTTTATGTAAAAAACACTATTAAGGAAAGTATTTAAAAATATTCCACCTGTGTTGTTAATCCTACAGCTAATGGATCCATCATTACCATTTCTGATTAATTCCAATTCGCCAGTTATATAAACTTTTGATCCATCAAGTTAACTTTGCTATTAAAGCTCACAGTGTATTAAAACAGAATAACCGTACTTAATGAGAAAGTCTAAACTTTTAATTTTTGTTTATTTTACTAAGAGGATTTAAATTTGAATTCCACTCCATCCGGACCCACCCACCTACAATCACTGATACAATACTTTAAAGGGGAATAGAGAGGGAGAGAGAGTGAGGAGAGAGAGTGAGGAGAGTATGCGAGAGGAGAAAAAGACAGAAAAGCAAGCTAGTTAGAGAAAAACGAAAGAGTTCAATTGAATACACAGACAAAGGGTATTTGGGTGTGGTCCCCAGATAAATCCCAAAGTATCCAGCATTCCTAGGGGACTAACTCTGCCATCCACCCACAAATAACCAGTCCCAGATGTCTTTCTAAATTATATGCATAATAGAGAAATTGTTACCTAAACTCCGGCTTTTGGAAGAAGAACAGTTAAAGGGATTAATATAAAAACATGTAAATCTGTAAACAGGATTAAATATTTGATTTGAAGCGGAAATGTTTAGTTTGTATGGTTAATCTTTGAATATGTAACCATTATTTTAATAGAATTCTCTCCCCAAGAGATATAGAGGAGATTGTATATCAATGGGCGTGAGTAGGTTGGTAATGAATTTAGTTTCAAAAGATTTCATCTTATTATGCGACCAAATTTGGATATTAGCCTCTAGAAAGATATATTGAATTTAAATTTTATTTAGTTACACTTCTTCTATACAGAATTTATGTAATAGAAACCCAAATTTTATAAAATCATATAAACTGTTTATAAGTAAAGTGTTTAACAGAATTTCAAAATCAACTTTTCAGAAGAGCCTTCTCATTGTGGGAATTTATAGGTACTTCTGAAAGGGAGAATTTAGACGGTCATGTGACAATGAAAAACCAAATTGAAATTGAACATAAAATCAATAACTCTTTGATTTTTTTTTTTTTTAATATGTTGAATAATAACGGGATCTCATCCATCAAGAAGTGATTCATTTTATTAATTCTTACAGATTTTCTACCATCGTCAGAATTTGATTCAATCAAGTTATAGTAGAGAGCTGAGTTTCATTTATAAAAATACTGACTGATACTTTGGTTGACACTGACTGACTAAATGATTTGCTAGAGAACTTTTGTAGGTGGAAGTCAACTCTCAACATGAACTTGAATCAATAAATCTAATATTACTTGTCTCATTGAGTAGTCGTTTATTGATGTTTAAGGAATGAAGGCTACCGTATTATTATTATTATTGTCTGGGGAGAGGGATCTAGCCCTGGCGCTATCCAAAGCCCTTCTGGGCCCATATATCTACACCAAAGTTCGGAGACTTCTCAGTGCATTGCCGGCCTCCGGACAGGGTTCTCTCGTTACAGACAACCCCTTCCATTACGGGACAGTGAGCTGTAGTAGGCTCCTAGGAAGAAAAAAATCTAAGGGCAGCACAGCTGGACTCGAACCCGGATCATCCGCGCGGAGATATCAATTAAATGGGTTTCCAGAAGCAGCACGGCAGTAAACCAATCGTGTGATTTCATCATGTACCTCCTACCTATGCAGGCTCGAGAGAACCGAGCCGCTAAATCGACCAAAGGACAGTTTAACACTACCCAGGAAAACCACAAGTAACAAACTAGGGTTTTCACAATTAAAGGCAACCGAATTGGGTAACCTATTCAAGGGAACCGCTGCATTGCTAGTCCAGCGCGCTGCCACAGAGCTAATTCCTTCTCTGAAGGCTACCCTAACTCCCATCACTTTAAAAATCCTTAGCAATACCTTCGACAGTACATCCCCCCTCCATTTTTTAACTGACAGGGTAAACTCCGTCTGGTTCTATCTCATTGCAATATCAAGTTTTAGCTTTCTCTGAATCATCGCTTTTTGAGATATTTTTTCTATACACAAACACATACCGTTCGCTAAAAAAATTTCTTTCAAGAACCAAACTTTTCTTACTTCTTATCAGTAGAAAGAGAAATTTGAAAAACAAAAAAATAAAAAAAAACATCAAAACTATTGATAAGAATGAAAAATAAAGTGAAAAATTTGCCATTGTCCACCTGAACAACAGGTCATGAAATAAAATAAAAATATATAGACTACATATAAGTGGTAATTTAAGTTTATTTAGTTGAATGACAAATGTTAACAGAAACCTATCCAACTCCTATTTAGCAGTACATTATGTACATAATATTATTAAGTATGTTCGGCAAGTTACAAACAAATCTTTGTGCAAATGGACTCAGTTTACATAATAAAAGTTGTTGAGAAAGAAGGTATATTAAAAAAAGGGAGTGTATGAATGTAGAAGTTCATAATGTGGGAACCTATGGTTCAGTATATATATATATATACTTGGGACCAATGAACTCTTTTATATTGACAGCAAAACAATAACCTGTAAAAACTTTTGAAGTAAGCCGACCATTATTATTTCGCTTGATAAAAAGTTTGCTTTATTTTACTTACAATCAACCCTTACCTTATTTACAACGTAAATTCATATTATTTTTTACGCTGCTGTAATCTGGTATATTCATTTTACATGTTATTGCATAACGGTATCTTTAGAAAAACCATAATGATTCCGTTAGAAACTAAATATGGGGATGAGTAAAATAGGTTTTACATATATTATATACATACTAAGATTCTGCATCTGCAAAGTTTTTAGAATTGACGTCTTTTGTATTATTCAAAAAAAATTTTGTAACACTCACAGAAACTTCTGGTACAGTTATAAATTAATTGATAATTATTTTTTTTTTTTGTAAATTTGTGAATATTTACTAAAGATACAGTTGCCGTTACTCATAAATAGCATGGTGGACCGTCCATTATATACATGTTGATTTTTTGATAATTTTTTCGAGGGGTGAAATGCGGTTTACGCAAGCACAGACCCTGCTGTGCTGGACTTCCAAATTGGACTACCGGCTGAAATACCTCCCTAATGCTAGGCCTAGCCTTGATTCACTGGTGACTAGCACTAGTTCAGAACTAGGCCTGTGCCTTTACCCGCTGGGTATTTCCCACAGTATTACCCACTTGGCAGTCGTCCAGGTCCTGCTTCTTCCGCTAAAGAATGTCCCTGGCCTACCTAGCTACAGTCTGCCAGTGGGCTTCACTGGCCAGCATCGCCTCGAGGTCACCGCTCAGCCGTTCCCACCGATTGCAGGAAAAAACTGTGAGAAGGATCGTCTTTAATGCCGGAGAAGTAAAGGCATTCCTCGGCCTCTGCCTTTCCTATTTTTTTTTTTTAAGTATGCCCTGAGTTGTGTGACGTAAAAGTCCACTTCCTCATGTGGCCTTTTCGACCTTCAAATCAGCCTAGCGGTCCATCGGCCACGCAGATCATATTCCCAGGAAGCCTAGGATTTTTTTTTTTTTTTGGATGGGCTAGGTTTTATGATAGTAAAACCAGGTAAATGAACGCTATTAAAACAACAACACTGCAATCAAGCCCAGAAATACGGTTTGCAATTCAAAGCTAAACCATTTTATCCCAATCTCCCACAGAATCCGTTTAAAATAATTTATCCGTAAAAAAAAAAGAGAAAAAATGTTTCATATAAAAGTGATAAATTTATACAATACGTGCTGATAGTATTTTAAGTTTAATAAAAATCAGTTTGGAGTTATCAGGGAATATCAAAACATTGGTTTCCGATGTTGCGAGCTAGTTTCGAAAGTTTCATATGATTGCAATATTTTTTTCTCTTAAACAGTAAAGAAACAGAGTAAGCAAAAAAATAATATGTAAAATTTGACAGGCTAAAAATAGTATAAAAAAATCTGGTGTGAAACACTCATACGACTTTTTCTTAACCTAATTAATACAACTTCATCAAGAAATTTTCTTTAAAATTGCAACTATACATTATTTAGTTAGGGTGGCCATAAAAATGATGGTGGGTATTTTAATTGTAGATCTGAACGGGTTTATTTAGAGCGTTTTATGCCAAAGCTAAGAAACCTTATGCAAATTTAATCTTGAACTAACTGACAGACCTCGAATCCAATTCTCTCCTAAATTAATGTTTTCTGTAGCATGTATTGCAAATAAAAGTGATACAAAATATGATGATTATAATTAAATGTCAAAAAGTATTCTTTTTTTTTTGTATAAAAAACACTTTATTATACAAAAAATGATTCTTTGTCATTTAATTTTAACCCTCATATTTGGTAAATGTTTTCAAGTCCAATAAACAAAACAAAGTTATAAAAGTGATATGTTTCCATTTATCCAACAAGCATTCCAAATTTAAAGAAAATCGTAATCGTTTTCGAGAAAATTCCAAAAAACCTATTCTGTAGAATTGCACTTCTGGTAAACCGATTTTCTTTAAAACAGAAGCAGTAATTCCGTCAATGCTTCTAATAGTTATTAATATAGGTGATACCACGTATTATACTGAAGTGGTATTTTAGAAGAAAGCATACTATTACCCCTACAAATCCCGAAATATCTAGGAATCCTAGGGAAATTTCTGAATTAAAAGTGAGATATTTATGGGTATAGATAGCATGGAAAGTTTAAAAAAAAAATCGACGAAAAAATCACGAAAGACTGAAAAGAAAAAAACATTCAGTCAAATCAACTTCCGACCCTAAATCTTCGTGTCTATATGTACGGTGGTAGTGCCTAAATAGAATATCAAGGTTGAGTTCGTGCGAGTTTTGTTTTTGAGATATTCTGTTAAAACACAAACACACACACACACACACACACACACACACACACAAAGACCATTTGCTATAAAACATTTTTTCATATTCAGAAGACCCAAAAACATTTATTTCCGGTCAATACTTAATCACATGAAATTTGTAATATTAAATAACATGGTATGAAACAGTCAGACGACTCCTATATATAGGAGTATTTGTATTTGTTTCTGAAATGCTTACTACCTTTGAAGGCTCATTTAAGATATTCCTAGTGAGAAAGCTGCATCCAATATATCCGGCGGCGACCGGGCTCCAGTCGGCCGATGATCTGGCCATTTTTTTTTTTTTTTTAATTTCAGGTGCCTCAACATCTGTGGCCTTCTCAGTACCCTGCTGGCCTCCGGACAGTGTTCTCTCACAATGTACAGACAACAATGTCCATCACCGGACAGTGAACTGTACGGGCTACTAGGAAGAAAAAAAATCTAAGAGTAGCACACTGTACTCGAACCCGGGTCCTCCGCATGGGATTCCAATTACGTTAACCACTGAGCTAAGTCCTAAAGGTCCTGCAAGATATTCTGCAATAGGAAATATTTTTCATCCTTATTAAATGGCTAAAGCATAGCAACTTAAGTCTTATCTATTGTCCAGATCAATGATGACAGGCGTGTCAGGACTGATATACTTGAGGGTTTCAGGTTGTACGACCTGGTTGCTGAAAAATATTTGATACCTCAGCAGTTTTCATTAGATTCGAATGTTGAACAAACAATCCAATTTATAAAGTATCCTTATCTTAAACAGAATTCATGGATCTTAAATTAAATGGCTTTGAGTGGTTGGATTTAAAAGATCTAGAAATACAATTAGCTCACTTCCAGTGTAATCCTTTTTTGGAAATGAAAGTTTTTGAATTAAATCTTTTAGAAATGAATTAGAAGAACATAAGCGAGAACGTCTGCATGATATCGCATGTACTGTTTTCAGACTGTGAATCACTAAGCTTGTGGTATAGCCTTCCCGAAAACATTTATGTACTTAATACCTTTGCTAAAGCTCTTCTAAGAATTTTCTCTTCTACGTACTCTTGTGAAACTCTATTTTCTGCCTTAAATAATATCAAATCGAATTGGGAGAAATAGATTGAGCAATGTTTTGAGCACTGCCATTAAAATTTACACACTAAAGCTCTAAAGCAGCTTTCTACCAAGTTATCAGCAACAGAATGTGATTAAGTGAACTTATGTTTGCAATTTTCCTGTACTAAATCAATTGTATAACTTGAATTCACACAATCTATATCAATGTCCTATTAAATAAATAACCTAAAATGATATGTATAAACCATAGTTAATGAATGCGTAGTTAAATTACCATATATGGTAAAAAAATGTAATGTGTAAAAAAAAAAAAATTAGTTAAATAAAACCTTTCAAATCTTATCCCCACAAGGGTGTCAAAAATGTCAAATGAAAATAATAGAAACAGTTCTTCCCGCAATAATTATATCTCGCTCCTTCCAATAATCCTCATGAGAAAGAGAAGAAGGAACAGAGCCCGCCACGCTTGTTCGAAGGAAGAAAGTTAAAGGACGTCGGGGCCCACACGCCGTTCAAAATGAGGAAGGTAGATAAATCATAAATTACACAATACAAAATATATTTTATTATGAAATTGATTCATGGAGCATCGCTTCCGTCTTCAGAATTGTGAGAACTCGTATATAAATATGGTGTGAACACTCACACAACTTTCTCTTATTCAGTTCTCAAACTTATAATTGACAAATTTTATAGCTGAATACCAAATTTAATGAAATTCGTCGAAAACTGAGAAAAAAAGGTTCAGTAAAAGCCCACATCCGGTTTACTAATTTTCTTGCAACTCGGAATTTTGGCATCTATTTATTTCTAATTAATTTTGTTTGGATGATAGAATTGTATAGTCAACTATGATTGAACTTTAGATAAAAACCTAACCTCACCCCTCCCCCAAAAGGGGACCTTAAAACAATTTTCCCCTGGAAAATGTTTCAAATATATGTTGTAGCTCTTTGTATGCGTAGTTGATAAGTTTGAAGAAAATCGTCGGAGCCATTTTTGAGAAAATCGCAAAAACGTAAAAAGGCTAGATAGTAAAGTGATACTTTCGGTTGAGGAATTTTAACAAATAACGTACTGTCAGATCCTATGATGATACGGAGTATCAAGTTTCATCTTTCTACGGTTTCTCGTTTTTGAGATATGCTGTTCTCATACACGCACACGCGCACACAACAGATAGTCGAATCACACTGGACTCTTTGCAGAATAACGATATCCACTACCCTATAATCGATATGATAAGGAAGAGGCTTTGTATACTGCAAAATAGATGAACAATTTCATTCTCATAGGTGAAGACGTGGGTATTGACGGAAATGAGATTGCTGACCAAATGGCGAAAGCAGCGTCAAAGGATTCTGGTTTGGCGATTGCTTACAACAAGTACCCCAAATCGGCCCTGGAACATTGGGCGCATCAACGCAGCATGAAAGCTTGGCAGCATCTCTGGGATAATTCGACCACGGGTACTCTCACTAGAGAATTTCTTCCTTCAGTAGAGAGCGGTCTCCAAATGCACCACTTCGGCTATGGGTTGACTCAGCTTCTTTCTGGACATGGGAAAATGGCACATTATCTGAACAGATTTAACATAACCGAAACTGCATTTTGTACATGTGATTCTTTTTCGACCATCTCTTGTGGGAATGCGAATGCTTGCAGCCGGCAAGACACTTACTCATGCAGCAGGTGGTGACTCAGGACGAGTGTTGGCCTCCTCAAAAATCTACATTGCTTCAGTCAAGATTCTTTGCACATTTCAATAATTATGTCAAAAGAGTAATAATATTCATATACAATAGTAATGTTACTTCTTGAATAATTGAAATAATAATAATAAAATGAAATATAAAATAAATAAATAATAGAAAAAAAATAATAAATAAATAAACAAAAAATAAACAAAAAAATAAATAAATAATAGAAAAAAATAAAAATAAAAATAAACAATAAATAAATAAATAAAAATATATATAAAAAATAAAAAAATAAAAAACAAAAAAAATATATATACTTAAATATTAAAAAAAAAATAATGATAATAACAATAAAAATAAAATAATAAACAAATAAAAAAAAGAGTAGTTAATATTGTGTCTATAATAGTTATTGTTTTAAATCAAGTTAATTAATGTGAATTTCCTTCATTAATTTGTGTTGTCGCATATCCGCACATTAATATTTCGTACTATTTTTACATAAGTGTAAATAATTCTAAATGTTTTCATGTAATGGCCATGTTCATAATATGTAATTTTGTCCGCATAAATATGCATTTTAGTTTAAATGTAAACTGTATACATGTATTAATATTTTGTAAATTTCATGTAGTGCTCAAATGAGCGGAGCATGAAGGTAATAAAGATATTAAAAAAAAAAAACACACACACAGACCATTTGCTAAAAACCACTTTTTTGGACTCAGGGGACCTCAAAACGGATATTTACGGTGAAAAGTCGATATCAAAATTAGACACGATTACAATCTTTCTCTTACTAGGAGTAAGAGAAAGGCAAAAAAAATTCAGGACAATGTGCCAGTATTGTATATACTGCAAAAAGAGGCTGAGAGGAGAAAAAATGTGAATCAATGCCTTACAACTACAGCATGTCTAAGCGCGCGTAGTAACAAAGGAGGAGGATAAAGTTAAGTTTATTAAGGGGTGTTATGTTAAATTTTATAACTATATTGCACTCGCTGGATGTTGTCCACAATAAATGCATTAGAATATACCTGGGTATTCAGGACTCTACGATAAGCGCCTCTCGAATGAAGCTGGTGAAATGCTTCTGAAATGTAGAAGAGAAGTTTTATCTCAAAGATTTCTTCTCAGGATAGTCCAGAAATTTACTCCCTAATAAACAATGTGAGTATTCAGAATGCGACGTGTAAGTATTGGTGGATAAAGTATCTCCTCTTCTTTGTCAGTCGTTCACAAAGTAATCCAAATATTGTGAAATTGTTGAAAGTGTTAAAAAGCTCGACTATATCTCGGTTCAGTATACTCATAATGTTCAAATTCTCCTTTACAATAATTACGGCAATTTAAAGATAATTTTCATGCAGGTGAATCGCTTAGACAGTTAATCAGAACTAATTGGCCTACAGCTAGATTTGTTTACATGGATGCGTCTAAAATTAATGGAAAAACCGGATGTAGCATATATGATTCACAAAATAATACTGAAAAAAATGTTTAAATTACCAAATATAGTTAGCATTTACACCTGCTAGAAGATTTCCACATTAATGGCTCTTAAATACCTAAAATCAATATGTAAAGAAGACGCTGTTATTTTAATGCACAGTCAAAATGCCAATTTCGGCGCAACAAAAACTGCAAATCTCTGCTAAGAAGAATTATATTTTATAGAAATAATTGAATTGTTAAATGTAATGTAAGAAGAGGGTAGAACTATCAGGTTGATGTGGATAAAATCCCCTGTGAGAATTGAGGGGAATCAAAAGGCAGACTTTCTAATAAAGCAACCCACCTAGCTAGATGAACCCCTAGATATAAAGTACCACTCCCAAATTTAAATAGTGAGGTTAAAATTTCAGTCCTTAATGAGTGGCAAGTAAAGGACTGAAAGTAAAGGACTGTTCTATAAAAGCATTAATCCGTGAGTAAGGAAAAAACCGTGGTACGCAAAAGCTGTCACTCAAAAAAATATAGTGTGCATTATAAGTCGCCTAGGATAAATCATGGTATTTGCTAGGAATACTTACACATAATTAATATAGGGAGCACACCTAATTGCCCACAATGTCAGGTGGTTGAAAGTCTAGAACATACTCATTTTATGATATGCCCCAAGATATGAAGCGGAGAAAAGTAAGATGCTAGAGAAATTATCCAAGGAGTTGGTGAACCCTTTTAATATAAATGCATTGCAACGAAGCCTGGTGAGATAATTGTAGAAATCGTACTGGAATTCATAAGACACTTCAAAATAAAAATATGAAACGTATAGAATTGAAATTAATAAACAAAATGCAATTATCTAGAGAGAGAAACAATTTATTTATAAATATTTACAAGTACAAATATAAATAAATGATGCTGCCTTAACTTAGTTAGGTTGCTGAAAACACAGCATACCGATCAATCTAGATAGATATGTAATGATATAACAAGCGTACTTGAGGAGTAAAAAAGCTTTGATTTAGGTTTAGGTTTCTGCTGATTTAGGTATAACGGTGTGAAGGAAGACCACAACCCAAACTTAGTTTAGGAATATAGCTTTTAAAAGTATGAGTATGTATGTTTGTTGTGGTGGTTGGTTCCGCAGAGCTAATCATCTCTGATGATATGAGTATGTAATTTTATTTGGGTGCCTTATTTATTTGGAAGATTGTATTTAATGGTGTAAGTGTATTAGGATAAATGTTATATTTTAGTCTTAGCATAACGGGATGTGATGAATATCGTACTCCACCCCACTTAGTTCATGTATATAGTTCGAAGTGAGAAAGATTAATGGGGATGCGTGTATTTATTAGCATGGATGAGTTGGAGTGATTGTTTTGTAATACACTAGTAGCTGTACGCTATTTGGGATGGCGGAATGACTCTAGCTGTAGGCAGTGAGTGAAGTGATTCTTCCATAAGTTCGGTAAATGGCTATGACTAGAGAGATAATGCCATAAAATTATATAAAAAAAAAAAAAAATTAAATCTCACGTTTGATTGTAGCTTAATATTAAATTTTATTCATGTGTAATAGGATCCAAAGAGAGGATCCATAGCAGAGAAAGAGAGACAAAAATGACAGGATCACTCTCTTGGATTAGAGTGGGAGAAACTGTATAAATACAGCGACGAGATATAGATATACATCAGAGTTCACTCGCCAGTCACAACGTGTCATTTACCTCACCCTTTACCACTCTATCATTTTAGTATAATATCCAGTGTTGTGGAATCGTTTACTGTGATTCCTGAGGTATGTAGTAGATGTCTTGAAGAGGGCGGAAGTTAGTTTAGAGATTTTTGGAAGTTGGAGCTCGAATTACTAACACTGAATTTATAAAAAAATAGACTATATTTGTACAGTAATTTAAATGTGAGAAATGGTAACTATTAAAATGAAATACTTAGATAATTTAAAGTTAAAATAACAATTAATTTAAGATGATTAAATTAAATAAACTAAGATGCACAATTATGAAAATAAGTATAACGATGTACTCTTATATAATAATCTACTGACGTACTCGTGTTTAATAATGATCCCCTCTTCCAATGGGGCGAAGTTTATATTAGTGTTAGCAACACTCACACCAAGACATCTCTCCCAGTGTGCGACCTTGTGCGACCGTGGTTAGTTCGGTGACCAGTGATTTAGGTCAGTGGCTAGCTTTATCGGTGCTTGCTTTGCTGTAAAGTATTGACCCTTGTATTGAAAAGGGTTTTGTTTGTTGGGACAGCGGCCGGCTAGGCCACTAGTTATAAATTATCCTTTATTCCTGCCATCCTTTGTGAAGATAGCAGCTGGCTGGAACCACTTTGACATTGCTATGACTTTGATATGTCATTACACCAGGCAGTCAGTGTCACTTTTAACATTATACAGTGTTCATCCATTTCTAGTTTGTTCATTCAAACCAAACCATTTCTCGCCTTCATCATGCCCATTATACATGCAACTGGAGTATAGAATATGAGGAAATATTAGTTGTAAAAAAAAAAAAAAAAAAATTGTTGCTAATTATTACGTTACTGTTTTTTATTATGAATAAGAAATGCAATTTTGTTAACTAACTAATGAAATGAGAATGAGCGATATTTAATCGAGTATAAAGGTCATTTTAGCACCAAAAGTTAAACATTCGTGTAGTAGCCGTTGAACGAGTTTTTGGAAACGCTTCTGATCCTAGAGCTGAATTGAAACTAAAAATAATTTGTAAAAATCGAGTATTGAAGGAGTAATGAGAATGCATTATTAATACTGCCAAAATCTCTCAAGTTCGGGCAAACAGCAGTTAATAGTTCAAAAAATTTGCATTCCCAATTTACGAGCTTTAATCGTGAATCAATTCTAAGAAGCCTTTTGATGTTTCTTTAACAATGGAAAGTAATATGAGTTTCCAGTGAATTTTACAGATATCTTGGTTAAAAATATTTTATTACAGCTTTTGTTATGTTAAAAATGTATATATAACATAAAAATAAAAAAAAAGGAAAATGAATAAAAAATCCATTTGGAAAAATAAATAAAAGGGAAAAACGGAAATTGAAAGTGAAATGAAAAAATATAACATATACACTCTTTGTAAGTATAATTAAATTTGGTTGGACTGTTCAAACAAAGTAGAAATACGTGTGACCGTGGCGGACAACTGTCGCCAGCAACTGTCACTACATAAATTGCTTTCAATTAACAGTCCCTTCAAAAGCGTACACGCTGCTAGGATAGTCCGGCCGGTCCGTTTAGGTGCGCCACTCTACAGATTACAAAACTAGCTATTTCTTCATCTTTTTTTTCCATCATATACAATGTTATAGATCATATCAGTTCTTAACAACTAAGGATTACCCATATTTATTATATAGTATCTCTGTGCCTATGTCATCTCCGTTTGTAATCACAATAATCTTCCCAATCATAACAAGATATTCACAATGGTCACGCATAACAATATTCGTCATAAATTGTGAATACTCTATACCTTATTATTGTATTTGTATACAATAAACTGTTCAGCTTGATAGCGTAAATTATTAGTTTTTCTAAATTTATTTCATAACGAAAGCAAAAATTGAATAATGGGATACTTACATTTAAAGTAAATTTCAATTTTCTATGTTGTATTTACATATAGTAATAAGTTATTGCCTATACTAATATAATACCAATATCAAGCCCATACCAAGATAAATGATACCTATTTGAGTTGTAATAATATTTAAATAATCTAATTTCATATTTCACTGTAGATTCTACGAGTTCGTATAATTGTGCTTTTTGAAAAATTAAAAACGCAATATACATCTTTGTCTCTTGTAAAGAAACTTTCTCAATCAAGGAAAACATCAAAAATTGACCGGATTATTGATTATACAATGATTCAATTAAGATGAGTATGAATTGATGCTTAGTTTCAGATCTTGAAATATGTATTTCTACAATCATTGAATAATATCACGATTATTACACTAAATTTAGTGAAAAAAGTTGTTGTGGTTGGTTCCGCAGAACTGGAAAGCATCAGGGATATTTTCCGTGACAGCCTGCTTCTTTTTATGGTCATCGACCGGTTTCGGGGACTCGCTCATCATCAGGATGCTTTTTGTCAAATAGTGTGATAACATTGATTTGCACAGAGCAAATTTCGTTGGTACACTCTATAAACTAAATAGAGTGCAAATCGCAGTGTTTGGCAAAAAGCATCCTGATGATGGGCGAACGCCCAAAACCGGTCGATGACCACAAAATGAAGCAGGCTATCACGGTAAATATCTCTGATGATTAGTGAAAAAAATTCAACTTTACGCACAAATGAGTTACTCACTACTTTCTCTCACTAGTGTGTAAACGTAATATTATTTAATTCTAATTAGCTCGACATCTAGCGCCAATACGCGAAAACGAGATTAAAACCAATCTCAGATACAGCAGATTTAAGGTTATATTAAACGGAAGAGTTTATATAGAGAGGGAATATTTGAGTTGCATTAAAATACATCCTTAATAGTTCAACTTGTTCATATTTTTTTTCCATTCATATAAATTAAGAACGAATTTAATAAGATTGTATGAAAAATCTAATATTTAGCTCTAGAGAAAGGTTCGTTACAACTCTTATTCATTTGCCACACTCGCTAGCGCTCTAATTCTGAAACTCAAGTGTGTAAACGTGGCCCTTTCTATCTTGTCAAATACATAACTGTTAAATACCCATTTTAGTTTTCTTTTAAGAGTTATCCTGCTCCCCTTAAAGTGAGAAGATCTTTCCGATCCTCTTCTAGGCTGCATGCGACATCTCACAGAGTCCCAGTCTCTTCCTCATTTTTTTTTCTCAGGGATATCTTTTATTTCTCCACAAGCGGACCATAAAACACCTTTTTCTTCCATCTCGTCTTCCAGATAATTTTAGGAACAACACATTTTAGCTAGTACTATACAATTAGACTTCCTTTCTGGTTGTATTTCAGCACATTGTATGATCCCCTATATCTGTAGTTTAATGAAAAATTAAATAAATAAAATTCCAATTTCGATGGAATTTCTTCAAGTCGATAAAAAAAAAGTGTAGAGGTATTCATAGCAGAGTTGTCTTCACATTTGCTTGGTATGATGCAAGAAACACTAAGAGAATAGGCCAGTGGGAATCAAAGAATCGTACAGTCTTAATAAAAGTAAACAACGTATAAACACAAGGTTATGATTCAATTTTTATTTTAAATCTAAATTATTGAAGCTGATGATCTTCAATATAGATAACACAACTAAATATAAAATGGCCGCCATAGAAATACTTTACAAATCAACCAATAAGAAATTAATTAAAAATAAAATTAAAAATGATTTGTTTACTGTCTTTTCAATGTTTTATTGATAGATAAACTGTTTTATGCAAATTAACGTTTAGTAGGAAATTATTAAATTAAAAATAAATAAATAAAAAGCAAACTCCATGTTTGATACACAAACTCAATTAAGAATCACAAAGGATAGGAGGATGGATGTATTCTGAATTAATTTTTTTTGTTTTTGTTTTATTAAACTTTTATTTATGGATTTGTTTATGCAAATTAATCACTTTGCATAAATTTTGTTCTGTTATCTGTTAGTTATATATATTTCTGTTAGAAAAATGAATATAAAAATATAAAATTCTGATTAGTAAATCAAATAAATAATATTTCAAATATTATTTATTTAGAAATAATTGATTAACTAATATATTATATGACAATAATGAAATATTATAAACAATATTCTGTCGAAGGTATTATTAGGTATGTTGTGGAGATTGGAAAGCATCAGAGACATTTTCCGTGGTAGTCTGCTTCATTTTGTGGTCATCGACCGGTTTCGGGCGTTCGCCCATCTTCAGGATGCGTTTGTCAGACAGTGTGATAACACAGACTTGCACAGAGCAAATTCAGTTTACACACTCCCAGTGTAAACTGAAGTGAGTGTATAAACTAAATTTGCTGTATGCAAGCCTGTGATATCACATTGTCTGACAAACGCATCCTGAAGATGGGCGAACGCCCGAAACCGGTCGATGACCACAAAATGAAGCAGGCTACCACGGAAAATGTCTCTGACATTATTAGGTACATTGATCTAATAAATAGAGGATATATTAGCCGAGCAAAGAGTAATGTTGTTTGCTTGATGGGTGCAGCTTGTTAGATAACCTAACTGGCTGAGTTAGTGAGAAATTTTGGTTGTTCTATTGGTTGATTCGGTTAATCTACAAAAATATTTTTGGCAGAGAACTGGTGAAGACAGTTGATTACTTCTTGGAAGTGTATGTTTGAAATTTGTGTTGTTGCATCCATGATAATAGTATTTGTCGTATAGTGCCAGAATAAGACCACTCACCTTGCGCACCCCTTCCAGATTAAGATCTCTAAGAAGTCTCAGAATCTGGGGATGCTTTAGGGAGAGTTTGCTTTCCTCCAACACTGGTAACTGCCCAGGCTTCCAAATTCTTCTTTGAACAGATCGCAATCTCTTATGAGGTCTTCTCTGAGCTCTTCTCGAAAAAACTGGTCGCTTATTCCACAGAAGGTTTCAGACTCCAAAAAGGGAGATGCAGCTCCTTTTCTTGTCAGGTATTGGCCATCTGATTTCCTTCTATGCCAAAATACTCTCTTGCACCCAAAATAGAGTAACTCTATTGTCCAGGTCATTGAGTTCGCCGTGGCATTCCCATGCCATTTTTGAACTGATGGCATATGAGCTCAGTGCTTTAATGGCTGCCCAGCTATCGGATAATATTAAATCCTCTATTCCAATATTTCCTGTCAGAGTTGAACTAAAGATATCTTTCGATTGCGTGAATTTCAATCAGGAAAATGCTGGGTAATCCCATAGTCTCCGAGTATGGTACTTGGCCCTCAGGAGTCCTTGAATCAAATATATACTATTCAATGGCATTTTATTTAATGTCAGACAGAGCGGAATTACCCTTCTGCTCCTCAGCTTCGAAGAAAAATTCTTAACAAAGCTCTACTTCTAAATGATTCCAGACCCCAGGGAGGTTCCAAAAGGAAGAGCTAGCCAATGGGTATAACCAATTCCTTGCAATAATAGTTAATAACCTGTTGAAAGCTGTTTGTACACATCTTGATTGCTTGCAGGAGGCTCTTGAAATATGAGTTTCAAACTCTTGAGTGATTGATTATAGACTCTTCAAATGAAGATTTCAAACTCTTGAAATATTGATTGTAGACTGACTTCAGCCCTAAAATTGGCGGTCTTAAATATGATATTTGATAGCTCTTGAAGGGAGTTAATGATAGATTTTGGGGGAAGCTTGGTTCTTCATAGTGTAGACAATCGATCCTACCGGACAGAGAGAAGTAAGAACATGCTGGAGACGAGCATAGCGACTGATGTGGCTGCTCTCGGCAAAATGAAGTCTCCAACACTTGTTGTAGCGGACTTCCCTAACAGAAAACTTTTTATTCTACTAAGGATTTGAGAAGTTACAATAGTTACTAGAATTTTTGGTTTGTTTTTACAACTGAGTAGTAGTTAGTCTTTTTATTTTGACGAAAATTTGAGTATCTGTCAAGTATTTGCTGTAACGTCGGTTATGGCCGATTTGTTTGTAGTTTGTTATTATTATTCGCAAAAGGGGAGGGCAAAACCCTACGCTATCCAAAGCGCCCCAGGGCCCATATAGCTACCCCTAAAGAATAACAACCACTGGGACTAGAATGAAAATCCAGGCCCAGGTTTTAGCCATCTAAGTTTCACAACAGACCGAACAAATCGGACCAAAACCTTAGAAAGACACAGCTTAAGATCCTCTACCGACATCCTATTCCGGCCGAAGGTCCTAAACCTAATCTCTTCACAACCCAAACAATTCGTCATCAAATGCATGGGTGTTTCCTCCTCAGTTTCACAAACTCTACAAAAAGGGTCAGGCACAAGTCCCATTATATAGAGATGTCTCCTTAAACCACAATGCCCAGTGAGGAATCCAACCAGATACCTGAGGGAGGTCAGTGAAAGACATCGGACCCCACTACTCAAAGCTCCGTCCGGGCCCCCAGTGAGCATTTTAGACTGCCGACAACCCACTGCACTCATCCATAAGGATGAGTGCTGTGAGGTCATCCACGTCTGTAAGCCCGACAAACATGTGTCAGAAGACACACCAACAGCAGGCTCTGGACCAATGAAAGGGAGAGAGGCACCTAATTTGGCAAACCTATCCACCTCCTCATTCCCAAAAATTCCCATATGACCTGGAAGCACATCCTTTAATGAAGAAAGATCTTCCAGTCTTCTAGAACATTCCAACACCAATCTGGAAGTGAAGACACATGAATTAAGCGCCTTCAATGCAGCCTGGCTATCCGAGCAGATACAAACACCTTTTAAATTAGTGTTACGCACCCTCTCATCCAAAATACAGCAAAGAATTGCATAAACCTCAGCCTGGAAAACGGTGGCCCACTCATCAAGAGGCGCTACCAAATGATCTCCCGTCTCAAAATAGACGGCAGACCTACCATCCATCCTGGAACCGTCCGTGTAGCATCGGAGATAATTCTCAGGAATCACACCAGACGGACCCAGGGTTAACCAATCTTCCCTAGAATTTGAAGTTTGTAAAAGGGGCTCCTAGTTAGACGTTTCTAAGTAAAATCCTAGGTTTCGTAAATTATTCTTTACAGTCTGCATTATTGTTCTTTGGAAGAAGGATGCAGCGAAGCATGAACTTGAATGTTTTAAATTTTTGACAGATTTATGTTATTTCATCATTTTCTAAGTAGTGCCTCAGGATATGATATTATCAAATATATTTGTTGTATTTCTTCCATAAATCCCTTCCCGATCTTCAATAAATTCCAAAAGCCGAAACATGAAGGAAATAGAGACACTCATTTTCCAAATTTATTTTAAATAATCCATATAACCTACGGTAAAACATAATTATGTTTGTACGGAATAAAAAAAATAAAGGCCTATGCAAATATTTTCCATGAAATTAATAACGTATCCAATACCAAGAAAAGTATAAAGTATTTGAAGAAATGTTTTTAGGTGTTTGAAAGCTTAGTACAGTTTTACTCACTCTCTTTAGGTTTAATATATTGTACAGCCAGCTTGTCCTTTTATTTGTCGCAAAGCTTTGTTCTACGTCTTTAATATTAAAGTTGTGCCTTGTTACCGGCAGCAGTAAAAGAGAAACTGGAACGACTATGAGAAACGGTGCTGGCTGTTGGTTGGCAGAGAGCTGTTTGGTGTTGCTCCATTTCGGATATTGCCCTAGACTAGAAAGAGAAACAGAGATACATATAGTCATGGTTTAACCCCTTTACAAGAAGAGAACCCTTATATATTTGATGGTGTACTGCTGGCTGACTCCTTTGTGCAAATGTTATTATCAATATTAACTCTAACCATTTCACGGTATCAAGAAGATCAAAGTGAATTAACTCTATGGCCGTCATGTAAATATTTACAAATTTTAATCAAATATTTCCTTTATATATATGTAGTATATACATATACGAGTATCTGTATGGAATTCATGAATTATAAATATTATACTGTTTACATTATGTTCTATATTATGTATTTATTATTTACTCATACCTTGAAAAATTACATCTTACAGAAACAAAACTTTGAAGGGCACAGGTAATAAGTTATGTCTTGGATTTATAAATTAACTTTTGGATAATAAACTCATCTTTTCCTTTTCTTTAAATGCCATTTTTTCAGACAGGCCTTACTCCGAACTACCGATTAAATGTCACGGACGGACAGATAGCAAACATATATTACTATATATTATTCATATTTATCAAACCCAATACTGTAATACACCTCAGCCTGGTTCACGTCTCTAACCACTCAATTGCATAGTAAACTACTAATGAATTTTATTTCTTTAAACATTCTACATTTTAGAATTTTATGTGAATCAGGTTAATGAAAATTTAGTTAGCTAAACAGTAGTTATGTTAGCTGCCCAATATATAAGAGAAAGCTCTAGAGGTATAATAATAAATACAAATCTGTATAAGATAGTTAGAGGACTCTGATGAAATTGAAGTAAGAGAGTTTGGACCAAACATCATGAACTGTAAGCCAAGAGGAAGTTTCCCATTATCTACCAAGTGGAAATTCACGCAATTGAGAAATATAACCAGTTCAATCTCAAAATGGAATTATCGGATTGAGTAGATTTCGTATCCGACGGTGAGAACGCTATTAAAGCATGTGCTCATGTATTATAGTTCGTGGTTGGAAATCCCAAGGTAAACTCAACGAACTGATAGTACCGATAATGTTACCTTCCTTTGCATGTTGGTAGGGCATGTTGATATGAAAGAAATGAGATGGCCGACAATCTTGGCAAGGAAATGTGCAACTACCTTCAATGGGACAGAACCAGTTATGGGACAAGCTACCGTCCTCACCTAAAAAGACTTTGGAAATGAAGAGGAAACCAAGAGAATTTTGCTCTTGGAACCCTTCCGGGGTTAAGGCAGGATAAGATATGTTTGGGAATCACGACCGGAAACATCTGTGAGTATCTGTCCATATCCGCTCCATTATAAAACCTGGAATTAAAAGGACAAACAATAAGCGCCTTTAAACAACAAAATATTTAGGAGTTGTCTTAAAATGGTGGAAGTGAAAGTGAAGTGATACCCTCCAGAAAGTGGTCGGTGCTTTGAAATCACTTAATTTACCAGCCCTGTTAAAATGTGCACCCTACACAGCTGTGAGGCCTGGAATCTCATTCAGAGAAGCAGGAAACAGGGGTTGACATTGGAAATAGAGTTCTAGCGGCGACGTTGTAGGGTGTCTCACGATTACAGCACATACCTAATAGCGAAATAAAGAAAAGATCTGATATGCAACAAAATATCCTTTACGATATTGAATGAGGAGGCTTAGATGGTTTGGCCATATTTAATGGGATGGACGATATTACTGGGTATATTATAAAATATCGCCAGCGATGATTATGCTAAAGGGATGAGAAAAAAGAAGCCGCTTAAATAGGAGGTGGAGATGGGGGATGTCGAAGAGGAGATGGTGGAAAGTGGACTTTGGAGTGGGGATTAGATAGAAAGTCATGGATGCTAGGAATTCATAATACAATTTAAAGTTGTCAACAACCTGGAAAAAATGAATTTCCATGAATGAATTAGCATGGGCATGAATTAGTCTGGGCAAAAATAAACCGCATATGCATGACCAGTGTCCACTCAGTGGGCTCCTACCAAGCGGAAATTCACCCAATTGGGAGATGTATCCAGTTCAATCTCAAAATGGAATTATCGGATTGAGCAGATTTCGTATCCGACGATGAGAACGCTATTAAAGCATGAGCTCATGTATTATAGTTCGTGAATGGGTTGGAAATCCCAAGGTAAACTCAACGAACTGATAGTACCGATAATGTTACCTTCCTAAGAAGATGGGCTTAGAACGCGATAGCTTCGCCGATTTTTTAATGTAGAGGAATTCCAAATCACTTCTGGTGAACTGCGAAGCTATAAATCAGAAAAGGTTCCAAAGCCTGATGCCACTTACAGATAAATATCTGATAATACAAGTCTAGTGAACAAAACAGACCAGCATACTATACTTGTTTAAATTTCTTTAATTTGAATAACGCTACATCTACAATTTTACGATTGTCACTCATCACACTACTCAAGATCTAAGAAAATATCCAACTTATCAGCCAATAAGAATTCAAGTTTATTAGCCTAAAAATTTATCTATTCTCTTAAAAATAATTTCACAGACTCTGTCCTTTATTCAGACTTTTTGGGATGCGATAGTTTGTTTCAATAGCTAACTCTCTCTAGTTATTTACGTAAGTATTATAACAATTACAACAACTGAATTTCATAGATATTTTAATGTTTTCGTAGATTAATCCAAATCACATGACAGAGGTAACCTCTAAGATAGTATACCTCATTGGATGGCTTTTGTCTTCAATTCTGATCGGATCTCAATAATATTGGGAACAATTAAATTTGTTTTAAAATTCCAATTCCAAGAATCTGCCGGTTCTTTAATGTAGAGGAACGCCAATTCACTTCTGATGAACTGTGACGCTATAAATCAGAGAGGGTTCCAAAGCCTGGTGCCTCTTGGAGGAGAAAATACTCTCCTTAAAATATAGGTGCTTAAAATGGAGGCAGTGTCCTCTTCTAGGCATTAGTATAAAGCACAATTAATTATTTTATATTTTGAAGAAAATTTGACTATTGGAGTGTCTAAAAGAAAATATGACCACAATAGTGTCTAAAAGAAAGCCGTGGGAATGTTGAGTTCCTAACCAAAAGGTAAATTATGAATAGAAAAGTATTTTTTTTTTTTAATATAATTCCTTTATTTTCATACCTAAGTTTAACATTAAAAAGGATCTATAATTATTAAAAATATATTTTAATTCTGAAATTCTTGATTTTTATAAGGTTATCATTTAACATAGCATTATTATTACTTTTTAAACTGAGACCAAGAATTTACAAAAACATGTTGCAGAGTATTCAACATAAGAATAAAACAGAGAATAAATGAAATAATGCATATTTTAATCATTTAAGTTTATGTTTTTGTTGATAAAATTTATTACAATGGATAATGGCCACGATAGGCTGCATATGCCCAGGCTGGATTTGTTCGGTTAAATAGCCTTTCAAACAAAGAAACAAAAAAAAAAAATTAATAAGTAGAAAGTGATTATTAATTTAAATATAAAGAAATAATCAATAATTACCATGGGTTTGGTCCAACTGGCGGCTGAGGAGGTACTGAAAATAATAATATAATATAATTAATTGCAAAGCATATAATGCGAGGAATATGGGAGAAACTTGGTTTAAAAATACTTAAATGAAATAAATACTTGATTAGTCATGCATTTGGCAAGAGAGTAAAGTGTTACTTTTACACATTCCAAGTTCACATTCGAGTTCTGGTGAGCGGGAGCAAGAAATGTTTCTCGCTTTAGATGTTACATTTTTCTACACCAGTAAAAACTACTTTAATAAAAAGAATATAAAAAGAAGTGTTAGAATGTAAGATAACCTATAAGAAACTCAAGAAAGCATTCATCTTTCTGAAAACTCTATCTACAACTCTATCTTAAAAACAACTTACTATCCCTTTCTTTGGAAATTCTCCATCATACGTATGTTACCTAAACCTAATAAACCAACCCATCTCCTTCCCACTACCGACCCATCAGCCTCCTTTCCATCCTAAGTAAAATATTCGAAAGACTCCTCCTTCCACGGCTTTGTGATGGATGCCAGAAATATAAAAATATATTTCATTTGAAATTATCAAAATTATGAAGAAAATGTAACATTCGCTGGCAAAAGGGACTACACAGGTAGTAGACTACAGTTACAGAAAGAGTTCAAAGGACCTGGTTAGCTTTGTCTTTTAGAGTTCACAGAACTATGGTAGCTTTGTCTTTTCACCCCTTCTCACAGGGGAAGATTTGTACTGACAAGAGAAGGCATTCTTTCGACAGCCTGCATTCTGCTTTCAAAGAAGAACAGTCTGAAAAAGACATTCTACCAGTAAACATCAGTGCCAGGTATAAGTTAAAAACATAAGAGTTTATTCTAACTAGTTTCAGTATATTAATAAGCATATTATTGTGATATCGAAAAGTACATAAATTCACTTAGAGAATTTATCTATTTTAAAAACAGTGGTGGTCTCTTGATTATTTCTTAATACTTCTATCTCTATCTTAAACATACACACAAGCCCATTACAAAACCGCTCACGCCACAAACTACTACTACACTACAACACAACACACCAACACATTACAGCTTCTAGAAATTTTTGAATCTTTAAAAACCATCATAACCATCATTTTAGTTTTCCTAACTTCCACACGACAATTCGGCAGACTTATCGCGTTGTTGAAACTGTCGCCTCATTTCTTCAACTTGAACAATACTGTACTGGAGTATTCTTGGAGATCTCGCAGACCTTTGATGGCATCATTTATTTGAAGCAGTCCCCGGAAAAATTCATTTTTTTGGGGAGTCCAGAGAGAGAATATTAACGTTGAGTTTACTTTAATAAAATATATGGTTCTACATATAACAAGCATTACTAGAACTCCAAATTCTGAAGAAAATCTGTTAACCTGAAGTGCGCTTTTCAGACTAGATTTTTGAAATAATTTTTTGGAATTTTCTTGAAAATGGTTCAAAATATTTTCTTTAAACTTGGACATGCTCAAGAAAAAAATAAAAAAACAGAGTACTTTTGTTTAAAGCAGATAGTTTTGCAGAATATGTGGCTTTAAGTTGAAATATATGGAGTTGGTTCTATGTTATTGTCGCGATCTTAAATCCCTACCTGCTTGTATCATCCCTCTATGTTTATGTTTGGACAAACAAGCGAAATTTGAAGTTTAATGAAAATTTAACATTTTATATTTAATTGTATTAACCAGGAGTAAAAACAATTTTCACTTCGGATATTTTTTTTTTAAATACGACATAGGGCAGGAGTGCCGCAGGGAAGTATTCTCGGACCGATACTATATTCTATTAGTACAATGGACATCCCTACATCTATTGACACACTGTTGGCTACATATGCAGACGACATAGCAATACTTTCAACTCAGAAAGATGCCACCGCTGCATCCTCACTCCTACAGGACCATTTAAACCTTATACAGGAACACTTCAAGCTTTGGAAAATCAAAATTAATGAAACAAAATGTATACATGTAACATTCACCGTCAGACGATCAAACTGTCCGACTGTGTATATTAACGATACTCCTATACCATATGAAAAAGACATCCGATATCTTGGACTCTACCTAGATAGACGCTCGACTTGGAACTCACACGTAACGAAAACTCGACAATCAATGAAAACCAGATACTTCCTAGTAAAACGCTTACTTGACAAAAGATCTAAATTAAACTTGAAAAACAAAGTTCAAATCTACAAATCCATAATAAGACCAATACAACGCATACTATGGATACAAGCTATACATAACAAGATACTGCGAACAATCACACAATGCCCATACTATATTTCTAACATGACGCTACATACTGACCTTCAAATCCCATTTGTACACGACTTAACACAACAACTTTACAAATGATTCTACAGTAAGCTAGGAACACACTCGAACCCGCACGTCACAAACCTGTCCTCCCTAACCAATCCTGGGAATCCTCCCAGACGTTTGAAGCGCCAGTGGCCAAGGGACCTCCTGTCACAGGAAGAGGAGTAACGAGACCAGGAAGAGTGGCATTGGCCACCTCCTTCAAGCCTTCAAGCCACATTTATCTAAGCCTACATTTACTTATTGTGTTATTACAGATTGTAAATATAAATAAACAAACAAAAAAAACAAAAACAAAAACAAAATACGACATAATGAAGAAAATTTGAATAAAAGAAATTCTAAAAAACATCTCGATCAATGTAGGTGAATATTTTTTGGATATTATTTAAGATTTTACAAATAGGATTCTCTTCACAAATACATGTTCTGAAACTATAAAATCACGAAAAAAATGCTGTGTTTGTATGTGTGTAGGAGAGAGGTTGGGTAATTGTCGATTGGAGTATGGGTTGGTATGAGCTTACTGCATATATCTGTTTATCTGTCAGTCTTCTTAGGGTACCAACACACAGACAGCGACGCGACGCGATGCGGCTAGACACTACATGTAAACACATAGAGAGAGATGCGGCGCGGTGCGACATGTAACTAGAACCAATAAGAGTAGCCAGTTTGGACTATGGCGCAATACTTTACTTTTGTGTGATAATCCTTTATTTAAATTAAAATCTTCGCAATGTGGTGTTAAAAGGGAATGGATAAATGAAGTATGTGATGGGAGGGAAGTGTACGGAGAGTACCACCATTTATTTCCCATATTAAGGAGGCATAAGGAACTATTCTCTGTTCCTGTGATGTATGTGTTTTGATTGCCAAATCGGTTCTCTTGAGAAAACTTCATTAATAACTCACCATCCATCTCGGCTACTGTACACACACTGCTGTCTCTTCTAGTTTCTTGTAAAAATAAAACTGATTTGTTTCAGAGGTTGTCGCGCCAGATCGCGTCGCTTCGCCTCGCGCACTGTGTATTTTATGCCATATGTTCACATGTATTTGATAGCTTCGCTCATAGTCGCGTCGCGTCGCTGTCTGTGTGTTTGTACCCTTATAGTTAGATCATGCAAAAACGAAAAATCATATGAAATTCTTTCGAAAGTTATTCAAAAAGATCTATCTGATTGTCAGCTTATCGACCAACAAGTTTCCAAGGCAAAAAAAAAAAATAAAATAAAATAATTTTAGTGTTTATTTTTTTTTTTTTTTTTTTTTTAACCCGACGTTTCGGCAAACATTGTTTGCCATTTTCAGGAGCTCTCTTGAAGTAAGAGAAGTATGGAAAACTTATTACAACATTTTCGGTGTTTGTTAATATAGTATAATATATGTTTTCCATACTTCGCTTATATTAAGAGAGCCCCTGAAGATGATAAACAATGATTGCCGAAACGTCGGATTTTAAATATAAAAACACTAAAATTATTTTGTGTTTTTTTTTTTACCCTGGAAACTTCCTGATTGATAAGCCGACAATCAAATACATTAGATCATATTCTAACGACCAACAATTGCAACAGTTTGATATGTTTAGAAAGATTTTTTTCATTTTCCTTAATTTCCTGGAAAACCCATTGTTTTTACATTTTTCTTTGACATGGTATCTCCATTATACAATTGAACAATTTTTTACCTTAGGTATATGAAACATTCGAGTAAATTTATTTGGACTATGGCATTACAAATCTGTATTTAAATGTGTTGGTCGTGTATATAACTTTTAGGACTATGGGCTTTATAAATCTATATTTATGTTGAAAATATATTTTCCGATATATATTTAATATTAAAGATATTTAATTATGTTTAAAATATTTTTGACTTTAAATAAAAAGTTTGTGACTAAAAGTAGTTTTTGTAATAGAGAAGTGCGACAAAGACAAAAAGCAGTTTCATGGCAGTTTTTTTAATTTTACTCTAAATTCCAAGGTAAAGAAAATTTGTGAATCAAAATTATTATGGGTAACGAAATCTTTGTATATGTATTTTGTTACAAGCTCAAACTGATTTTTTTTTTTTTTATTCTACCAATGTTAAGTATTTTCTGAGGTAAGAAATATCATATTAAAATAAAAATTTAAAAAAAATGTATAATTACCGTAACTTGTATAACATCGAATACCACTTATTTGGCAAGTACAAAATCCTTGAGGTGTATACCAGAAAGATTGTGGACAATTAATAGCTTCAGTTTCCCCTGGAAAACAGTAAAAAAAATATATCTAAATAAAATAAAATATTGTAATTATTTAAAATAATTAAATTATCACAAAATGATTTTTCTTTTTTCCTTTTTTTTTTTTTTTACCTGCAAATGTGGAAATTAAGGAAAAGATTAATAGAAAACTCAAATTAAATTTTGTCGACATTATGACGTTTAAACAATAATATGAAATATACTTATGTGTGGTTGGATATTTATAAATTCCTCTTATCTCTGTAGTTGTAAAATGTTTAGTGTCAATATAATTCTGAACATTATTTAATAATAATACTTTCTCAGAAATTCGAAATAACACGACATTTTTGAGGTAAGCAATTTTATAAAATTATTCCATTTTAATGTCATATTTTTAAAAACAGTTAAAATTTTTATTTATAAACTAAACACTAGAAACATATCAATTTTCATAAAGTTTATCAAGAAAAGCAGAATAATAATAATAATAATTTCTGTATTTATGCAATTTAACATATTCCTTCCCATTTCTTCCCTTTCGTACATTTCCTTTTTACTTTCTCTTACTCCTTAGCAAGAGGAAGTTTGTAATCGTGTCAAGATTTTCAATATCAAGTTTTTACCGGAAATATCAGTTTTGAGGTCCCCTGAGTTCAAAAAAGTGGTTTTTAGCAAATGGTCTCTGTATGTGTGTGCGTGTGTGAGTGTATGTGAACAGCATAGCTCAAAAACAAAAAACTATAGAAAGTTGAAACCTGATACTCCGTTTAGGTATCACCTGTCAAAATTAGTACGTTACCTGTCAAAATTCCTCAACCGGAAGTACCACTTTACTAGTTGGTTTATTTACTTTTTTGTTTTTTTTTCTCAAAAATGGCTCATTTTTTTTTCAAACATGACACATCAACTACACATACAAAGAGCTACAACTTTTATTTTAAACATTTCTCTGGAAAAATTCATTTAAGGGCACTTCTGGGGGAGAGGTGGGGTTAGGTTTTCATCTAAAGAGCTATTTCAGTTTGTTAGACAATTCTGTCAAAATAATGTTAATTAGAATTGAATATGTTATTGAAATTCCAGTGTGGAAAAAAAAAAACGGATGACGGAAGTGTATTTACTTTACCACTTTACTAAATGATTTTTTTCACTTTTTTGCGATTTTCTTATATATGGTTTCAACTATTTTCTTGAAACTTCATATATAAACTAAAAATACAAAGATCTACAACTTTTATTCAAAACATTTCTCTGGGAAAATTCATTTAAGGGCACTTTTAGTGGAGGGGTGGGGTTATGTTTTTCTCTAAATTGTTATCATAGTTGATTATAGAATTCTATCATCTAAACAAAATTAATTAGAAATAAATAGATGACCAAAATTCCGAGTTTCAAGAGAATTAGTAAACCGGAAGTGCGCTTTTGCTGGACAGTTTTTTTTAGTTTTCGACGAATTTTATTAAATTTGGTACACAAACTATAAAATTTGCCAATCATAATTTTGACGGAGGAAGAGAAAGTTGTGTGAGTGTTTAACACCCGATTTTTTTTTTCTAGAAATCTACATACATTTCTAATACAAATAAATGAAATAAAGTGACGATAAGAATAAATAGATAAATAAGTGAATTAAAAGTATACAATAGCTTTTTGAAAATAAATAAATCCAAGATAAACCAATAAATAAGTAGCTCAAAATAAATTTAAGGCAAAATCTCTTCTTCTGATTATAGCCAGCATTTAAAGAAGGGCCTATGGATTTTAATTTATTAATCAAATCAGGGGTTATTAACAATTTCACATTATTTACTTCCTTGCTGATTTTTCTATCAATATATCTTAGTAAGAACTGATCCCTATATAGTTTATAATACGGGTATCTTATAAATACATATGAATGGAATTCATATTCATTGTAAATGCACATCTCACATATTTCCTCCGCATTAATTATTTGCAGCTTTTCTTTAATACACAGGTTTTATTTGATACTCTTAATTGGACAATAGTTTTAATATATTTAAGAAATTTTTGGCAGTCAATAAATGATGTCATCAATCTATAACTCTTTCTATATCTCTGCCCATTTGCTTAGAATATCATCATGGCTACTGAAAACAGTTTTACAATCATAAATCTAATCAAAAATTGAAGGATATCCTTCATCGTACACGTTAAAATATCATTTAACATCATATGACAGCCAGTTTTTCGTTTGGCAATTGAACTATGATTTTCAGTTCAGGTAGTTAAACAGTACACTATAATATTGTCTGGGCAAATAATCTAGGGTCATATTAATAACTTTAACCTAACATTTTAATACTCTTTCAAGCAATACCTACAATTCTGAGATGTTTATAATCTAATTCAGATCTTATGATGTGGTTAGGAGTGTTTAGAGGAATTGTTTGAAAAAAAATAGTTTGGACTCTTCTAGATCTTCGAGATGTCCGATGGATTTCAGAGGAATACTGTACCGTTGAAACGTCAATAGATTTAAATAATCTAATTTTGGTTTCCCAGTTGCTGCACCTCCCTCTAATTAAGGTAACTTTGAACTTGCCTAATGCTTCTGAGCCTTTACTTGTAAACTGATCTGAGCATAGTTTGAAACTGCCTGAAGAACTATAAGTGATTCCAAGGTAGGTATAAATGGAAACGTATTCGATATCTCTCCGTACAAATTTCAATATAGGGAATGTTTTTAACATTTTTTTGGAGAACGACATACCACCACCTTGTCTTCTCGGTATTAACTTGAAGGAGATTTGCTGAACAATACTCAGACAGAATATTCAGATTTGACTGTGCGTGCGCCTTTTCTGGAATCAGCGAAGACGACTATGTAATCGGCGTAGAATAAGCATTCAATTTCGTTATTATTTCCTATACTGACCCCAAGTGTTCCTTTACTTTTAAAAAAAAATCTCACACAACTTTCTCTTACTCCAGTTTTCGAATGTTCTAGAAGACTGGAAGATCTTTCTTCATTAAAGGATGTGCTTCTGGTCTGGGTTCCAGGTCATATGGGAATTTTTGGGAATGAGGAGGTGGATAGGTTTGCCAAATTAGGTGCCTCTCTCCCTTTCATTAGTCCAGAGCCTGCTGTTGATGTGTCCTTAAGCTGTGTTCTTTTAAGGTTTTGGTCCAATTTGTTCGGTCTGTTGTGAAACTTAGATGGTTAAAACCTGGGCCTGGATTTTCATTCTACTCCCAGTGGTTGTTATTCTTTAGGGGCCCTGGGGGGCTTTGGATAGCGTAGGGTTTTGCCCTCCCCTTTTGCGAATAATAATAATACTCCAGTTTTCAAAATTGTACCTAATTGACAAATTTTATAGTTAGTGTACCAAATTTGATGAAATTCTTTGGAGTTCGTCGAAAACTGAATATGTTCAGTAAAAGCGCACCTCTGGTTTACTAATTTTCTTGAAACCCGGAATTTTAGCCATATATTTTATTTCTAATTAATTTTGTTTCGATGTAGGGCATTAGAAAAAAACATAACCCCACGCTTGCCCCCAAAGCCCCTTTAAAAGACTTCACCAGGAGAAATGTATCCAATAAAAGTTATAGCTCTTTATATGTGTAGTACACATTCATAGTTTAAAGAAAATCGTTGGAGCCGTTTTCGAGAAAATATCAGAAAACAGAAAAATACGTTTCAGTAAAAATATACTTCCGGTGTTCTGATTTTCTTCAAACTCGGAATTTCAACAACACATTTAATACTAATTAATATTATTTAAATGACAGAATTGTTTAGTAAACAGAAAAGCACTTTAGAGGAAAACATAACCCCACCCCTCGGCCAAAAGTGCCCTTAAATTAATTTTCCCAGAGAAATGTTTTAAATAAAAGTTGTAGATCTTTGTATGTGTAGCTGATATACTAAGTTTAAAGAAAATTGCCTGGGCCATTTTTCAGGAAATTCTAAGAAAGTTAAAAAATACCAGAAAACTGAAAAATACTTTTCAGTAAAAACGCACTTCCGGTGTTCTGATTTTCTTCAAACTCGGAATTTCAACAACATCTTTAATTCCAATTAATATTATTTAGCTGATAGAATTGTGTAATAAACTGAAATAGCACTTTAGTGGGCAACTCACATACCCCCTCCCCTAAAAGTACCCTTAAATGTATTTACCCAAAAATTGTAGATCTTTGTATGTGTAGTTGATATAACACGTTTAATGAAAATCATTTGAGCCATTTTGGAAAAAACTGCCAAAATGTGAAAAAAGCCATTTAGTAAAGTGGTTCTTCCGGTTAAGGAATTTTGACCGCTGACCTACTGTCAGATCCCATGGTGATATCTAAACGGAATATCATGTTTGAACTTCCTAAGATTTTTTGTTTTTGAGCTATGCTATGTTTTTGAGCATACATAAATACATACATACTGTAGTGGAAGAAAGAAATGCAAAAATAATAGTTTTGAAAAATAGTTGAGTGAATCTTGACAATATTTAAGTGAAGCAGTTTTGGAAAATAAATAGTGAATTTACCTTCAAAAGGAATGTATTTAGAGTCAGGTACTGAAATATAAGGTCATTGCAATTAGAGAAACAAAGGCAAAAGAAACCGTTAGGACAACTCTTTTGTAAAAGAAAATCCCACCGCTGCCACCAATGAAATGTATTTGTGATGTTGTGTTGTATGTTTATAGTAGCACGAGCGGTTTAGTAAAAGGGGCTTGTAGTATATATGTTTAAGAGAGGAGTATCAGAAATAAGAAAGTAGTCACCACTGCTAACAATAAATATATTCTATTAAAATAATAACTACAAGTTATTTGCAAGATATTATAAACTTATTGTGAAACTGCCACTGATTTTTAGAGAACGATTCCTGAAGCAAGTGTTCTGGCGTACACACACACACACATACATGCAAACATACACACACAAAACACACACACCATTTGCTAAAAACTCTTTTTTGTACTCAGGGGACCTCAAAACGGATATTTCCTGTGAAATTTGGCACGATTACAATACATCATCTCAGTAGAATTAAGAGAAAGTAAAAAGAAACAAAATCAAATAAGAAAAGTGAGAAAAGGAGCGGCGACAATGATTCGCCTTGGAGTACACCTATCTTTACCTAAAACTACAAGAGCTAATGATATTGTACATCTTAATTGTACCACTTGTCTGCTCATATATATTTTTAATGATCTTTATAATTTTGCGATCAACACCCTCTAAATTTAGCTTATTCCATAAAATGTGGTCAATAGTATCAAAAGCTTCCCTAAAATCTATGAAAATGGCATACAAGGAATTTTTTTCTTTATATTATGGATACTAATTAGGGTACATAATAAAAGATTATACAAAATGGAACGGCCCCATCTGAAGCCAGATTGTTTAATAGGAAAAATATTATTAATTTATTATTAATTTCAGCTCAAGTACTTAATCTCTCTCTCAAAATAGAGGTGAAAATTTTTGTACACGTATTAAAAATTGCAATAATTCTATAGTTTTCCAGAGTATTTTTATTTCCTTTCTTAAAGAGTGGAGAAAATATAATCTAAGACCATAAGGGCAGTATAATATTAAATGTTCTCTTTTAATTTAATATAAATAATGCTGAATTGTCAAAGCATTTTTGTAATACCATGAGGGCTAAACTGCTGAAAGGAATTCAATGAAATATAGAAACAATATAAAGCAGTTTTTGAGGTGAAACATAGAATTTATTTTATGTTGAAATAATAAATAGTTTAGAGACAATAAAATATCCACACAATAAACAGTTTACTTTAAATGTATAAATAGTATTCTACAATAAATACAGGAAACAAAAAAAAAAACATAAACCTCGGATGGGCTCTGTTTAATACAAAAACAGCAAAATTAAAGACTGAAGAAAAAATTGAGATGACTGTATATAATATAATGTAATTGAGCAAAATGGGAAATTAAAATTTATAATAATTAAATGGGAAATTGAATATATAAATTAAATTTAGAATGGGTAGCAAATATTACTTATTATCACTTTCAATAAGCCAACGGAATGGCGCTTGCCTTGAAACGCAGAATCCTGATTGCCAGTGTTAGATGACCCATGTGCCCTTAGCCCTTTAGGAATAAGAAAATAATTCGTATATCTCCATCCAACTCTTGAGTCTTGGACCAATACAATGCTACTTGGCAGATGATCATAGAAAATAATTAAATGGGCTCGCAGAAGCTGCACGGCAGTAAACCAATGGTAAGTAAAAATCATGTGATTTCACAATAAATCTATGTAAGCCAGAGAGAACTAAGCCGCTAAGTCGACAAAAGGACCAGTTTGCCAACACTAACCAGGAAAAAAAAAAACAGAAGTAACAAACTTGGGTTTTCACAATTAAGGGTAACCGAGCAGGCATGAATTATAAGTTAATGTTGCATAACGAGCTACTCCTCCGAACTTAAAATGGCGACTGAACGAGAGAGGAGAAAATGCATAGGTTATCCCCTCTCTACTCTTAGGACACAGCCTAATAAATTAGTAAATATTATCAAGGTAGAACAATACCCCCCCCAACCAAAATAAAATTTTTGTACGCTGTTGGCGGCATATTTGAATTTGTATTAAGTATGGAGCAGGTATATTTCGCTGGAAATCTATTCCGATGAAAAATGCTGTTTGCCTGTTTTTGCGCATAAAAAAAAATACTGTTTATGAAATAATATTTATTTAACTTAACCTCAATACTATTGAAAACCACAATATTCAACTTTATTCCAAACTTAAACTCTTTTCAGTTTTCCAACTCGCAGTGAGCTTCTATTTGAAAATTTCTTAAAGTTTTACATTACTTTGTGTACATTTCTTCATTTAATTTTGCTCTAAGTTGATATTAATAAAATTACTTTTTAGTTTTCATCTTATGTCTAAAAAATATTAATTAGGATAAAAAAAGGAGCCAAATGAAAGCCTATTATTAAAAAATTATAAGATTAATTAATATGTTTTTGTTTTATTGACTGATTCAAGAGATTATGATAATTTCAAATTTTCAGCTAGAAACAAGAGCACAAAAAATATTTTTATTGGAAGATTATAATAATACACACTCGTATGCGTGTGTGTGTGTTTTATATCTTAATGAGTAAGAAGTGTATGCGTATGATAGAAAGAGAATAAAATAACTCAAAACAAAGATCGTAAGAACAATAAAATTGATATTCCTTTTAACTCTCACTATGGGATACAACAGGAGTTTTGTTGAAAATTCAACAAAGGCTGAATTAAATTACTACAAATCTGTTTATTAACAATATTATATTATTTAATAATTTCTGATTGGAGGGCATAAAATAAGGCTGAATGGCTGCACAGTAAATCAAGACAGTTGGCAGGAATTTTCTCCAATTCCGGTGAAGTAATGTGCAATTTATTTTATTTCAAAGAGATAATTAGTGTGTGATGTAAATAATAATAAAAAATTTATCTTTGATGTCATATAATTTATTTCTTAGAGTAATTACTTTAGTTATATCTTTAGTAATGTTTATGTATATTTTCCTTCTTTTTTTTTCATTTTTGCTTCAGAGTTGCTTATTACCATTGTTATTATTATTATTATTATTATTATTATTATTATTATTATTATTATTATTATTATTAGCATTATTTTCTCTTCTTCTTTCGATCAGTTAAATTTTACATTGTCTGAACTTACTTTTTGTTTATCCCATTAAATTTTATTGTTTATGAAGAAAACTATTATATTTGGAGTTATTTATTTTGTATGATTTTATATTTTGCAATGTAAAATGGCAATTCTTGGCAGACGGTTGTGACCAAAGCCAGTAACTGCGTTTTAACTGTATTATATGTTTGTAGCTTTAAACTTTAACTAAACACATATAAATAATAAATAAATAATTTATTTCTTTACCAATTTACCTAATTATATATTAATCTTAATTATTAATTTTAGAGCAACACTTTTTTCTCATCATAGGGAAAGTGTTCCGCCGAGTGGATAATCTGAAAAATAGGGGCAAAAATCTACAAGAGGTCCATGATCGCAATGTTTTGTATGTTAAACTTTTTCAACTCTCTGTGCTTTCTTTTGAATACTCCTATTAAGAAATTTTGTATATAATATAGTGGAAGAAGAAATGCAAAAATAAATAGTTTTGTGTAAATTTGATAGTTCAAATAGTGTATTTCGTAATAGTATTACAATCTAGGTCATTGCTATTAGGGAAACAAAAGCACAAAAATCCGTTAAATTAAAACAATGCCACTTGGCCAACTGTTTTATTAGGCAGGTCATTCTTGGACAGTCTGCATTCTGCTTTCCAAAGCCAGAACACTTACTTCAGAAATCGTTCTCTCAAACTGAGTGCCTGTGATAGAGATTTGCATTTATTCTAGATATACTTATCACATACCCCTCAAGCTAGATATTTCATCTTTACATCTTAGCTTTAATAATTTTTACACTAATATTTGTTGAAATTATTGAGTACATATACAATAATGTTTTATGTTAGCTGTAAGAATTTATTATTTTTTATATATAACTACTCTTTTGCAGATCCTAGCATCTTCGTCGTTGGCACCATTGCATGTGCATGAATGTAATTGCATGCGTATGAATATAATTGCATGAAAATTGCATGTTAGTTGTAAGAAATTGAAATTATCAATAATATATTTATGATCATTATCTGTATGATCATTTTCAGATTCACAAAATTCTATCAAAGGAAAAGATCTTCAACTTCTACCCTTTGCGATCGCACATCTTGCATATCCTTGCTCGCTTATTAAGCAAATATATATATATATATATATATTTTTAAGTATTATTGTATATTCATGTTAATTATTTTTGAATTACTTAAGAGTTTTTTTTTGTTCATATAGAGTCAATTCAAGAAAGTACATGCATCCCTACAGTACCGTCACTCAGAAGCCTACATTGATCGCCTTGTCTACCCTTGCCAGTTACATCTTCATCAGCAACACTCTCACTCGCCAAGCAGTGTTCGCCTATCAGCCTATCACCACAGCAACGTTCACACCTTCAAGCAGCGTTTGCCCCAGAAGAAGATGACTGTAGTCTACAACACACGGCCACTTTGCAGAGGTTACACACACGCCTATCGCCTTACCAGAGGATAACTTTCAAGCACCTACAACTACAGATTACCTCCCAAATTTTTCGGCACGTAAAATTTCTCCAGGAGGAGGGATAATGTACTGGAAGAAGAAATGCAAAAACAAATAGTTTTGTGTAAATTAGATAGTTCAAATAATGTATTTAGTGATGGGTATAAAGCCACGTATTCTACAATCTAGGTCATTGCCATTAGGGAAGCAAAGGCACAAAAGTCCGTTAAATTAATACAATGCCACTTGGCCAACTGTTTTATTAGGCAGGGCATTCTTGGACAGTCTGCATTCTGCTTTCAAAGTCAGAACAGTTGCTTCAAGAATCGCTCTCTCAAACTGAGTGCCTGTGATAGAGGTTTGCATTTATTCTAGATATACATCTGATTTATTAAGATGTAATTGTGATATTGTAATGTACTTAAATTTGCTTAGAGAATAATATATTTATTTTAAAAACAGTGGTGATTTCTTGATTATTACTGATACTGCACTCTCTTAAACATATATATTATACTTACAAGCCCTTTTACTAAACCGCTCGTGCTACTACAAACATACAACAAACTCAACACACTCAAATACATTATAACAACGTAACTTTCCTGGAATATTTACGATTTCTTAATCTTTGTCAGTGTTGTGATTATGTTAAAACAATGCCATCACTTCTGACGAACTAGCTATCAGTGTAGTAAGAAATATGATATTCATTCCTCTTCATTTACTTCAGTTCTTATTCAAAAGGAAACTTCAAACTTAATGTGAGAACTCAATCATCATGTCAAGAGAAACTGGCAATACATCCAATTCTGAACGCAGTTGACTGCAATAGCCTATAAATGATTTATTTCTGACCCTCAAATGACATTAGTGTGGGAAAACGATAATAAGGGAACGTAGATTGATTTAAAAAAAAATTCTGTACTATTTAAATTTAACTCAAAGCTGATTAATGAATAATCGAAAGATATGATAATCAAGATTAATTATTGAATTTTGATGACTCAGTTAGAAACAAAGTAAATTATAATGAGTGATGACATCCTAATATAATAGAAAAAGTGGGCCTTTGCGGTAAGCTATATACTAATAGGATAATAAAGTATTGATGTTCAAAAAAAGATCAGGACAAAAAGTGATTTAATAAAAACTTCTTTTTATCGAAAAATATTTAGGCCCCCGAACGTTTTCTAATAATGTTCCAATATGATCTTATCTGTATTTTATGATTCCGTTTTTCTACGTTCTGCCTACCATAATACCCAGGCAAAAAATAAATAAATACTATATTGCAAGTAGCGAGATATTATATTATTATAAAGAAGTGTTATGTTAGCTGAGTGGTTAGAGGCGTCGACTACAAAGCTAAAGCGTACTGTGGTGGTGGGTTCGATTCTCCCTCCAGCTTTGGCCTTGTATTTCATTTGATGTATTAATATGAATAACATATAGTAAAGTATGTATTATATCCACCTCCGTTCGCTACATCACACCCCATCGGTGGTTGGACGTAATACGAAGCATAAAACAATAATATGTATTATAAAGATTATTTAAGCACTACTATAAGTTTAGATATATGAGGGTAAGTCAAATATAAACCGGACTTTTTTTGTATATATTCATTTATGATAAGAAATTACAAAAACATATTTAATATTTTTCAACATTGTCTCCTTTACACTCTACACATTTTTTCCTAGCGTTTTGGAAGCTCGAAGATCCCTTCATCAAAGAAGTTTTGAGGTAGACTCATCAGCCAATTGCGCACAAAATCTTCGACAGCTTGATCATTATCAAACCGTTTTTCTCCCAGTGCTTCTCTCAAGGGCCCAAATAAAAAGTAGACACAGGGAGGTAAATCTGGACTATAGGGAGGGTGCTCAAGGGTTTTCCAATGCAGTTCTACCTATTTGTCCTTTGTCAAAGTCGCCGTGTAAGGCCTGGTGTTGTCATGAAGAAGGATGACATCTCTGATTGGAATACTCCGTCTTTTGGTTTTTTAGGCGGCTTTCGCTGATTCCAACAGCTGGCAGTAGTAGGCGGAATTCACTGTGCGTCGATTGTGTCATCTATTCTTAGCCCAATCAAACACTTCGGTCCGAGAAAGGGTACCTTCACCAAACTGTGTTTGTAATCGAGTCAAAATTTCCGTTGGTTTAACACCTTCGTTAGTTAAAAGCTTAACAATAATACGTTGTGCAACGCGTGATGTAACCTCTTGCTCAGTCATGGCTGAAGTGGCGACAGAACAGAGATAAACAATTGCCGACAGAACAGAGATAAACAAAACCAATCTTGTTTGGTACGGCCTGATGAGGCACTTAGAAGAAGTCCGGTTTATATTTGACTTACTCTCGTAGTTCTGTAATATCAAAAGAGCCTTTTTCATTTGTTATCCAGATTGAAAGATCTTTAGATCTAAACTGGCTTGTCAAAATTATTTTTAATAATCCAATTAATTTATTTACGCAAGGTTTTTTTTTTTTTTAATTTAAGGTGCGTCAAACATCTATAATCATTGACTTCCGGAGCTTTCTCAGTGCACTGCCGGCCTCGTTACACATAACACTGACCATCACCAGACGTTGTAGAGTTTCCTAGGAAGGCAAAAAATCTAAGGGCACCACTAATGCACTCGAACCCGCGTAGGAATCCACCGCGCTACTACTGAGCTAATCGCTTCTCTGAGGCAGGTTTGGTGTAATGGTTATGAGCATAGACTTGTAACTGTAAAGGTCTTCAGTTCGAGTCCCGCGTATCACTGCTAAATTTTATATTCATTTAAAAAATGTTGAGGCAGTAGAGTATGTGCCGATAGTATAGATAGATGGCTCCAAGACTTGTGCCGGTGTCGGGGCTGGCTTGCATATTAGGCGCGCTGGCGTCGGCATCGCCATATCTCTTGGTTGCCCCTGTTCACGACATCTAATGTGGTAGTTGACCGTTAGTTGGTAAGTTCGCCAGAAAAAATAGCATTACTTTACTTATTTTCTTAATTAATTATTCCAATCCCTTTATTTCTAACAAACCATTTTTTAAAATATAATCTAGTTTCTTTTCTGTGTCAATTATACAGTGAAATATGAAATCATAATATTCAGCATTACTGGTAGTGCATGGGTTTCGAATTTTTATTTTCTAATTGAATTTTGTATACAAAGTGGCCTTTGTAAAAGAAGAGGTCTGTAATATCACAAGTTTCAAATTGGCTTATTATCTACTTACGTCCAAAAGATCTAAACAGATGAATAAAGATCTTAAAATATATAATACTCGCATGAATTCCTTTTCTGCATTTCTCATCAAATATATATAGATTGAAATTTGTACACGTTGAAATCATTCTGAAATAGCACTTCAGCGAAAGTCTTAAGTCAGGTTCTGAACCAGAATATACTCAAAATCAATTGCTTTGGAAAAACCAATTTTGTAAAATATTATGATAATTTGTATAATTAGCATGCTGAAGGTAAAGAAAATTGTTAGAGCTTTTTCGAGAAAAACGCAGAAACAAAAAAAAGAAAAGAACCATTAAATAAAGTGAGTTATCCGATTCACGATTATTTATTTTTCTTCTGTCGAATTCCCTCAAGATATATGTACCAGTGAAGTAAAATATATTTTACATTCTTCTCTGCTACAGTAGGAAGTTTCGCTATTCAAATTGATGTTGAAATTGAGTTTTACACCGAATGTACGTGTTTCAGGAATCTCTGAGAGCGAAAACAGTTTTTACAAAATAATCCAAATATAATAAAATCCAACCAAATTGAATGTGAATCAAGTCTTACGTTTTAATATTTGGAAAAAATCTTCATTTAATTTAATCAAATTTTTTGCATATTTTAACAAAAAAAGCAATTGCTTTTATTAGAAGCCAAATTAGCTTAATTGTAGCGTCCAGCACTTGAATTGCCGAGATGTCGGGATCGAGTAGAGCATCGCTATCCTTAGATTTTCTCGCCTTAGGAGCCTCCAGAGCTCATGTCAAGTGATGGGCAGTATTGTTTGTAACAAGAAAACACTCCGGACGCCAGTAGTGTACTGAGAATGCTACGAGCTTTAAGGTAGCTTTATGGGCCTAGAGAGAGAGGGACTTTGGATGCGTGGGGCTTGGTCCCTTCTTACAAAAGATTAAAAAAGAAACTTTTTTTTTCAGCATATAAACAAAAGATAAACTTAAAATATTTTAAATATCATATATATAATAAAGTAAACTAAACTATACTATGCAGACTCGGTCTCATGAGGAGACTTAAAGATTCTGATAGCTGATTAGCTGATATCCTTTTTCAGAGAATTATTATCAACATAAATATCACTTAAAATATTATAGGTATGTATAAAACATTTGTAGTTCATCAAAAATAAGTTACGATACTAGTGAACCCGATCAAAATTCAGGGTGACCGCTTCACATGTGGACGCTAACTACCACACTGGCTCCAACATGAGTAAAAACGAAATCGCAGTATAGACAGATGGCTCCAAGACTTGTGCCGGTGTCGGAGCTGGCTTGCATATTAGGCGCGCTGGCGTCGGCATCGCCATATCTCTTGGTTGCACCCCAACGGTCTCTCAGGCTGAAATCTTCACCATTTTGAGTTATGCTTAGTATCTTAGGTAAGGGCGTAACGAGCAGAAGAATTATGATCTTCTCTGATAGCCAGGCCACCACACTAAAGGCTGTAGAGGCGAACTGTATCAGGTCGAGGATTGTTAAAGAATGCCGCGAAAAGTTAGAATCTCTGGAGTACCTCAACAGGGTTGGGTGCCGGGACATAAAGGCACCAAGGTGGCGAAGAAGCCGACAGACTGACGAAGAAGGGCGCCTTACGAACGCCCATTGGTCCGAAGCGTTTCTGCGGCATCTCGTACAGAACTACCTGTGGGGCCATTGAAAAACATTTTTATACTTGAAATGGGTTCACACTCTAAGTTTTTCCTGGAGGGCTTCTTCAAGACTCGCACAAACTATATCCTCGGCAGGATGAAAGTGGAGCTAAGGATGACTGCCCTAGTTACAGGGCATTGCCTTTTAAGGAGACCCATATCGGCATAATATGGGTCTCTCTGCGGGCTCACTTTGCAGGAAATGCAAACAAAGGATGAGACACCGTTCTTGGAGAGTGCGTACACTAGGCTCGCAGACGATTCCCGAAATTTGGCGTCCACAATTTGGAGCAGAAGACGGTATCAGAAATTTCACTGATGTTTGGAGCCCTGGCGTTTTTTAATGTGAGATGTCTTTACGGGGTGCACAATGGGCCCAGCTGAGGTCTAAGTGCTAAACCTTCTTTTGGAGGCCCCGAGTTTCTAGATTAGATTAGATTATATATTTCGATAACCTGTTTCGTTGCAAATAGATGACTATATATTTTGTACTGTTTAAGGCAAAAACAATCAGTAGTGCCCTCTCAAAAATGGGATGTAATGGAGTTTTTTAGAGATGAATTTAGAAATTAGGACAGAGATAAGTTACACTTACTGAACACTGCGTATATTATATAAGTAATGAGAATTACAAGGACTTTACACTGTAAAACTTACAGAAGAATATATTATCGCGATAAGAGAGAGTGACAGACTGACTAGCAGAGTGACGGTGTCTATTGTTGTTCATGTAGACTTGTTGAACGATGGTTATTGATTGAGAATTCAATGAAAGAGAGTGTGGGTTGAGCGCTGTTATAAGTGTATCACAATATTCCCTACTACTCCTTAACTTCCCCTTCCAATATCGTCGATGCCTCGGCTAGAATTTATGGTTGGGAGACATATCCACACCTCATGTGACTTGTAGCCGTTGGCGGTGCTTTATGATCGGTTGCTGTTATGGCACGCCTAAAATAAGACATGGCAATGTGACCCGGAAATATGTGTTGACGTTCCATTACAGGGATAATTAGATGGGTGTAAATTGCCCATAAGTACACATAGAGGGAAATAAAGAGGACGAAGTTTGGAAAAAATTAACACAATGCATTTTAATTGTTGTTTATTATTACAAGATAATAACCACCAATCATCTCCATTACAATTTAAACAAAATAATAAGTTACCTGCAGTGGCATATTCCTTTCAGACAGAAACCTCTATGACCACTACCTAACTGCATTACGCAACTTCTGGTGCACATTATTTCGCGAATAACGGGTGGAAATTGACAAGTGAATCTCTTCAAACGATAATGATGATGTTCTGAAAAAGAAAGCATACATGGAATCATTTATTATAATACTATATGAAATTTATATGGATTCATATTAGAAATTTCCCTTTCAGACTGAATATCTATAACTCCAAAAGAATAGCAACTATTCTGATATGATAATTCGGCAATGGAATAATAGCAGCATTAAGTAGATTTCACGAGTTCATTGTTGTGAATTTTAATTTGATATACAGTAATTAAAATAAAATTTTGGTCATAACTAATATTGATATGAATCGATTTACTAGTTTTATTTATCTATTTACAATAAAAAATAAGGGTTAAAGTTTTTTCAAGCACTGGAAAAGCCAGTCTACTGGAAAAGGAAAGGAAATAGAAGAAGGTTATTCTGAAGATAATTGAGAATACAATATTAGGTCCTAAATATAAAAGGAAAAAATTACGTCGATTAAATACCTGTTTTTTCAGAGCACTGCCTGCAATTGTGCAGTATTTTGTAGTTATTCAAAATATGCCCATTTCCGATCTAAAAATAGCTCAAACCTGGACTTCTGCGTCCATTGAGCTCATCCAGACTCATTATTATTATTATTATTATTATTATTAATGATTAATCATAAAATTTATTGATTGAATTTTAAAACTTCTTTAGTTAGACGTTTTTATTTTTACTTTCTCTTATTGATATAGGAACAAGTTTTGTGATAGCGTTAGATTTTTTGAAATTGAATTTGATTGGAAATACATATTTTGAGAACACCTGAGTCCGAATGTGTGTGTGTGTTTGTGTAAACAAAATATTTATTCATCACAAATATTGTATCAGACACTAAAGTTTTATACAAAATCCAACACTGTGCGACTTTAATGGATAGATCTTTCGATTTGATGCGATTTTCTTGAAATTGACTGGACAGATATTCTTTAAACTTTGATAATTATATTATAAATACATAAATACTTATCACTTGTATTATTTAAAACATTTTTCTAACAAAATTGTTGTTATTTTGCGATCAAATAAGCTTCCCTTAAACTACCACTTACGTACAATTTATGGCATTACCACTGTAGTGGAAGAAAGAAATGGAAAAATAAGAATTTTGAAAATAGTTTACTGAAATAATTTTGTTAATTTTTAGCTAGTTTTAAATAGTGTATTTTAGTGAAGGGGAAAGAGCCAGGTACTCTAATTTAGGGCATTGCTACTGAAGAGACAAAGAGACACGAAACGTTAGCATAAGACCATACACTACCTCCAGTCATACCAGCATTATTTGAAAAGATTTGAACTAACAATTAGAAGGCATCCTTTCAAGAGAGTCTATATTCTGCCTTCAAAGAAAAACATCTAAGCTAGATATTCTACCAGTAAACAACAGTGCCAGTTTAAGTGTTAACATTAAGTAAAATCAATCTAACTAGTTTCCACAATAAATTAATAATTTTATACATTCATTACAAACAACTTGTAGTTATTATTTTAATAGAATATATTTATTGTTAGCAATGGTTACTACTTTCTTATTTCTGACACTTCTCTTCTCTTTGAACATACATACAAGCCCTTTACTAAACCGCTCACGCCACAAGCCACTACCACAAATACACATCACACCAATCCACACCAATTACATTTCACCATTTATATAATATTTAAGATGCGAAAAAAAAGAAGGACAGAAAAAGAAAAACTTGATATGGCAGAGAGAGTTGCTAAGCTACATCATCAGAAATGAAACTATATGAGCTATCATCACTTATGATGATGTAGCTCATATAGTTAGCAACTCTCACTGCCATATCAAGTTTTTGTTTAGTACATATTTTGTGTTTAGTTTGTTTTATGGAAATTATATGTAACACCGATTAATTTTTTTTTAATTTTATCCCTGAAGAAGACAATAAATTTGTTGAAACGTTGGAAAAGATTTTTAAAAAAGTGTACATTTTATTGATCGCTTCTCGAGATCTCCTTTAGTTATTATTAGATCGGTCGAGAATCTTTATTAGCACTTATCATATATACGATGTCTGCCAGTCCATATAAAACACACAACTTCTTGTTTCTTCTGATCCTCCATATGCACTCATCTCTCATGGCGCCAAAAATGAATCAGAGTAAAATAAAAAAATAAAAAAACACTCTACCTGCATAATGCAAGGTATTATTTTTCATCAGCTTTAAGAATAGTCCAAGCTTGTGAAGCATGCGACATTACTGGGCGAATAAGGCTTTTATATAGCCTGGTTTTCGTTTACATGAAGATCAGACTGCTTGTAATGATTTCGCTAGGCCAAAGAAGCATCTATTGTCTCAACCGGAAGTAACACTTTACTACATAGTTCTTTCAGTTTTTGCGATTTTCTTAGAAACAGCTTAAATGATTTTCTTCAAACTTGATATATTAACTATACATATAAGGAGTTACAACTTTTATTTGACACGTTTCTGTAATGACATATCAAAGTCATAGCAATGGTATCAAAGTCATAGCAATGTCAAAGTGGTTCCAGCCAGCTGCTATCTTCACAAAGGATGGCAGGAATAAAGGATAATTTATAACTAGTGGCCTAGCCGGCCGCTGTCTTCAAGACAAGGCCGTGGCCAAACAAACGAAACCCTTTTCAATACAAGGGTCAATACTTTACATCAAAGCAAGTACCGATAAAGCTGGCCACTGGCCTTAATCACTGGTCACCGAACTAACCAAGGTCGCACAAGGTCGCACGCTAGGAGAGATGTCTTGGTGTAAGTGTTGCTTACACATCTGACAGTGTGTGAGTAACACTAATATAAACTTCGTTCCGCTGGAAGAAGGGATTATTATACACGAGTACATCATTATACGAGCAGCAGTTCCGCGTCCCTATACCGGTTTTACTTATACTTATTTTCATAATTGTGCATCTTAGTTTCTTTATTTTAATCATCATAAATTATTTGTTAACTTTAAATTATCTAAGTATTTCATGTTAATAGTTACCATTTCTCACATTTAAATTACTGTAAAAATATAGTCTATTTTTATAAATTCAGTGTTAGTAATTCGAGCTCTAACTTCCAAAAATCTCTAACCCATATTCGGCCAGGTATATCAAAAATTAAATTTTCATTTTTTTTTGTTTTTCACTGATTAGGTAACATCTAAATTTATAAAAAAAATGTTTTTATTTTTTTTTATTTTCAACCGGAAATTAAAAATAAAATGGTTCGTATACGAACCATTGGCTGAAACCATTGTCTCAGTGGGGATTTTCAGGTATATTTTAACAATAGCATTTATACTAAATTAAATTTCCATTTCGCACACGTTTACTTACTTAAATACAAACAAGAAATAAAAATTTTACTGTATTTACATAAGTTCTATAATATGTTATTTTGTATGATACCCCTCAAAACATTCCGGGTGCAGATGTAACATTTCTTGCACATATAAATGGTATGGTTTTTACAAATTTTACACCTTCTCCTAGCACTTTCTTTTTCTCTCACAATCAAATGCCCAACATTGTCAAATCTTATTTCGACTGGCACAGCATTTTTTGGTGGTCTTCCTTTTGTAGGGTTTTCTGGCTGTGGTGCAGGATTTCGAATAATTGGTTCATTCTCTAACCTTATAAGTGTTCTAGCCACAATAGACTTAAATTCTATCTGTTACATTTTATTTGAAGTAAGGCAGTGAATTTTCCATGCATTTACAGCTATGCTATCTAAAAGATTGATAAAAAGTGGCCACCACCACTTTTTACCTCTAATTTTTATTCGGTAATTGGCGATCACATTATCATGAAGATCTACTCCACCCATATTCTTATTATATATTGTTACCGCATTCGGCTGAGGTATCATAACATCTTTTCTGTTATTTCTATCGTACCTCTGTACGTTTGATAACGGCTTTATTCCGTACGTATTTTTCAAAAAAGTTGAAGAAAAAAAAAACAGTAACAAAAATGTAACACTTGGTTGCTGAACAATAGCTGACAATGTAATGAATGTTATATTGTAAAAGTGTAGATATCGATATTAGAGAAACATGTTTGTAACTGCTGAAACAAGTGTAAGCCTGCACTGACAGGCAAGCCTACTGAGAAATCGATGTGCAACGGTTTCGGCCAATGGTTCGCTAACGCACCATTAAGCTTCGGTCCATTTTTAATTAATAAAATCTATGATAATAATTTTTAGAACTTATCCGTTATGATTAATGAACCCTCCAGAATAAAAATCCTCAAAATAGTAAACAAAAAATTTTTTTTTTTAGAAAAAATAAAAAATTACTTAAACCTTATTCCTGTCTGCAATTTTTCAGTAATTCAACGATAGATGGAGTAAATAATAAGAAGCATTTTGCTTTGAAAAAATTAATTCAGCTATAAGAAACCTTCATAAAGACACAGTCAAAATCTAAACACAGTTTCCTGTTAAATAATATTTTTTTTAAATGTTTTAAATAATGGTTCGTATATGAACCTTTCGCTGAAAATGGGCTAAACTAACTTCCGCCCTCTTCAAGACTTCTACTACATACCATAGGAATCACAATAAAGATTCCACTACATCTGGTGGCACCGGTGGGATCCGATACATCCGATAACTGATTCCACTATATTTCTTCGGAAAAATTAATTTAAGGGTACTATAGAAGGAAGGGTGAGATTATGTTTCCACCATAGCGAAATTTCAGTTTATTATACAATCCTGTCATCTAAATAATATTAATTAGAATTAAATACGTTTTCAAAATTTTGAGTTTGAAGAAAATTCGGTTAACACTGGAACTGCGTTTGTTCTGAAGATATTTTAGTTTTCTACGATTCTATCGTTAAAAACAAAACAACAGATTTCATTAAATTTGTTACACTAGCGATGAACACAGAGACCTTATCACTTTTGTTAATGAATGTTAATGAATGGTTCACTTTTGCTCTGAGAAAGTTCATTTAAAGAAGTTTTGGAGGAGTGGCGGTGGATGTTATCTTCAAAAAAATGTCATTTTATTAAGTTTAGATTCTCAAATTGATAGAAAATTGAAAACAAATCAACATTTAGTTAAAATTATAAGCTTGAAGGAAAATTTATCATTTAAATCTGTGTAAACTGCAGCAAGAGAAAGTCGTGTGAGTGAATGGGCTATAATAAACTTGGAGGATATCTGGAAGGTGCAGCATGCTGACGTGGTCTCTAATAACTTGAAACATCTTTCTTTAAAATTTTACAAAAAATGCTTAAGCACTGACAGCAACGAAGTACTCAACTCTTCATATAGATACACTCATATATCATAACATACACTCACATAGATTGATAAGTCTGTCCCTTGGCTAATGGTAGTTCATATGTAAATATTAGGTGCAATATCATTAAAACCAGATTGATAGTTCAAATTAGAGTAGCTAGTGATCGTTCGTTACCTAGGATTTTTTATAATGGAATAGACCATTTATTTGACCCTAAAAGAGCTTGCTTTACTTGTGCGGAGGGCAAAAATGATAATATTACGCACTTTATTTTGGAATGTTGTTAAATTAGCGGAGGTTGTTAAATAGCTATTTACCTTCACTCAGTTCTTATGTTTATGCTAATTTACTAGATATAGAAAATAAAGAAAAGTTAAACCATGTTTTTTATTTTATATTTGAGGAAATCGTATACATAGGTTTGTATTATTTATAACACCTACGAGGAGATCCCTCAAACTCATCCCTGAAATAATTTGTATAAATGAATAAAGTCTATTTAAATCATTATTACTATCTACTTTATTAATTAAGTATTTAATATTATTTTATTACTTTGATGTTTAATGTAATGTTTATAATGTATTTTTTGTTCAGCTCTCAGCAGAGGTCAATCTCTTGCCATAGAAAAGTATAGTTTCTTTAGGCAATAAATAATAAACTTGGTATATTAAATACATTTAGAACCCCATCTACTTTTGTTTGAAATTGTTTTCTGAGCAAATTAATTTTGAGAACTTCCAGGGTCGCTGGAAGGTCGTGGCTCCTTCACAAACTTCACTTAATGAAATCTTATGAAATGTTACTAAATACTTAGTAAAAAGTATAAATTTAAAGACAATGTGTCAATGCAACTATGTGATGCACCAGATTTTTTTATTTAAAAAAAAAAATCGACAAAATGGATATACGAGCATAAAATTAATAGATTACAAAACAAAATAAAATTTTTATTAGACCATTGTTTCCAATTCTATAATAAACAAAAATGTATAAATAAAATTTTTTATTACCAATAAAACAATAATATTTTATAGGATTTTTTTTTATGAGTTAATATAGATATATGTATGTAAAGGGGTAAATTTTAATTTGTCAAGTTGGCAAACATGAAGCTGCTCACAATTCTGTTTTTCATTTGTATAACCTGTCTGCTAAGAGATTCAGCATTGGCCGGTAAAGAACAAGATTATAGTATATATGATTTATTTGTATTCAAAATTCAGCATATTTCTATTATGTTTACATGTGTCTCTCACTTATTTTTACTTTCTCTTATTTTTAGCAACAGGAAGTACTGTGATTGGTAAAGTTGTTAATATTGAGGTTTCACCTGAAACAGACGTGTTGAAGTCTCTCTCACACTCTCTCTCTCTTTCTATATATATAGGATTTTTCAGGATACTATTGGGTTTATCACTTTTTTTTGACGATTTTAGCAAAAATGGCTCTACAGATTTTCGATAAAATTTGGTATATCAACTACACTAACAGCTACAAGCTTTGTTTGAGATATTTTTCATTTAAGGTGTGTAATAGGTTTCGAAGAGAGGGACCTAAAGAGAGAGAGAGAGAGACACACACACACACAAAATTGAGAGTCTCACTCACTACGCAGGCTCGACTGTAGTGGGAGGCTCTGTTTAAATACAGCTGCGCAAGCCCTACACAGGACAGTCTTTAGAACAGCTTATAGAGCAGTTACAACGCGTCAGCACCCAACTACTACCCTTCTCTTCACTCACTCCAAATCTCTCTCTACCAATTTCTATATTCGTGTAAAGTCCTGGCAGTTTTTGTTATTTTCTGATTATACAGGTTCAGCATTATTTCCAGTTTATTTCTTCTTTTAAACCCAATTCTTTCCTTCTCATACCCATTATAAGGTGGCTTCTGGGGGGAGAATGTGTTATGTTTTCCTATAGATTGTAATTTAGTTGATTATACTGCGATTTCCATCATCTAAATCAGTGTTCTCCAACCTTGGGTTTGCAGACCGCCACCGGTCCTGGAAAAACCTTAGGTTAGTAACACCTAAAACAAGCATGTGAATCAAAACATTTACGTACCATGAACAACGCACTAAGGACAAGAAATGCGAATAAATACATATATTGGTTTCCAAATTGCACATGATGTAAAAAAAATTAATATTTTTAAATTTAGAGTCCTAGTAGAGGGGAAAAAAAAACGAGATCATGCTGATCAATTATGACAAGTCAGCATACAAACATAGAACAGAGACAGAAATGAAATATGCCATCAAGAAAGAAAAGAAAGGAGGACATGTGTGAGATAATAAGTAAATAAATAAATAAATTTTAAAAAATGTGATGTGAAACACTCACACGACTTTATTTTACTTTAATTAATAAAATTTAATTAACAAATTTTCTCTAAAATTCGCAGCTTTTTTATGTTATAATCTTCCATTTCAACTAAGTTAAAAGTCGAATCAGTCGATAATGTTCAAATAAACCTAAAGAGACATTGTGGCACAATACTTCAGACATATTTATTCACAAAGATCTGGATCGCACATCTCATAGATTCCACCAAGTGCGCGCACCTACTTACTCTGGACTTTACCCTGTAAATCGCAGAGGAACAAAAACTTTTGAAATTCTAGTTCGTGGTGAAAAAAAACTTGTATCTCGTAATCGCCTCAAACCAACTTTCTTGTCATCCATATTAACTATCTGGCTAGTCAACACAATCTAAAAGACTCACAACCATTGAGCCTCACCAATGAAAATACAAAGGATGATGCTCCTAAAGTAACAAAATGTATTAAACGAGTACATTATGCTAAAAATCCGACAGACTGTATAATGTGATCAATATACCTAATTATTTGCTTGGTTTATTTTTTCTTAAGGGGGGATGTATGTGTGATGGATTAATTTTAACCTGGACTCTTTTAATTTATACATTTTAACTCATATGTTTTTTGTTTTTTTTAGCTTTAGGAATTCTAATATATTTTTGTTATTAATTCCAAAATAAAGGAATGTATAATCTGCAATTAAGTATTTATTAAAATATTATCTGATTACCGTTTCCGCAAAAATTTAACTATAAAGAAAATGTAATGGATCTGCATGGCTCTCAGAAAGGGTAATCTAAGGACAAGTATACAGGCACTGGAAGGAGAAGTTAAAGAGAGTAGGGGCTAGCCTAGCCGCTGTGCGCTTAGAAAGGGTGCCTGATCGCCAATTCACTCTCATTTCAACACCATTCGAACAACCATCAACACTCAACGACCAACGTTCTTAAACCGTCACTCTGTCAGGCAATCTGTCACTTTCTTTTCCGCTACCATACTCTCACTCTAAATTATACAGTATAAAATCTTTGCAGTGCTTAACGCTTTCATTCAGTTAAGTCTCAACACAGGTTTGTCTCTTCTTTCCAACCCCAAATACAACAATTACAAAAATGATTAACATGTTTACACTTACTCACACAAAATTATGGCAATGGCATCAAATAGTTTACCTTTCCTGCTCTTTATGAGCTGTTCCTTAGACTTTTCATGTGCGATGGTAATTTTTTTATATTTACTAATGTAATTAGTGAAATTAATAATATCTTACGGAAATAAGAGTATTGTTAATATAGTTTAGAGTTCATAACAATAATTAATGTGGTAAATTCGCAATATATGTTAAGGTTTTTTAGAAAAGTTGGAAAATGCAAAAGAATTATGAGTAAATCTTTAGAACTTTTATTTGAAATACCCTTCAATTCCGATGTATTTATTCCCTCACTTGGAATTTAAATCGGAGATTGTTCACGGTAATAGATTATTTTTGAACAAACACAACAAAATAATTAAAGAAAATAACCTTCAAGTCGGAATATGTTGCACTTTGAAAGTATTGCGTAACTAGTACATTATTAAACACATTAATTAACGACAAAACATAAGTGTTGTGATAATTCAAAAATACAATTCATCTTTACACAGCAATGGGTATAAAAATACTCAAAGATAAGCTGTGTCTTACTTATTAGGCAGATCATATTGATATCATGAAAGTAACATTAGTATTACTTGTGACAGTTTTAGCTGTTCTTGTTTACTCTGAGGCGGACCTATCTAGTCCCCAAGATGTTTCTACCGGTAAAGTTATCATTTATCTTGTTCTAGCTAATTATTTATTGCTGCTATAAACTTTGTTTTTTTAATTTATTTCATATTTTTTTCAGAACATCACAGTCGTGTAAAAAAGATTCACTTGTAAATTACCATTTGAATTTCTACGTAAACGTGAATGTAATCGAAGTTGCCAGATGCAATTAGGTATCTTCGCTTATGGGACCTGTGTTAATGGTATATGTAGATGCACGAATTTAAACCCACATTAATAAACTAAGATTATAACATCTAATTGTTTCATAAATTAAATTAGAAATAAAGCTGTTTTTTCAATAGAAAATGCTTTTTTTTTATTTTGTTGAAAATGCTTCTATTTTATTGGTGCTTCTCCAAGTGACTATATAAATAGCGTATTTGAAGAATATTTTAGAATTAAATTTTAATAGAGGTGTTAATTATGCTCAGTGTTTTGACAAGGTATTTTTATATGGAGGGACGATAGGAAATTCGAAGAGTACATTATACAAGTTAGGTAAAGTTTGAAGAAAAGGAATGCATCAAGTAAAGCTTGTAAAAAATTATAAATATCTTTTTACATACCAATTTAACTACAAAATTTCGTATATTAACCTTGCATGCATTTAGTTTAAACATCCTAAATCTGGTCCGTGACTTCCCCGAGGAATCTGATGAAACGAAATGATACAGACGCACCCGCCTTGCTGAAGACGCTATGTCTTACCCTCGCTCCGTAAAATTTCCCAATCATCCATTCGTCATGTCAAAGCTTTCTACTCTCAAATGCCTTTGCTACTGTCCCCTATTCGAAACCTAAAAATAGACTTCAGGAAATAATCACTTTGCAAAACAAAGCTTCGAGCAGTACACACAATCTCATCTCACGACTCAATTCCTCAGCCCCTATGATGTTTCTATGATGTGTAACTTCTCTATGTCTATATCATTTGATATCCTTTTAACAATGACATTTTATTTTTTCTATATTTCTCCAAATCACCTTCTGAACTCCCATACTAATGCCTTCACACCCTATTGCATCCTCTAAAGTTAATAAAAATCTGTCTCCTAGTTTTTCTCCCGGTGATTTTGCACATTCACAATTTTTCCCTCTAACACTGCTTTCTCATAACCTTGGAAAAAAATGTTCGGCTTCTTTATAAACAAAATCTTTTACCCTACGCCAGATTACAGGTGATGTTATCCAATGTCTATTATTTCAAACTTTCTAAGCCTGTAAAGTCTCGTTCAATCCCAACTCTCTAACTTCCCTGATGGTCAAACCCTTAATCCCCTCCAACCTCCCCGACCATCGTTCTCAAAGAAATCCACGCACCTAAAAATCAGGAATTATCTCCACGCTTCTATAGATCAGCAATGGATCTCTATTCTTATCCCTCTTGATAAGCCTGTAACATCCTCTTCAATTAGTTAAATAATTTTCCTATTCCAATATGTCCTTGGGTGGTTTCAAACGTTTCTTTCCAAATGCTTCCAACATGTCTCCTTGCCTAATCTATCTACCACCCTAATCTTCTACCTATTCTCTTCTCTCCAGTATCCCTCAAGGCCTTTCGCTTTCTCCTTTTTATTCCCTCATACCTATTCTCTCTTTATATAAATGACCTTCCAGCTCTATTCAACATGTCAATGTCACCTTTATGCAAATGCCTCCGAGATCTATATATCCTTTCCTCCCATCCAAACAGACTTACAAGTTGCCTTTCTAATACTTCAGAAGGATCTACACCATATCAAGGATCAGGCCAGTCGTAGTCAATTTAAATTAAATTTATTTCAAAACTAAAGCCATAGTGATTTGGTTTGTCACTCTCACATCTTCCTTCTCTTTACCTCGATGTCCTAGCTATTCAGTGTCGCCCCCCCTTCGTCAATAATCTGAGATCGTATTTCATCAACACCCTTCTTGGATGAATCATATAACGATCCATCTCTCCATTTGTACCGTCAAGGTGCTAACCATTTCCTTCCTCTAAAATCTTCCAAAAATTTTTGTCTCTTCCCTAATTTTCTCTCATTTGATTATGGATGTTTGGTTATGGAGGCCTTCCTGAGAATTTTGATATATATGAGCAGAATTTGGGGATTGTTTTGGCTCCAACGGTTTTCTTTATACTTCGAATACGATACACAAAAATGAATCCTATCACTTTTATTTAAAGCATATACCTTGGAAAATTGATTTTTTTGAGAATTGTGGGAAAATATAGCGTTAAGTTTCCCGATAACATACTTGTTCAATACAATTCTAATGTATATTAATATACATTGGTTTTACAAGTTTTTAATAAAATTCATTAGAAGGAATTGCTAGTAAAATTTGAATTAAATCGGATAACTAAAAGTGCGTATTACAGAATAGTTTTTAGTTTGTTGGAATTTTCTCGCAAACCTCTATAACGATTTCCTCTTCAGCACAGATATAGCGTATCGTGTAAGTTTAATACCAGACTTTTACTTTCTCTTACTAATAGTAAGATAATATATTACGATCATGATATATTTCGTAATTAAATTTTCACCGCAAATACATGTTTTGAGGTCCCATGAAAACGAGAAACTGTTTTTGGCAAATGGTCTTTGTGCATTAGGTGTGTATGTGCGTGTGTTTTAATATAATATCTCAAACGCGAAGCTTTAACATAACATAGCGAAAAGTCGCTGGATGCTCAAACTTGATATTCCGTTTAACTACTGCCCACTACATCCCACACGAAAATTACGGACAAAACCTATCAACCGGAAGTGCGACTTTAATGAAGGTTTTGGCCGTTTTTCGTCGATTCTCTCGAAAAAAGTTCCAAGGATTTTGTTTCTTTAAACTATTTGCAATCTTTCTCACGCGTTGGTCTACTGGTTAGCGCCCTCGCCTTTCGTGCGAGAATTCAGGGTTCGATTTCCGTGAGGGCAAAGTCAGTGTTGACCCAGCACGTGATAAAAAGTGGGAAACTACAGTTAGCAGCGTTCCAGGTAGCGAAGGTCGGAACTAAACTGCATGGGAACTCCGAAGTGCTTACCACACGTCCCCCTTAGCAAATGGCCGTCTGGCAAGCCTTGGCCATTCATGCGCTATTCGCCATAGGGTTTTTATTATTATTATTTTTTTATTGTACACACATAAGTACCTTTGACTTTTATGTCCCTTTTCCCAGAAAAAATTATTTATCGAGTTTTCCGAAGGAACAGTAGCGTTGTGCATTCCTTTCAAGTACCACTTCAGCATAATATATAGTTTTACCACCTACATAATATTAATATATATTAGAAATATTGGTGGGAATTCCAAATTTGAAGTATAAGGGTTACTCGAAAGTGTAATTTTACAGAATACGTTTATGAGTTTTTTTTGGAGTTATCCCGTAAACGGTTCCAATGATATTCTATAAAAATAAGATTGCTTGCTGCATAGAAATAACATGACACTTTTATTTGGAACATTTTCTGAAACAATGACTCTAGCAGGCGTATTGGAGTGGAGTAAGAGAAAGTCGTGTGAGTGTTTCACATCGGAGATTTTTCATTTTATTTCAATCAATTTATATATTTTATTAAATAAACCTATAGTTTACATTATGTTTATGGAGAGTAGATAGGTATGGCATTCTGTACAGGAGTGGAGTATAACTGTGACAATATGTTTCTATAAAATTACTAAAATTTGATAATTTACTAGTATCGATGTTGTTCGTTACGTCTCGAAGATGACCTCATACCCGAAGTACCATGTTATCAATATGCTACCATGCTATCAATGTAGGATATATATCGACATTGAATTGTGATATCTTTAAAATTTATTAGAATATAAATTAGGATAGGTACGTCAATCTATGTTCATTTTTATACTGATTTTTTTACGATTTGAGATGAAAATATATGTTTTAATAGCTATTGTTTTACGTCGATATGCAGGCGTATGTAATGTAAATATAAATAATTTTTTTAGTATTTTTAAAGTATAGGTATATTTGTTATGATTAATTTCTGTATATCTATCACCATTAATCATCATCAACGTCTTCTGATCCATTTCGTGTATATGTTTTTGGAGTTAATTTAACTTTACCGTATTCAGGGTACACTTTAGAAATGTATTGTAAGAAAACCGGTAACATATTATCACATGGAGTTTTAAAACCACTGGCTTTTAAGTTGTTTAAATAAATATACTGAAAAATATAAATTTGATCTGTTTTTCCAGGTCTGCCTTCTCTGTTTATAGTGTTTTTTCGAGATTTCCATAATCGTTCCACTCTTTGCGTGTTAACGAACTCAATTGAATGTTTGACGAAGTTATGAACTTTAAATCTACATTTAAAGTTTCATAAGATTTCCACCCGTATATGACGATAGACACCAGAAGATGACGATAGAAAAAAAGAGATGAGATGAAGAGTTCTCCCGTCAGATTGTATTATAGAGGGGTATGACGTCATCATTGTGATGTCACAGACAACATTGATCTACAAAATTACCTAAAATTTTAATAACAAAACAAGCACCATTAAAAAACAAAAAAATTAATATTTTACAATCTTAATTAGATGGTAATCATATTTTCTTAAAAAACTGCAGTAATCACCTAAAAAGTAATTATTTCTGGTAAAACAATGATTGAAATTAAATAAACATAAGTTTACATTTTTTTTTATAAGATATTTTATGATATGTGGAAAATATTATAATTATTTTTTAAAATTTCTTATGTCGTTTGCGGGAGATGTTCACTGTAATTGTAAGAAATGTTTTTTATTTATTTTTCAAAACAAGTACAAATGAAACCTCTGCAAGAACCCGTTAGTTTTGGATTCTTTTTCTCACAATAGTATCTACAACCTAATTCTTGGAATGGAGTTCCAGTCATTACTGCTAATATTGGATAACAAATATGCCTTCTTACTTGTTCGTCTGCAACTGGAAATATAGGCGAAAATTATCATGAAAGATGTATGGTAGATAATCAGTGTAAATCGATTTACTAATAAATTTGTTTAATGGTGGTTCAACAAAAAAATAGATTCTCTTGAAAGTGTATATAAAACAAAATTTTCAAAAAATTATTTACTCTTTTAACTTACTTCGATTGGTAGATTCATTATCCATAGAAGGCAGTGCTTCTATGTAAACTAAAACAGTCAATGTAATTATCGCTAGTATGTTAATATTCATCTTTCAATAATCAACAATATTATTCAACTAATATGCATTGATTGTGCTGTTTAAGAGGGTCAATTATATACCAAATTTTTATCAGTAATTTTTTAATTACTATTTTTTATTTAATCACTATATTTTCCTGATTATTAATTCAATATTTCGAATGAAAAAAACTTAAAAGTTATCATGTACTTCAGATAAATTTTTAATTTAAAAACACGATTGGCTCTTTCAATTTCAATTAGTCGTCTACCAATTGGACTAATTTCAATTAGTTCCTTTCCCGCAGTTCGTTTCTATCGTTAGCAATCCAGAACTTAGTAGAACTGCAAAATGTAGTGTAATTAGCGGACACAGTGGTAACAGACCTACCGAAATCTCTTTTCCAAGACTGGCCACATCCAGAATAGCTAAAGAAAAACTAGAGAGGGAAATAAACCATCTACCTCAGGACTCTAGTCGACACATTAGATTCCACAGAAGCGACGCTGGAAAGAGAAGAGCAGCTAATATGAATGCAATCTTATACCAAGGAAAGTTACACGCAGAACCATTATCACACGGAAACCGGCGATTTTCGTGAGGTCATCAGTAAACTGAAACAGAACTTTTCTGTTACAATCAATAAACTATACTACTATAAAAGAGCCAGTGAAGAACCGATTTTCCTCAAGTTCAAGGAAATGTAACATTACTAATTTATATTTACGATTTAAAATAGGTAAGCATTATCCTAGAACAGCAATTGTAAATAGTTATCTTGGACAAAAGGTGGCAGAGTCATTTTTGATATCGTTGCCCACTTATGATTGATGAGGGGGGTAAAAAGGGACAGAGTTGATACACACATCTTCGAATGCAGAATCACCACACTGAATCTGAAATACGAGCATCCTAGAACAGAGGAAGATGATATTGACATAGAAGCAGAGAAATGGCGATTAAAATAATCATACATTGAATTGTTTTTTAAACAATAGATAGACGAATATTTGGATTTTTCTTTCTTTGGATAAAAAAAAAATGTAGAAAATTATATTTGTAACAACTTTCCATCTTTTCAAAGTTGCAACTATTTTCGATAAGATTAACAAAATAATTTACTTTCCTAAAGTTCAATTTATATATTACCATTGTTTATCAAAATGTGGATTAATTACACGTCTAGCCACTTGTTATTTATTTTCAAAACTTCCTTTAATGTTTCCTTGCATTCATGCGCTTTTTTTTTTTAATTACTTAATTATTTTAATTATATTAATTTTTCCTCTTGCTTTTGAAGAGTATCATTGTTATTTTAATAACATGTAAATTACATAAACACATCAAAATAATTATTTCAAAAATGAAAAATATTTATTATACATTGTGAAATATTATTGGAAATTACATAGATATTTTGTAATACATTCTTATTCTTAAACATAAATTTTATCAACAATGGTGACCTACACCGGGCCAGTCTGATATATATTGACACTCTGATACAATAAGTTCTGGTTCAGAGGTAGTTGGTTTGTGAAATCAAGGGTTTAGCATATCCAGAGAGAAACTCTCTAATTCATCTACATGGCTCTATAGCCCTTGACGAGTTCTGGCCTCCTGAATGAGTTTATTACGGAGGTGTCTGTCAGTTGCAGCTGTTCTCCAATTGCGGAATCTTAATAAGTTTCTTCGCAACGGTGTTCTCACTATCAAGCCACCGACTTTTCTCGATGTGCCCAATTTTTCATTATGACCAGCGAGACTCAGTCTAGACAATCTTATCATATATACGATGTCCGCCAGTCCATATAAGCCACACAGCTTCTTGTATCTTCTGATCCTTCTTATGTCCCTGTCTCTCACGGCACCAAAAATGCATCAGAGTATTTTTCATTAAATTCCAAGGTATTATCTTTCATCCGCTTTCAGAATAGTCTAAGCTTGTGAAGCATACGACATTACTGGGCGAATAAGTGTTTTATATAGCCTGGTTTTCGTTTACATGAAGATCAGACTGCTGCCATGATTTCGCCAGGCCAAAGAAGCAACTATTAGCAGCCATAATTCTTCTGCTGATCTCCAAATTGGTGGCGTTGACTTGGGAGCCAAGGAGGCAACTTCTTGTACCTTGTAAAGGTATAAGAACCAATTGTATTTTATCTCCTGCAAATCAATTACCAGTTCCAACATACGGATATTGTATATTGCCTTATCCTGGCTTCTGATAAGATCCATTGAATGTTATGCTTTTTGAAAGGCAAGAAATGCATTCTTTTATGTAGGAGCCTCATATCTAAATAATCGTTTTAATACATTCAGTGGCTGATTTTGATGCATTAATTATGCACTAACTGTTGATTACTGAAGTCTAGAGCCAAACTGCCTGTCAGGTAGAAGACGATTAGAGTTCATATGAATTACCTTTTGAATTAAGAATTAGAAGAAATAATTTTAATTAATTATATTAACTTTTAAATATTATTTAAATTAAGAAATTTAGAAGAATTAACTTTTGCCACTAGAAATCTTCTAACTCATTAACTGTTTTTGCGTCAGGTTTTAACATGAAGTTCTATATCACTATCTTGAATTAATACTTCCTTCTGTGCACCTAATTATTGCTCAAGCATTTTCTCTAGCAACCTCAAATTCTCACTGCATGTAAAATTAATTTCACTGCAAAAAGTCTGAATATCATTTCTATTGGAACATTCAACGATAAAACGACCATTATGTGTGAGTGTTTGGGGTGTGGGGTCAGCATAACTTAAAAAGCAAAAGAACAAAATCGGTCAACTGGAAGTAACACTTAACTACATAGTTCTTTCAGTTTTTTGCGATATTCTCAAAAATAGGTCAAACGATTTTCTTCTAACTTAATATATTAACTAAACATATAAGGAGTTACAACTTTTATTTGAAACGTTTCTCCGGAAAAATTAATTTAAGGGTACTACTGGGGGAGGGGTGAGATTATGTTTCCACCGTAGCGCAATTCAGTTTATTATACAATTCTATCATTTAAATAATATTAATTAGAATTAAATATGTTTTCAAAATTTTGAGTTTGAAGAGAATCGGTTAACACTGGAACTGCGTTTTTTTTAAAGATATTTTAGTTTTCTGCGATTTTATCCTTAAAAACAAAACAACAGATTTCATTAAATTTGTTACACTAGCGATGAATACAGAGACCTTATCACTTTTGTTAATGAACTTTTCTCTGAGAAAGTTCATTTAAAGAAGTTTTGGAGTAGTGGGGGTGGATGTTATCTTCAAAAAAATGTCATTTTATTAAGTTTAGATTTTCAAATTGATAGAAAATTGAAAACAAATAAATTTTTAGTAATAATTATAAGTTTGAAGGAAAATTAATCACCTAAATCTGTGTAAGCTGCAGTAAGAGGAAGTCTGTGAGTGTTTCAAACCTCTCCGACTCTGATGTGCTATATACGATGTGCTCGTATAATCAATTCCGTATACTAAATTCACATAAAGACCAAACACTTCTATTTGAAATTTATTTCTGAGCAAATTAATTTTGAGATCTTCCAAAATTTTAGGGAACTTCATGGCTCCTTCACAAACTTCACTTAATGAAATCCTATGAAATTCTACTAAATTCTTAGTATAAAGTATAAATTTTATGAAAATGTGTCAATGGAACTATGTGATGCACCAGAATTTTTTTATTAAAAAAAAATCGACAAAATGTGTATACGAGGTGTTTAGCGAACTGGACTCGCACGCGGAAGACCCGGGTTCGAGTCCAGCTGTGCTACCCTTAGATTATTTCTTCCTAGGATTTTTTCTTTCTGTCCGGTGATGGATAGAGTTGCCTGTAACGAGTGCACTGAGAAGGCTCCGGGCCCCAATGATCTTAGATGTTGACGCGAATTATTTAAAAAAAAAAAAATAGATTACATAACAAAATATAAATTTTATTGGACCATTTTTCACAATTCTATAATAAACAAAAATGTATAAATAAATTTTTTTATTACCAATAAAACAATAATATTTTATAGGAATTTTTTTTATGAGTTAATATAGATATATGTATGTAAAGGGGTAAATTTTAATTTGTCAAGTTGGCAAACATGAAGCTGCTCACAATTCTGTTTTTCATTTGTATAACCTGTCTGCTAAGAGATTCAACATTGGCCGGTAAAGAACAAGGTTATAGTATATATGATTTATTTGTATTCAATATTCAGCATATTTCTATTATGTTTACATGTGTCTCTCACTTATTTTTACTTTCTCTTTATTTGAGATATTTTTCATTTAAGGTGTGTCTTAGGATGCGAAGAGAGGGACCTAAAATAGAGAGAGAGAGAGAGACACACAAAATTGTGAGCCTCACTCACTACGTAGGCCAGACTAGAGTGGGAGACTCTGTACAAATACAGCTGCGCTTGTAAACGGGACAGTCTTTAGAATATTTTAAACAGCAGTTACAACGCGTCAGCAACCAATTACTACCCTTCTCTTCACTTACAGTAAATCTCTCTCTACCAATTTGTATATTCGTGTAAAGTCCTGGAAGTTTGTGTTACTTTCTCATTATAGAGTGTTCACCATTATTTCCAGTTTATTTGTACTGATACACCAAATTTTCTCTTTCTCATACACAGTATAAGGTGGCTTTTGGGGCGAGAATGGGTTATGTTTTCCTATAAAGTTGTAATTTCGATGATTATACTGCGATTCCCATCATCTAAATAGTGTTCATCAACCTTGGATTTGCAGACCGCCCCTGGTCAAGGAAAACCTCAAGATACTAACCACCTACAACAAACATGTGAAACAAAACATTTACCTAATATATATATATTGGTTTCCAAAAGAAACATGGTGTAAAAAATAAATTAATATTCATAGTAGTGGGTTCTGGTAGAGGGGAAAATAAAACGATCTCATGCTGATCAATTAAGACAAATCAGTATACAAACATAGAACAGAGACAGAAATGACATATGGCATCAAGGAAGAAAAGCAAGGGAGACAAGGGTGAGGTAATAAGTAAATAAATAAATTTAATAAAATCTGCGGCTTATTAAATCAATTACTTATAAATGCTAAACTCTACAACTGGCACTGAATTTAGGAGAGCGAATCCTGAAGTGTTCTGATTGAATCTCTAGTTTAGAGTTGTTGAAAGAGTTCTATGCCTTTTACTCATAGAACAAATCTTCTGAATAATACTGGTATGTCTGGAGCGAGTGTATTGACCTTATCTTACTTCAATTAATAAAATTTAATTACCAAATTGTCTCTAAAATTGCAACGATCACAAAGTTTAGTTGGGCTGGCTATAAAAAAAGATGGTTGGGGATACACTTGGATGCCTAAACTTTTTCATCTGTGCAGTGAACATTCCAAATTTAAAGGAAATCGTTTTAGTCGTTTATGAAAAAGCCAAAAAAACTCAAAAACCTACGCTGTAAAAACACACAAACCGATACGAATTCCGAATTCTGATATATATTAGCGTCTAATATATATTAGTATTAATTACGTGCTTAAACCATATATTATTCTGAATTGATACTTTAGAAGAAAACCCTAATATTCCCTTAGAAACCCCAGAAAATCGATTTTCCTAGGAAAACGTAACAAAATAAAAATTGATAGGTATTTATATAGGCAGATAGTATACGAAGTTTAAAGAAAATGGTTGGAACAATTTTCGACTAAATCGTTAAACTGAAAAAAGCCGTCAGAACTTTACGTATAAAATTTCTTCATTCGGAAGCTTTTTTATATAATCTTCCATTTCAACTAAGTTAAAAAACAATTCAGGCAATAGTATTCAAATACACCTAAAGTGACATTGTGGCAAAATACTTCAAACATGTTCTATTCACAAAGATGTGGATCGCTCATCTCATGGGTTCCACCTAGACATTCAATCAGAATACTTCAGGAATCGCTCTCTTAAATTCAGTGCCAGTTGTAAGTCTGGCATTTATTCTAGATAAGTAATTGATTTAATAAGTAACAAGTGATATTGTAAAGTATTTAAATTCTTTTAGAAATTAATATATTTATTTCAAAAATAGTGGTGATCTCTTGATTATTTCTGAATAATTCTATCTCTAACTTAACATGCACACAAGCCTTTTACAAAACCGCCAACACTACAACTATACTAAGTAACATAACACCTTTACATTGCACAACCAATGAGCATCACCAATGAGAATACAAAAGATGATGCTCCTAATGTAACAAGAAGTATTAGATGAGTACATTATCCTAAATATTCGACAGACTGTGTAATGAGATCAATATTCCTAATTATTTGCTTGGTTTATTTTTTCTTAAGAGGTGATGTATGTGTGGTGGATTTATTTTAACCTGAACTCCTTTAATTTAAAAATTTTAACTTATAGGTTTTTGTTTTTTTTTAGCTTTAGGAATTATAAAATAGTTTTGTTATTAATTCCAAAATAAAGAAATGTATAATCTGCAATTAAGTATTTATTAATATATCATCTGATTACGATTTCCCAATAAATTTGTTTTATGGAATACGTAATGGATCAGCATGGCTCTCAGAAAGGGTAATCTAAGGACAAGTATCGGGATACTGGAAGGAAAAGTTAAAGAGTGTAGAGAGCTAGTCCAGCCGCCTGCATAGAAAAAGCGCTAGTTCACTCTCATTACAACGCCATTGGAATAACCATCAACAGTGAACGACCAACATTATTACACCGTCACTGTGCCGGTCAATCTGTCCACTTTCACGATATCCTCTCTCACTCTAAACTACACAATATAAAGTCCTTGCACAGCATTCTCATTCAGCTAGTCTTAATCTACGTTTATTTCTTCTATCCAACGTCCAAAAAAATCCACAACAAAAATGACAACATGTTCACACTTACTCACACAAAATGATGCAATGGCTTCTAATAGTTTACCTTTCCTGCTCTTTAAGAGCTGTTACCTAGGCTTTTCATGTGCAATGTAATTTTTTTTATATTTACTAATGTAATTAGTGAAATTATTAATACTTTACGGAAATAAGAGTATTGTTAATATAGTTTAGAGTTCATAGCAATAATTAATGTGTAAATTCGCAAAATATGTTAAGGTTTTTTAGAAAAGTTGGAAAATGCAAAAGAATTATGAGTAAATCTTTAGAACTTTTACTTGAAACTCCCTTGAATCTGTAATGTATTGGTGTGGATGTGTAGTTTGTAGTAAGTAGCACGAGCGATTTTGTATGAAGGGCTTGTTAAGACGTAGTTTAAAGGAGAAGAAGAGTTAGCATTGATAAAGAAGTCACACTGTTTTTCAAAAGATATATTCTCTAAGAGAATTTAAGTTAACAACAATATGCTTATAAATTAATTGGAATAACTCTTAAAACTTGATACTGGCACTGATGTTTAGAGAGCAATTCCTGAAGTGTCCTGTTTGAAGGTTGGGTTAAGACTATCTACTCTTTACTCTTTTAAAGCTGATGACTCTCTTCTTTGGAATTGCTCTCTCTCTCGCGGGGGAATTTTCTTACAATGGTTTGCCCTAACGGGATTTTGTGCCTTTGTTTTTCTATTTAGTAATGACCAGATTTAATATACCTGGTTCTAAAATACAATGTGAAGGTAAATTCACAGCACTAAAAATTATAAAATATTAACAAAAATACAATTTGGATACTATAAAATATTCAGAAACTTTAAACTATTATTTTTCGATTTTGTTATTTCACTACATTATCCCCCCTCCTGGAGAAATTTTTCGGCACGAAAAATTTGGGAGATAATCTGGAGTTGTAGAGGCTTGGAAGTTATCGAGAGGCGTGTGTGTAACGTCTGCAAGGTTGCCGTGTGTTGTAGGGTGCAGTCATCTTCTTCTGCGGCTAACGCTGCTTGAAGGGTGAGCGTTGCGTCGTGTTTGAATGTATTCTCAAGCGAACGCTGCGTGAGTGGGTGAACGTTGCTGTGGTGGTAGGCTGATAGGTGAACAGCGAACACTGCTTGGCGAGTGAGAGTGTTGCGGATGAAGAAGTGACTGGCAATGGGTAGACAAGTCGGTACTGTAGGTGTGTATGTAGTTTCTTGAATTAACTCTATATGGACAAAAAAAAAACTCTTAAGTATTTCAAAAATAATTAACAAATAAATAAATACACAAAATACGCAAATAAAAAAAATATATATATTTAATAAGCGTGCAAGGAAGCGCAAGGATGTGAGGATGATCGCAAAGGGTATGAGAAGATGAAGATCTTTTCCTTTGTAGAAATCTTGTGTTTCTGAAAATAATCATACAGAGTTATACATAAATACATTATTGTTAATTTCAATTTCTTAAAGTTAATCATGCAGTTTTCATGCAATCAAATTCATGCGCATGCAATAACATTCATACTCATGCAATCGTGCAGACGACGAAGATTCTTGATCTGCTGCAAAAGAGAGATTTAAAATTTTTAAGTTGCTACAGCATAAAAATATAATGGATATGTATGCAATAATTTCAACAAATAGTATAAAAATTATTAAAGCTAAGCCTTTTAAGGCGAACTAAAAAAAATAAGTTAATTAGTTTAATACAATAAAAAAAAAATCAATATTAATATATAAAAATATTAAACGAAATTCACGTGGTCGTCTTGATTTCTGCAACATAAAATAAATTACAATTATTATTTAAAATATATAATGCAATCATTACAAATATTAAAGGACGAATAAATTTATAAATCGTGGTAGGAGAGTTTTCAGTGCTGAAACAAAATAATATGTCATTATTGCAACAATTTAATTAGATATAAACCTGATACGTTTATTCTTACATATAACATTTACATGTGGTGTAGTATGTAAAGTTAAGAAGTGTGATATATTGAGAATTATTTCAAGAGATTATGTCAAGTATTTTATTTCAAGTGTTATGCATTGTGTGCGCGAGGTGGCACAGAAATTTTGTGGCTAGTTACTAGGGATTTTAGTGAACTTAGCGATTAGTACTAAATTGGTGTGTTTGAGTACTAGTTGACAATTGAATGTTGAATTTAAGTGTTAGATACGTGCGCAAATTAAGAATGTTTCTACAAGTATTCATTGGAAATTGCCTTTTAATTGCGAAAGTATGAATTCGCCAGAAAATTTGGAATTTTCGACATTGTCCGCATGCAAATGAAGGGACGTGATGCCATAGTTAGGTATTACCTAGTTAGACAGGACTGATGGAAGCAGGTATGATTGCGCCATGTCATATCAGGTTTTCGAGAAAGCGACTGAGGGCTAACTCGTTTTGGGCTGTATTTGGAAACAATTACGAGCCGTATGTCCAAATTTTGAACAATATTGGCAAGTGGGCCTATTTTGGAGGTTATTGCTAGTTTCGTTACCATTATTATGACTATACTGGGGTCTATCTGAAGAAGGGTGAAATCGCGAATTGTTTGAATTAATTCGAGTGCTATGATTATTACTATAATATTGATTATTATTATTATTGTTATAACGATTATTATTATATACCCTACGATTGAAATTTTTTGGTACATTAAAATTGTTAGGCATTTTGCCAAAGTTAGTACGAGGTTTTGGTCTGAATTTATTGGTGCAGTCCACGTCAAAATGTGGACCGGAACAATGCGGCAAGGTCTGTTCCTTATTACATTAAATACTTTACAAGTGGTAGTTGGTTTTAATTGTGGCTTTTGACTTTTATTACGATGCGGGCATTCTCTGTGGAAATGCATTTGTCCACAGTATCGACAAGGAGATGGGGGTGTACGATTATAAGTTTTCGAAGTAACAGCGAAAACTGTGGGGTTTGTTTCAGAAGCCTGAACTTCTTTTAGGGCATTGGCATAGGAAAGTGCTTCATCTAATTTTTGAGGTAGCTTCGTTCGTACCTCATTACAAAGCGGTTGAGGAAGTGATTTCAGGAACGCATCAGTGGCCAGTTTATCTAAAATTGTTTGTAAGGCCTCGAGTGGGTTGGCTTGAGCTTTTAAATGAATGGCGGATTGGATATGTCTAATCCTATCCGCGAATGTTTCAGGAGACTCAGTGGGCAAGGACTGAATATTAGTCATCTGTTGTAAGAGGACTAGGGGTGTTTTCTCCTTACGAAATCGGGCCAGAAGTCGCTCAGAAATTAGAGGATACGTTATATTTGTACCCTGGCGTTGTAATTCCGCTTTCTGGGTGTCGTAAAAGATTTTTGCAGACCCTGAGAGTCTAAGTGCTAATATTTCTAATTTGGCAGCGTCGTCCCAGCCAGAAAGACTAGCACAATGGCTAATTTGGTCTAGGAAATCGGACACTTTGGCTGAATTTTCGCCATCGAAAGTGGGCAAACTATTGATCAATTGCAAATTCCTTAAGGGACTAGGTTGATTATTAATTGGAGGATTTGCTAATTGCTGCTGAGCAAGCAAATATTCTACAGCGGCGTCGATTTTCATGTTTTGTCCGTTAATTTTATACATTTTGGAAATCAAAATTCACAAGGGATAATGCAAACACAAAATTTTAAAAATGAAATTCAATAGAAAATTCAATTATGGGAAATATTTAGATACTTCCGCTGAGAAACTAATTTAAAAGATAATAAAATTATCTGATGGATAATTAGTTTAATTATTAAATTGGAAATTTTACGTACTTGTAAATTTGTGGATTCTTGTTGAAAATATCCCACCGCTGCCACCAATGTAATGTATTGGTGTGGATGTGTAGTTTGTAGTAAGTAGCACGAGCGACTTTATATGAAGGGCTTGTTAAGCTGTAGTTTAAAAGAGAAGAAGAGTTAGCATTGATAAAGAAGTCACACTGTTTTTCAAAAGATATATTCTCTAAGTGAAATTAAGTTAACAACAATATGCTTATAAATTAATTGGAATAACTCTTAAAACTTGATACTGGCACTGATGTTAGAGAGCAATTCCGGAAGTGTCCTGTTGAAGGTGGGTTAAGACTATCTACTCTTTACTCTTTTAAATCTGATGGCTCTCTTCTTTGGAATTGCTCTCTCTCTCGCGGGGGAATTTTCTTACAAAGGTTTGCCCTAACGGGATTTTGTGCCTTTGTTTTTCTATTTAGTAATGACCAGATTCAATATACCTGGTTCTAAAATACATACTTTTTGAAGGTAAATTCACAGCACTAAAAATTATAAAATATTAACAAAAATACAATTTTGGATACTATAAAATATTCAGAAACTTTAAACTATTATTTTTCGATTTTGTTCTTGCACTACAAATCCGATGTATTTATTCCGACGCATTTAATAATTAATGTGTAAATTCACAAAATATGTTTAGGTTTTTTAGAAAAGTTGGAAAATATAAAAGAATTATGAGTAAATCTTTAGAACTTTTATTTGAAACACCCTTGAATTCAGATTATATCAAATTATATCAGAGATTGTTCACGGTAATGATTATTTTTGAACAACACAAAAATAATTAAAGAAACAACCATCAAGGCTGATATGTTGCACTTGGAATAGGTACAAACACAATTACTTATACGACAAAAAAATACATGTTTTGATAAGTCATCTTTATTAACAGCGATGGGTATAAAAATACTCAAGATGAGGTCTGCCTTATTGTTACGCATATCATATTGATACCATGAAAGTAACATTAGTATTAATTGTGACAGTTTTAGCCGTTCTTGTTTACACTGAGGCGGACCTGTCTAGTCCCAGAGATGTTTCAACCGGTATAGTTATCATTCATCTTGTTCTAGCTTATTATTTATTGCTATTAACATTGTTTTTAATTTATTTCATATTGTTTTCAGAACATCACAGTCGTCTGAAACGATACATCTGTGAAAATTTACCACCTAAATTTCTTAGTAATCTTGAATGTAATCAAAGATGCCAAAGGAAATTAGGTGACTTAACTTATGGTTTCTGTGTTAATGGTATATGTAGATGCAGGACTTTAAAATCACGATAATAAACAAAGTTTGTTTCATAATTAAATGAGAAATAAAGCTGTTTTTCAATAGAAAATCGTTCTTTTTTTAATATTTAATTTTTAAATGAGATAGATTGAGTCAGATCACATATAAATAAGGAATGCCGAAGGAAACTGGAGCCGACAGTGAATATTAAGCCTGAGAATAAATTTGTGTGCCAATGAGTGTGGGCACAAGAATTCAGGACAACAAAAAAGCCGCTGGGTTGGTAAAGGAAGCATGCAGGCACATATCGTAACCTTTTTAAAATATCTTGCATAATGCCGCCTGTGATAGATGGAGAAATGCCTCGAAGAAAACATAATCTTTGTCAGGGGGGAATATTGCAGAGCAGAAGTCCTCTATCCCTGAAGAATCCCCAATAGCCCTCGCATTATATATCTCCTTGGTCGAGTCAGGAGTGATCTAAGGTGGTTCACTGCCATGGTTACCGCAATTGATCTCTAAGGAAATATTTATACATTATTGGGCTTTATTTCCGGTCCTTTTTAGCAAAAAAGATGAAATTCTATGTTGTTCGGAGATTAGAGCATTTTGCCTTTAGGCTATTTTTTGTACGATGGTCCAAAGTAGAAATCGAAGTTGTATCACTTTGGCGTATGCGTTTATTAATAATGCGGTGTCATAATCTGTGGCCCATCTATATAATAATTACTTCAAATATCTTGGAAGGGTGACGATTGCTTGTGATGACGCTAGAAGGTTTGCAGGAAGGTTACCCGAGCATTACTTTTGAACCCCTAAAATTGATTAACTTTTTACATCATATTTTACATTCTCTTACTCCTAGTAAGAGGAAGTATTATAATCGTGTTAAATCTTCGATATCGAGTTTTGGACACAGATCCCATGTGTCAAAAAAGTGGCTTTTAGCTTATGATCTGTGTGTTAATGTATATATATGTATATGTATGAGGAGGAACGGCTAGCTCAAAAAAAAAAAAAATCCCAGAAGGTTAAATCTTGATATTCCGTTTGGGTTTCACCATGGGATCTAACAGTACGTTATCTGCCAAAATTTGTCTACCGAAGGTACCACTTTACTGAAAGGTTTTGCCACTTTCTTAAAATTTTCTCGAAAATGGCTCCAACGATTTTCTCTAAATTTGGAATATCAACTACACATTCAAAGATCTACAATTTTTATTTGAAATATTTCTCCGGGACAACGCATTCAATGAGGCTTCTAAGAGGGGATTTCAGGAGTATTTCAGCTTATTGCACAATTCTATCAGCTAAATAATATTAATTAAAGTTAAATATGTTGTTGAAATTCGGAGTTTCAAAAAAATTGGATGACAGGAAGTTCGTCTTTATTACGAAGTATTTTTCAATTTTCTACTATTTTCACTAAAATGACTTCAACCAATTTCTTTAAACATGCAATGTGAAATACACATATAGAAACCTACAACATTTATTTGTATCATTTCTTCTGGTAAAGTAATTTAAGAGTGAAGAGAGGTAGGGTAATGCTTTTATCTAATGTGCTCTCGTAGTTGATTATAAACATCTAACATAAAAACAAAAATAAATAGAAATAAATAGATTGCCATAATTCTAGAAAGTTTCAAGAAAATTATTAAATCGGAAATGCGTTTTTATTGAACAGTTTTTTTCCATTTTTACTCTATTCTCCACAAAAACACTGACGAATTTCGCTAAATTTGTTATACTAACTGTAAATTTTTTCAATCACAATTTTGAAAAATGGAGTAAGAGAAAGTGTGTGAGTATATCATACCAGATTTTTTCACTAATTTTTCCTCCGAATATATTTTATAAATTATTAGATCATGTTATAAAATTTTTTTGCAAAACAATGCAAACTAAGTTATTTCTAACATACTGTTTACTTGTATATATAATTAATGTGAGCTATAAAGAAAAAAATCAGCACTTTCATTCTATTGTTACAAGAGAAAGCCAAAAAGAAATAAGCTGATGTGATCCAATGAAAGTCCGGCACTTTTTATTTGGCCGTTCATACTAGTGGGACAAAATAAAATTGATGTTAACCACCAATAATATTTTCTCAAAGCGATTCCTAATATTTTTTTTTAAAAACTTTTCTTTGTACTGGGGTTTGTGAGCTGTTCATTTTATTGTCGTTCATTTTTTTAGTATATGTAGCGCAGTCCACATATTGACAGATTAGTTCGAAAAACTACAGACTATGTAACTATGTAAGTTGGGGTAAGAGAAAGTTGTGTGAGTGTTTCATGTCAGATTTGTTTACTTTTAAGTATTAATAGACGTTGTTCACTAGGAAATGACGTTTAAATTCACACAATATATGAATTTATAGAAGACCGTATGTGTTAGAAATCAAAATACCAAAAACCAACATTTTATGAAACAAAAGTAACTATTATAATAAGCATCAGAGACATTTTCCGAGGTAGCCTGCTTCATTTTGTGGTCATCGACCGGTTTCGGGCGTTCGCCCATCATCAGGATGCGTTTTTCAGACAGTGTGATAACACAGACTCGCACAGAGCAACTTAGTTCACACTAAATGAGACGTATTTTTAAAAATTGACTTCCTGTAATTGAAACCAAATTTATAGGAAATTTACTAAATTTGGTAAAATCATTTTTTTTTTTTTAATATGTGGATGGGTCCGCAATGCTGGACAACATCTGGGATTTTGTTCGTCCTAGCATGCATATTTTTTATGTTCCGGACAGGTTGAAATTTTCATACACCGTCAGAGTAAGATTATAAAAGTCGAATCGAGAGTTGACTTCAAGAGAGTCGAATCGGGAGATTCAGTTACGCACTACACTTGTTGATTTTGTGCGAGTGGTTATAAGTTTATGTTGCTATGTGTATGTGTTTAATGACAAAAGTTATGGTTATAAATCATGATTAGACATTAGTAAATGGTGAATAATTAAAAGCTTGTTTTGAAGAATACTTTTCAATGAAATTTTTATAATGTTGTTAATTATTCTGAGTGTTTTGTCATGTGTATTTTAATAGGGAGGACGGTAGGAAATTAGAAAAGTACATTACACAAGTTAGGTAAGGTTGGAAGAAAATGATGCATGAAGTTAAAGCTTGCAAAAAGTAATAAATATCTTTTTACATACCAATTTACCTACAAAATTACGTATATTAACCTTGCATGTATTTAGTTTAACCATCCTGAACCTGGTCCTTGACTTACCTAAGAAATCTGATGAAAGGAAAAGATTCAGACGCACCCGCCTTGCTGAAGACTCTATGTCTTAAACTCGCTCCTTAATATTTCCCAATCATCCATTCGTCATGTCAGAGATTTCTACTCTCAAATGCCCTTGCTACTGTCCTCTATCCGAAACCTAAAAGTAGACTTCAGGAAATGATCACTTTGCAAAACTAGCCCCGAGCAGTACACACAATCTCATCTCACGGCTCAATTCCTCAGCCCTCATGATGTCTGTTCCAACTTCTCTCTATCATTTGATATCCTTCTAACCATAATAATTATTTTTTCTGTATTTCTGCCAAGGACCACCTGAAATAAGTTCTTTATTCCTATACCAATGCCTTCGGTCCCTATTGCATCCTCTAAAGTTAATAAAAATCTGATTCCTAGTTTTTCTCCAGGTGATTCTGCATGTTCATTATTTTTCCCTCTAGCACTATGTTTTCCCCTAAGCTTGAAAAAAAAACGACCAGCTTCTTTATAAACTAAATCTCACACCCTTAGATTACAGGAGAGATGTCTAGTCTCTATTATTTTTAACTTTCCAAGCCAGTTGAAAATTTCGCTCAACCCCAACTCTCTAACTTTCTGGTGAAATGCTTAATCTCCACCAACCTTTCCCACCATCGTACTCAACCAAATCCACGTTCCTAAAAATCAAGAATTGTCCCTAAAGAATAATCAGCAATGGATCTCTATTCTTATCCTTCTTGATAAGCCTTTGACTCCGTCGACTATAACATCCATCCTCTTCAATAAGTTAAATAATTTTTCTATTCCAATAATGTCCTTGGGTGTTTTCAAACGTTTCTTTCCAAATGCTACCAACATGTCATGTGTCCTTGCCTAATCTATTTCCCACCTTAATCTTCTGTCCATTCTCTTCTCCCCGTGTTCCTCAAGGCCCTTCCCTTTCTCCTTTTCATTCCCTCATCCCTATTCTCTCTTTAAATAAATGACCTTCTAGCCCTACTCAACATGTCAATATTGATCTATGTATCAATATTCTCCCAGTATGACTCCCAGATCTATGTATCCTTTCCCCCCCACCAAACAGACTTACAACTTGCCTTTCTAATTCTCCAGCAGGACCTGAGCCATATCTGGCAACAGGGCGGTCGTAATCAATTTAAATTAAATAATTTCAAAACTAAAGCCATAGTGATTTGGTTAGGTCACTCTCACATCTTATTTCTATTTACCTCGATGTCCTACCTATTCAGTGCCCCCCGTCAATAATCTGAGTATCGCATTTGATCAACACCTTCTAGGAGGAATCATGTAACGATCCATCTGTCCATTTCTACCGTAAAGGTGCTGACCATTTCCTTCCTCTAAAAACTTTCAAAAATCACACTCACAACTTCCTTCTCTTTACCTCGATTCACTCTCTTTGCCTATTCAGTGCCCCCCCCCCCAGTCAATAATCTGAGTATCGCATTTGATCAACACCTTCTAGGAGAAATCATGTAACGATCCATCTCTCCATTTCTACCGTCAAGGTGCGAACCATTTCCTGCAACACCTACCCTAAAAACTTTCAAAAATATGTGTCGCTTCCCTAATTTTCTCTCATTTGATTATGGATGTTTGGTTATGAAGACCTTTCTGAGGATTTATATATGTATATTTCACCGTTTAATGAGCAGAATTTGGGTATTGCTTTGGCACCAACGGTTTTCTTTAAACTTCGTATACGATATACAAAAATAAATGCTATTACATTTATTTGAAGCATATACCTTGGATAATTGATTTTTTGGGAATTCTGGGAAAAAATAAGTTTCCCGATAACATACTTGTTCAATACAATTCCAATGTATATTAATTTACATTGGTTCTACATGTTATTAATATACATAAGAAGGAATTGCTAGTAAAATTTGAATTAAATCGGATAGCTAAAAGTGCGTATTACAGAATAGTTTTGAGTTTGTTGGAATTATCCCGCAAACCACTATAACCATTTCCTCTTCCGCACAGATATAGCGTATCGTGTAAGTTTAATACCAGACTTTTACTTTCTCTTACTAATAGTAAGATAATATATGAATGAATGAATGAATGAATGAAAGTGTTTATTAAGAAAATGATAACAGACAAAAAAAAGTAATAAAATAAAGTAAAAATACAACTTTTTAAGCATAGAAAAATAAATATAAAAAAAGAACAAAAACACTTTTAGACAATGGACAAAAGTCCGTCTGTCGAGAGTTGTATATATCCTTCAAATATAAGATTACATGAGAACAATCTGTTCTATAAAAATATAATTTCACTTTATTACTAATTGGTACATAATAAAAGAACAAAAAGCAAAAACCAGAACAAAATAAAATAATAATGATTAGGAAGTAATTATTTACAAAACATAAGATTAAATTCTCGAAAAATCAATATTTTATGGAAATAAAGAAAAGTAGAACCTAGTACCACAGAGATCAATAAAAAAAAAAAATTAAAAGACAAAACCTTCAATAAAAATTAAACTGGGAGACAAGGAACTCTCTATAGGTCCAGGCTTTAGAAAGGTAACGGAAAAGCAGTGTCCAATTTTCACCATTAAGGTACTGTATGCACTGTAGATTATCAATAAAACGATTATTGAAAATATTCGATCTGATGTCTGACAGTACGGGACACCTACCAATGAAATGGATAATGTCCTCATTTTCCCCTGTATTACAAAGTGAACATGTAAAAGTGGAATTTTGTCGCCAAGGCTGATAATTCAAGCTATATAACTCCCCTCTCGCCTTGAATATCGCCCTAATTTTCTCCGGACTGTAGTCATCATTTACATATGACTGTATCTGGTGATCTAACTGCTTGTACACAGACAAGCAGGATGCAATTCAGACTTAGAAACCATTTCTAGAAAGAGATTAAATTTAGCTGCTTTTTCATTTTCCAAGACCTGAAGCATCTGCTGTTTTAGTATTTTTAAATCAAGGGTGTCAAGTGTAATACCATTTTTTTCCGCGAGTTTAGCCCATTTCTTATACCAACCTTCTTTTCTTTCAATCAACACCCGTGAAACTTTATTTGTTAAACTGCCACTATTCCTGTACAATGTTTTAAATATGTACTGAACGTGCAGTCGCAAGGTAAATAAATAAATTGGCTCCTTACCCGTTTCCAGATGAAGCATGTAGTTAGGAGTATGCTTGGGCAGCCCGATTAATCTTTTAATAGCGTATCGAAATAACTTCTCAACTTCCTCGTAATGTTGATTACCCCATATTTGCGCACCATAACACAATATAGATCTCGAGACCGCTTCAAAAATTTTCCATTTGACTGAGAATTTAATACTTTTTTTTGTGGTAACCGTTCCCCATGATCTATATAGTGCCTGCTTTGCAAGCCTCAGTTTTTCGAGAAGATGTTGTTTAAAGGAGAACTGTGGGGTTACGGTGATACCTAAATATTTGTATTTATTAACCACTTCTATGTGATGTCCTTTGTATTTCCATAGCTCATTCCGGGCCAGTTTACCTCCCCCCTTTTTAAATATCATTATTTTTGACTTAGCTAAATTCACTTCAAGATTCCACTGACAACAATATTTTTCTAAGTCTAAAACCCTTTGAAGGGCATTAGGAGTCTCAGCCAACAATACGATGTCGTCCGCATATAATAATATTTTAATTTTAAAGTCGTCCATCCAAACACCCCCTCCGATAGAATCAATTATGTCCTCTATGTATAAAGCAAACAAAACAGGACTAAGTAAGCAACCCTGCTTAACGCCACTATAGGTGTTAAACCATTCAGAGATGGCGACTCCATTCCACACTGCGGATCTAGTATCTTTATAAAGCTCTTTAAATATATTTATCATTTTATTGGACAATCCTAGACAGGCGAGCTTATAGAAAAGTGCATCTCTATTTACCGAGTCAAACGCGGCCCTAAAATCGACAAAGAAAGCGTATATTTTTTCCCTTTTTGCGGCGCTATTTAACTCAACGAGACTTTGAAGCACATACAAATTATCTATAGTGGACATACCCTTTCTAAAACCAGTCTGGAAATCACTCAGAATTTTATTATCCTCCACCCATCTTTCCAATCTCAACAAAAGAAGACCAGTAAATAGTTTAGTTAATGCATCATAAAAGGAAATTCCTCTGTAATTTTGAACTATATTTATATCGCCTTTTTTATGGAGAGGATAAATAATCGAGTTTTTAAAGCTTTTTGGGATAGTGCTAGTATTATATATTTTGTTAAAGTATAATAGGATTTTATCCAAAAAAATATTCGGGGCATTTTTATAGAATTCATAAGGAATTCTGTCGTTTCCGGGCGCTTTGTTACACTTAGCTTTGTTTAAAACTAATTTTAATTCGTCAAAGGAAAAATCATTATCTAACTATGGTACTATCTCTACAGGTTGAGAGTATAATAATTGAGAACACATAGAAGCAGGTGAATTAAGTAAATTTTCAAAGTACTCTTTAAAAATACAGGGACTTAAATTAGATTTTAGAGCAAAATTATTTCCTTTAAGAGAGTTTAGTAAACCCCAGAAATCAGCAGAGTTTCTTACATCATTAACGCGGGATATAATCGTTTGTACATACTTGACTTTTTTTTCATTACAAATATTTTTATAGTAAGTTTTGGCTTCATAATAGTACTTTCTCATTAGATCGGAATTTGTCTTTCTAAATAAATTCAACAATTTAAATGACTTTTGACGGGCTTTAACACACTCATTGTCAAACCAGCTGTTTTTCGGCCGATAGTAAAAATTGTTATTACTATTAAGTTTCACATTATAGCCCTTATCCGCTGCTTGCTGTATAAATTGGATAATAACATCATTTGCTATTTCAACATTAATAGTTGTTAAATCAAAATTTTCATAATTTAATATATTTTGTTCTAGTAATTTTAGATAATTTTTTACATCATTTTTAGTCCAGTTTAATTTTGGAAGTAGTCTGCATTCTTTAATACTTGGTGTTTCAGGGAGAGACAAAGTCAGAACTAAGGGTAAATGATCAGAAAATAATTCCGGCTTTACTTCCAGATCTGCCACCATATCCACACATTGAAAAGAGACACAGCAAATATCTATTACAGAATTTCCCTGTCTGCCAATATATGAGAATTCCCCGTGTTTGCCTGCAGTGGTTCTACCGTTAAGAATCAAAAGATCGTTCTCTTCTAACAGTTCTAAAAATTGTCTACCCCTGTTATTACTGATTTTGTCCCTCGATTTTCTATTACATGATAGGCTATTATTATCAATCAACAGTGCAGAATCAACGGACTGCATATCAGCTAATCTTACATTCATATCCCCAATTAATATTATAAGACTTTCTTTTATCAAATTACAAAAATTATACAAATTTAAGAAATCATTCTGCCAATTATTACAGTTCAAATAAGTTGGTACAATTACAATTCTTCTATAGTTATATTCCATTTTAATAACCCAAATATTATACATTAATTCAAAACTCATTTTGATTTGTAGATTATTTTTAATTTTAAAACCAAATAAACAGCCCCCACTTGCCCTTCCATAGATATTGCTCCTACTAGCCGGAATCCATATTTTATTAAAGTTAGAGAAAATATTCTGATATAGACTGATTTGAGAATCCTCAACAAACGTTTCATACAGTAAGAAAATGTCAAAATTATTTATGAAATTAAGAAAATTAACTAAAGGGAGCTTATTTTTTAACCCACAAATGTTATAACTTAAAATTGTTAACTATTTATCAGTATTTCCATCCTTATTCCTAACACATTCACCACGTTTAGATTTATTTTTCTTACCTCGACAGACGGCTATATCTCAGGCTTTTATCTGTCTACTCTGTCGTGCTTCTCCTCGATTATGGAAACGTGAATCACTCTCAAAAATATCCCTGAAGCTTCTCTCTACCTCATCTGAAAAACTATCAGCGAACATTTGCTTAAGTACCGAGACTCCATCCTTACCTTCACATATTAGACCTTGTTCCAGGTCCCAGGAGAATCTTTTATTGAGATACATGAAATAAAATTGCTTCATGTGGATATTAGATTGATTGTCCAGATCCAGTATCCTTCCTCGTGTTTTCCATAAACATCTTCTTCTGCGTCTTGTTCTACTTGAAAAGTCTTTGTGAACCACAATGCCACTACCTTTCAGTTTTTTTACATTTCTCAATATTTGATAGACTTCCGCTTCTGAATTAAACTCTGATACAGTTATAAATTTTCCATTATTAATTTTTATCATATATGCATTGTTTATTTGTACAGAATTTACGCCTAACACTCCAACACACAAATCTCTTACAATGTCTATCATTTCTTTCTCAGTATCTTTTTTTAGACCTCTAAAAATGAGGTTTTTACTCTTCAACTTGTTCTCCAAAATCTCCACAATTTCACTTAGATTCTTTTCTCTTACCTTAATCTCTTGAATTTCCTTTTTTAATTGCTGATTTTCGATAAATAAACTATTGAATTTCTTTTCCAACTGTTTAAAATCTTCCTTAGTAGGTAAATCTGATCTAAGGGATTTCAATTTAGAGTCTAACAATAAACCAATATTTTCTATATTAAGCTCCATGGGCTGATCTAATTGTAAGTTTCTTGTTTGAGACTTTTTTATTTTCAGCTCCTCAGGGGATCCTATACTACGTCTCCTTTTAGGGGTGTTAAGAATCGGGGAAAAATATTTATTCAAGTTATTCTCTTTCTTACTCATTAACAAATATAGTTGGAAGGAGGTCACTGACCTATAAAATGAGTAAATAAATCTCCAATCTGTTGACAACACTGTCCAGTCACCCCACGACCGTGTATTATTATAACTCCCCACTCAAGTACCAGTCAAATACTCAATATTTAGTAAACGAACTTTGCACCTGGGTAGATAATAATTTCACTGAGAATTGTATAATTAAATTAATTAAGAATTAATGAGTAAATAAAAAACTGTTCGATAGAATTTTATAAAAATTCACCAGTACATTAAAAACGTAGTCATAAACCACAATTAGTCAAAAAATCACTTCAATCCGAAAAGATTTACTATGGTAAAAATGAAAAAAGAAACAGAGCAAAAAAATACGTGTACTCTCACTGAAAGCCAGCATACAACTCCTCTAGTAAGATAATATATTATGAATATATTCGTAATTAAATTTTCACCGCAAATACATGTTTTGAGGTCCCATGAAAACGAAAAACTGTTTTTGGCAAATGGTCTATGTGCGTGTGTTTTAACATAATATATCAAAAGCGAAGCTTTAACATAACATAACGAAAAGTCGCAGGAAGCTCAAATTGGATATTCCGTTTAACTACTACCCACTACATCACACACGAAAATTACGGACAAAATCTATCAACCGGAAGTGCGACTTTAATGAAGGTTTTGGCGGTTTTTCTGTAAAAAAAAAATTAATATTTTACATTCTTAATTAGATGACAGTCATATTTTCTTAAAAAACTGCAATTATCACTGAAATTTTACGTACTCCAATTGAAACAATATTATAAAGTAAACAATGATTGAAATTAAATAAACATTTATAAGATTACGTTTTTTTTTATAAGATAAGATAAGTGGATATCATAATTATATTTAGAAATTCCCTACAACACTTGTGCGAGATGTTCACTGTAATTGTAAGAAGGCTGTTTTTGTTTCTTTTTCAAAACAAGTACAAATGAAACCTCTGCAAGAACCCCGCCGTCAGTTTTAGATTCTTTTTCACACAGTAGTATCTACAACGAAGGAAAAGGATCGTGAGTTTCGGTCTTTTTTTGAAAAAAATAAAAAAACTTAAATTATTGCCAACGTTTCGACAAATATATTGTTTTTTTCAAGGCATAAAAAATAAAAAAAAAATAAAAACTATTGAATAATATTTAAAACATATCAAAACTTGAAAACTAATGTATAATTTTGTAAATAAAAAGTTGAGAACACCTCAACAACACAGAGAAGGGTAATAAGTATAAATAAACTTAAAAATATCTGTGGTGAAATACTCATACGGCTTATCATACTCCAATTAATAAAATTTAATTACCAAATTTTTTTTCTAAAATTGCTACGATCACAAAGTTTAGTTGGGCTGGCTATAAAAAAAATGGTTGGGGTTATACTTGTTTGCCTAAACCTTTTTATCTGTGCAGTGAACATTCCAAATTTAAAGAGAAACGTTGTATTCGTTAAAGAAAAAGCCAAAAAAAAACACAAAACTTACTCTGTAAAAACACACCAACCGATTCAAATTGGGAATTCTAACCAAGCTTCTGATGTATATTAGTATTAATTAGGTGTTTAAACCACATATTATACTGAATTAATACTTCAGAAGAAAACACTACTGTTCCCTTAGAAATCCTAAAATATCGATTTTCCCGGGAAAACGTAACAAATAAAAATTGCTAGTTATTTATGTAGGCAGATAGTATACGAAGTGGGTTGTCGGCAGTCTAAAATGCTCATTGGGGGCCCGGACGGAGCTTTGAGTAGTGGGGTCCGATGTCTTTCACGGACCTCCCTCAGGTATCTGGTTGGATTCCTCACTGGGCATTGTGGTTTAAGGAGACATCTCTATATAATGGGACTTGTGCCTGACCCTTTTTGTAGAGTTTGTGAAACTGAGGAGGAAACACCCATGCATTTGATGACGAATTGTTTGGGTTGTGAGGAGATTAGGTTTAGGACCTTCGGCCGGAATAGGATGTCGGTAGAGGAACTTATGCTGTGTCCTTTTAAGGTTTTGGTCCGATTTGTTCGGTCTGTTGTGAAACTTAGATGGTTAAAACCTGGGCCTGGATTTTCATTCTAGTCCCAGTGGTAGGTATTCTTTAGGGGCAGCTATATGGGCCCGAGGGGGCTTTGGATAGCGTAGGGTTTACTCCCCTCCCCTTTTGGGAATAATAATAATAGTATACGAAGTTTAAAGAAAATGGTTGGAACAATTTTCGACTAAATCGTTAAAATGAAAAAAGCCGTCAGAACTTTAAGTATAAAATTTCTTCTTTCCGAAGCTTTTTATATAATCTTCCTTTCCAACTAAGTTAGAAAACGATTCAGGCAATAGTATTCAAATAAACGTAAAGTGACATTGTGGCAAAATACTTCAAACATGTTCTATTCACAAAGATGTGGATCGCTCATCTCATGGATTCCACCTAGTGCGCGCACTCCTGTTCTTGCTACTTCTCTGGCCTTTTCCCTGTAAATCGTAGAGCATCAAAAATTTCGAAATCCTAGTTCGAGGTAAAAAAAAAATTTGTCGCATATCGTGACCACCTCAAACCAATTTTCTTGTCCTCCATATAAACCAGCTGGCTAGTCAACACAATCTAATAGACTCACAGCTCTAGTGGAAGAAAGAAATAGAAAAATAATAGTTGTGGAAAATAGTTTAGTGAAATATTTTGTGAATTTTAGCTAGTTCAAATAATTATTTTAGTGAAGGGGAAAAAGCCAGGTACTATAATTTAACTCAATGGTATTGAAGGGACAAAGGGACAATTAATAGTCGCAATAAAGACAATTCACTACTTCCAGACATACCAGCATTATTTGAAAAGATTTGGACTATGAACAGAAGGCATTCTTTTAACACAGTCTGAACTAGACATTCAATCAGAATACTTCAGGAATCGGTCTCTTAAATTCAGTGCCAGTTGTAAGTCTGGCATTTATTCTAGATAAGTAATTGATTTAATAAGTAACAAGTGATATTGTAAACTATTTAAATTCTTTTAGAAATTAATATATTTATTTCAAAAACAGTGGTGGTTTCTTGATTATTTCTCTTGATTACTTCTCTCCTAAACATACACAAGCCCATTACAAAACCGCTCACACTACAACTATACTAAGCAACATCACATCATTACATTGCACAACCAATGAGCCTCACCAATAAAAATACGTAAGGATGATACTCCTAAAGTAGCAAGAGTTATTAGACTAGTACATTATCCTAAACACTCGACAGACTGAACAATCTGATCAGTATTCCTTATTATTTGCTTGGTTTATATTTTTCTCAAGAGGGAATGTATGTGTTGTGGATTTATTTTAAACCGGACTCTTTTAATTTATAAATTTTAACTCATATGTTATTGTGTAAACAACTCGCTATAATTTTGTGCTGTGTAACTTTACATTTTTCTCTAATTACTGAGACTTTATTGTGCCAGTTTTGACAAATTATTAATGGTTTTTACCTTTCTTTTTAACAGTTATGAAATGTAAGTAGTGAAAATTTAATTTATTTTTATTTTATTTGTAAAGCCCTAAATAACCTCTAAATACTATATATATATATATTAGAAGGTGTTAATGGTCTTTGACATGGACAGCATCGACGACAAACAGGCCATTAGCTCGGACAAAGAAAAGATGCAGCACCATTGTTAACTCGCCGCCAAAAACAAAGAAAAGGCAAACGAAATCAGCTAAAATGCTTCCATCTAATTTAATGAATGAAACAATTCTTACCGCATCTGGAACAAGTCACCAAAACACCAGCGCTCATCCAACAGACGTTTCTGAAGCTCCTCCTGAAGTATCTCTTGATTTTTTCTCAATACTTCTATCTCTAATGCACACAAGCTTTTTACAAAACCGCCAACACTACAACTATACTAAGCAACATCACACCATTACATTGCACAACCAATGAGCCTCACCAATAAAAATACGTAAGGATGATACTCCTAAAGTAGCAAGACTTATTAGACTAATACATTATCCTAAACACTCGACAGACTGAACAATCTGATCAGTATTCCTAATTATTTGCTTGGTTTATATTTTTATTAAGAGGGAATGTATGTGTTGTGGATTTATTTTAAACCGGACTCTTTTAATTTATAAATTTTAACTCATATGTTATTGTGTAAACAACTCGCTATAATTTTGTGCTGTGTAACTTTACATTTTTCTCTAATTACTGAGACTTTATTGTGCCAGTTTTGACAAATTATTAATGGTTTTTACCTTTCTTTTTAACAGTTATGAAAAGTAAGTAGTGAAACTTTAATTTATTTTTATTTTATTTGTAAAGCCCTAAATAACCTCTAAATACTATATATATATATATATTAGAAGTTGTTTATAGTCTTTGACATGGACCGCATCGACGACAAACAGGCCATTAGCTCGGACAATGAATCAATAGCATCTATTCCTAAGAAAAGATGCAGCACCATTGTTAACTCGCCGCCAAAAACAAAGAAAAGGCAAACGAAATCAGCTAAAATGCTTCCACCTAAATTAATGAATGAAACAATTCTTACCGCATCTGGAAGAAGTCACCAAAACTCCAGCGCTTATCCAACAGACGTTTCTGAAGCTCCTCCTGAAGTATTATCTTATAGCCCATTCTCCCCTCTTGCGTTCTTATACGAAGTGGAGGCTGCATCTCAAATACCACAGCGTAACCCTAAACCTTACCCTAATATATGTCAGAAATGTGATCTGATTTACTGATCTTAGTGCCGCTTTATCTAATCTAGTGGGGAAGGATGGTTTTACTTCCAAGGCAAGAACTACAGTTTTAATAATCAACGCTACCTCTACAAAAAGTTACCGAGAGATTATAAAGTTCTTGTCTGACAAGAAAGCAGACAATCACACATATCAACTCCAAAGCGATAACGCATACAGAGTCGTAATAAGGTACCTACACCAATCAACACCAATAGAAATGATAAAAGAAGAGCTAGCCGAACTAGGCCATATCGCTCACAACATAGCACCAATCATTCATCCAGTTAGCAAGCACACGCTATCACTCTTCTTTGTCGATTTAGAGCCACGTTCTAATAACAAAGATATCTTTGAAGTGGAAGTTCTGTGTTATTCCAAAATCAAAGTTGAGGAACCACATAAAGCAACGCAGCATAATTCAATGTAAGCGCTGTCAAGATTATGGGCATTCTAAAAGTTATTGCCAACATCGACCACGATGTGTTAAATGTGCAGGCGATCATCTCACAAAAGGCTGCGGAAAAGGATCTACAACACCTGCCACATGCGCTCTCTGCAATGGAAACCATCCTGCCAACTACAAAGGTTGCTTGGTACATCGAGAACTTCAAAGATCGAAGCGATCAGCTGCCGCACCCATTTATAACCATCCTTCACCAGTCAAGATAGTGCTATTCGACCAACAACAAGCGAATTGTTCTCCACTAGTGCAACAGAGGAACAATGCTATTAGCAACAAGCTTCTTAGGCCCAGGTGACCTCGGGGCCATCTTCGCTTCAGCTACCCACCCATACCTCTTATGAAGTTTCTTCTTTATTAAACTCTTTCCTATCAGATTTTAAAGCACTCACAACTCCTCTGATATCACTTCTCACAAATGTAGACAATAGTGTTCTCCCCCACAATGCTCCTTAATGCCACTTATTAACATTCTTTGTCAATAATTCTCTGGAATGCCAACGGACTTATAAACCACAGACAAGAACTTGACATTCTACTACACGAGAAAAGAATCGACATTGCACTGATAGCCGAGGCACACTTAACAGACAGAGCTTACTTCAACATCGCTGACTACATTACTTACAGAACTGATACCCGAACGGAACAGCTCATGGTAGTTCTGCTATACTTATAAGAAAATCACTCTCACTTCTTATTTCCATATATGCCGACAATTTATTTACAACCTACAGTGATCACCCTGTTAACTGAACCATTCCTATACACTATTGCAGCCGTGTACTGTCCTCCAAATCATGTCACCGACCAAAACCAAATCCTTCCTTTTTTCAATCACTCCGTTATCGGTTTGTCAGTGGTGGCGATTATAACGTAAAACATCCTTTCTGGGGAAACCGAGAAGCCAACCCAAGAGGACGCATTCCTTACAGAATGTCTAAACAAGCCAACTTTACATTTATATCTCCATCACAAACTATTTATTGGCCAACTTCCTTAAACAAACGTCCCGACTTGCTCGACTTCTTTGTTACTTCCAACATCACATCCATTTATACTGACATATATACAACCCTTGAACTTTCTTCTGATCACACCGCTGCAATACTTGTACTTGACATTCATCCTAAAATTAATCCCAAACCAACTCTTATTATAGGGCCAGTGGACTGGATGTTATTTAGACAACTTCTCGAACAAAAACTAGAACTGAGTGTTCCACTTAAAACTGCTCAATACTTAGACAAGAGTGTGGCATATTTGCCAGGCTCAATCCAACAAAGTATCTGGCAAGCGACTACATACAAACAGACTATTAGACAACCACTACCACATAACTTACCGATGGAAATAAGAGCCACAATAACGCAAAAACGAAGGCCCAGTTCACTTTGGCACCGTACAAGGTATCCTTCACACAAACGTATTTTTAACGAACTTACAAACAAATTAAAAAAATAAACTACGCAAATACTATAACGACCAATACACAAAATATACAGAAACCTTGACAAATTGTGATATCTCTCTTTGGACAGCCACTAAACGAATACTCCAAGAATATTCTCGCTCCCCTTAGACGAAATGACGGATCCTGGGCCAAATCTGACTCAGAAAATTCTGAACTATTTGCCGAACACCTCCGTTCCGTATTCAGCCCACATGCAGACGTTATAAATTACAGTCAGTTGACAAAATGTTAAACGAACTTGATATCCCTCTACAGCTCTCACTCCCTCCTAAATACTTTACACCCGCAGAAGCCAAACCAGTCATTCTCCATCTCCCAAAAAAGGAGAGTCCTGGTTATGACCTTATCACCTCAAAATTATTGCTTACCAGAAAGGCAATAATTTTTCTCACGGCAATTTACAACGCAGACCTTCGAACCACCTATTTCCCTATTTTATGGAAATTCTCCTATATCAAACTGATCTGCAAACCTAATAAGAATAAGCAATGTTCTACTTCGTATCGACCAATAAGGCTTCTTCCGATTGTAGGTAAAATTTAAAAAAAACTTTTTTTATCCCGTCTTCAAGCAGTTGTTAACTCTTTACACATCCCGAATCATCAGTTTGGATTCCGCCAATCCCACTCCACTATCCAACAAGCGCATCGAGTTGTAGACGCCATCGCTATCGCTCTCGAATCGAAACAATATTGTGCGGGTGTTTTTCTAGACGTTTCCCAAGCATTTGACAGAGTCTGGCATGAGGGTTTATTGTGGAAGTTAAAGAGCATGCTACCATCCATATATTTCCTTATTATAAAATCATATTTAGTGGATAGACATTTCCAGGTATGTCATGGAACCCAGCAGTCCTCAATTTATCCTATCCTTGCTGGTGTTCCTCAAGGAATTATCCTAGCTCTTTTTCTTTACACTTTCTACACGGCTGACGTACCAACCAATCCTTGTACATCTATACACACCTTCGCCGATGACACAGCAATCCTATCCTCAGGTTCTGACCCCGTCCTCACAATTCGTAATTTGCAAGCCCATCTTCGTATTATAGAAAATTAGCTTACCAAACGGAGAATCAAAATAAACCCTACTAAATCCAAATATATTGCTTTCACACTCAACCGTAAAATCCTTCCTCCGGTCTACATACACAACAATCCTATACCTCCTGCAGATCATGTGAGATATCTTGGATTATACCTGGACAAAAGACTTACACGGAATCCTCATACTCGACTGAAAAGAAAAGACCTCAACACAAGTTACCGACTGTTCGCTAAACTACTTGGCAAACGTTCAAAAAGAAATTTACACAGTAAAATAAGACTATACACTTCTCCCCTTATGCCGATGTGGACTTACGGACTAGAACTCTATGGCGCTGCCAAAAAATCAAATCTAAACCGCATACAAACCTTACAATCTAAAATTATTCGCGAAATAGATAACGCTCCTTTCTATGATTCAAATCTCACTCTACATACTGATCTCAAAGTTCCATTCGTAGCAGACCTTGCTAAATCTCGTTATATCAAGTTCGATGAAAAGCTCAGATCGCACCCGGACCCTCTCGTACAACATCTTTCTTCCCGATCTCTTACCGGACATCCAGTCCGACGACTCAGGCGCCGATGGCAACGAGATCACTTGAATTAACCAACATTCACGGAAAGGGTAATCTAAGTACAAATATACGGGTAATCGAAGGTGCAGTTAAAGAGATAGGGGCTAGACCAGCCGCCTGCTTAAAACGGGTGCCGATTCACTCTCATTTCAACGCTATTCGATCAACCATCAACAGTGAACGCCCAACATTCTTACACCGTCAGTGTGCCGGTCAAACTGTCACTCTCTTTCCCGCTACACTCTCTCACTCTAAACTATACAGCATAAAGTCCTTGCTTACCACCCCCATTAGTAAGTCTCAACCTAAGTTTGTTTCTTCTATCCAAAGTCAGAAAACATCCACAACATGTTTACACTTACTCACACAAAATTATGGAAGTGGCTTCTAATAGTTTACCATTCCTGCTGTTTATGAGCTGTTACCTAGGCTTTTCATATACAATGTAATTTATTTTATATTTACTAATGTTAAGAACTTTTATTTTATTAATATTTAAATCTTAAGAACTTTTATTTGAAACACCCTTGAATTCAGATGTATACATTCCCTCACTTGCAATTTAAATTAGAGACCCTTTACGGTAATAGATTATTTTTGAACAAACATAACAAAATAATTAAAGAAAATAACCTTCAAGGCTGAATATGTTGCACTTGGAAAGTACTGCATAACTAGTACGTTATCAAACACATTACTTGACAAAAAAATAAGTGTTGTGATAAGTCATCTTTACACAGCGATGGGTATAAAAATACTCAAAGATGAGCTCTGCCTTAATTATTACGAATATCATATTGATACCATGAAAGTAACATTAGTATTAATTGTGACAGTTTTAGCCGTTCTTGTATATACTGAGGCGGGCCTGTCTAGTCCCCAAGATGTTTCAACCGGTATAGTTATCATTTATCTTGTTCTAGCTTATTATTTAATACTATTAACTTTGTTTTTTAATTTATTTCATATTGTTTTTAGAACATCACGGTCGTGTGAAAAGATTCGTCTGTAAGTTACCACTTGAAATTCTTAAACGTGAATGTCATCGAAGTTGCCAGAGGAAATTAGGTATCGACTCTCATGGATTCTGTGCTAATGGTATATGTAGATGCACGACTTTAAAACCACAATAACAAACCAAGATTGTTTTATAAATTAAATTAGAAATAAAGCTGTTTTTCAATAGAAATGCTTCTTTTTTTAATATCTAATTTTCAAATGAGACAGACCGTGTCAGATCAAATATTAAGAAGAAATGCCGAAGGAAACTGGAGCCCATAGTGAATCTTAAGCCAGAACTAAATTTGTGTGCCGATGAGTGAGGGCACAAGAATTCAAGAGAACAAAAAGGCCGCTAAGTTGGTAAAAGAGGAAGCATGCAGGCACACATCGTAACCTTTTTAAGATATCTTGCATTATGCCGCCTGTGATAGATGAAGAAATGGCTCGAAGCAAACATAATCTTTATCAGGGGAATATTGTAGGGAGAGGTCCTCTACCCCTGAAGAATCCCAAATCGCCCTCGCATTATATATCTCCTTGGTCGAGTCAGGAGTGATCTAAGGTGGTTCACTGCCATGGTCACCGCAATTGATCTCTAAGGAAATATTTATACATTATTGGGCTTTATTTCCGGTCCTTTTTAGCAAAAAAGATGAAATTCTATGTTGTTCTGAGATGAGAGCATTTTGCCTTTAGGCTATTTTTTGTACGATGGTCCAAAGTAGAAATCGAAGTTGTATCACTTTGGCGTATGCGTTTATTAATAATGCGGTGTCATAATCTGTGGCCCATCTATATACTAATTACTTCAAATATCTTGGAAGGGTGACGATTGCTAGTGATGACGCTAGATGTTTGCAGGAAGCTTACCCGAGCTTTACTTTTGAACCCCTAAAATTGATTAACTTTTTACATCATATTTTACATTCTCTTACTCCTAGTAAGAGGAAGTATTATAATCGTGTTAAATCTTCGATATCGAGTTTTGGACACAAGTCCCATGTGTCAAAAAAGTGGTTTTTAGCTTATGATCTGTGTGTCAATGTATATATATATTATATATATGAGGGGGAACAGCATAGATCAAAAAAAAAAATTCGCAGAAGGTTAAATCTTGATATTCCGTTTGGGTTTCACCATGGGATCTAACAGTACGTTATCTGCCAAAATTCGTCTACCGAAGGTACCACTTTACTGGAAAGGTTTTGCCACTTTTTTAACATTTTCTCGAAAATGGCTCCAACGATTTCTTTAAATTTGAAATATCAGCTACACATTCAAAGATCTACAATTTTTATTTGAAATATTTCTCCGGGACAACGCATTCAATGAGGCTTCTAAGAGGGGATTTCAGGAGTATTTCAGCTTATTGCACAATTCTATCAGCTAAATAATATTAATTAAAATTAAAAATGATGTTGAAATTCGGAGTTTCAAAAAAATTGGATGACAGGAAGTTTGTCTTTATTTAGAAGTATTATTATTATTATTATTTATTTATGTAGAGGTACAAGTACCTGTTACAAAGGAAGTACAGTTCTATTACAGTACAAAAGGAAATAATTACAGTTTACTATAAAAATAAAATACATACTCTTCTTAGTTAAAATAAAATTAAATAGAATCATAAATATTATTATAGTTACTTATTCATGAAGCATAATAGATCTGGTCTTTAACATATTTTTAGCAAAATTATAAATAATGCACATATTTTTCTTGTCAAAATTGTGAACAATTCTGACCAGTTCGTTATTTGCACTATCATCTTTATTAATACATAACTGTTCTCTAAATGGCTCATAAACTGGACAGGTTATAAATAAATGGGTCAAGGTTTCATATTCATTTAAAGTACAAAGTGTACAAATACTTCTTGGATTGATTATATAAGATATGTTACCTATAGAAATTTTGATTAAGTATGGTCCAGAAAGTCTGATTTGAGCAAAGATTTTTGTGACATTAAATGAAATATTTAAAGTTAGATATTGCTGACAAGTACTGTATAGAAAAGAGGAATTTACACTAAATATATTATAAGGGGAACTAATATTTCTGTCTATGTCTATGTAGAATAATTGCTGTTTATACCTTTCTAAAACGATGTATATATTGCGTTTAACTTTTAAACAATTTTCAAGAGAACCTAGATCTTCCATATTAACTATTTTTAAACAACTTTTAATTGTAAATACCAATTATATTTAATGTTAGATGGGTATGTTTCACTCAAAGCTACTAATCTATTAAAACAGAGCTTTAAATAACTTTGATCGTCTGCATTTATAATTTTTCGTAACCATTTAAGAGCTGCTTTAACAATATAAAAACTTAAATGACATTGACCCATTTCTAATCGAACTAAGTGATTTGGAGTTGAACGGGAAAGACAAAACAGACATTTAAAAAATTTTAATTGCACTTTCTCTAATGGATCTAGGTGCCGTAGTCCTCAAACAGGTGCACAGTAGAATAAACAATGTTTTACTAAACTTTGAAACAAATAACATTTAGGATCCCAGCTTTTTGATTTCCCTTTAGACAAAATATTAATTACAGATCCTATAGCAGCATTAGCTTTATTAATGACATTACTTGTTGCATCATTAAATAGACCAGATCTTACAAATGTCACACCTAAATAATCAAAATGTTTAACTGTTTCAAGTTTTTCATTATTATAAAAAAAATTCCTTTCTTTTTTTGGCATTCTTCCCAAACCAAATTTCATAATCTTTGTTTTATTTACATTTAAGACCAGTTTGTTATTTTTACAATAAGAGTGTAATAAATTTAATTTAAATGTCATATCTGTGTATGAGTCACCCAAAATCAACAATCGTCAGCAAAATTTAAAAACATTATCTCCCGATCATTAGATATATTTATCCCAGAAGCATTATGAAGTCTAAAATAATATTCTATATCGCTTACAAATAAATTAAAAAGTAGTGGGGATAAAACCTCCCACTGGATGACACCCTGGGAAATATTAACCCCTGAAATCATACGGTCGGCAACTTTAATTTTCACCTTTGTTAAAGAATATATATTACTAATTATTCTAAATAATTTGCCACTAAGACCAAGATTATATAATTTTCCCCACAACAGAGTATGGTCCAAACTATCGAATGCTCGCCTAAAATCTATAAACAGAACAAATAAATTTTTCTTTCGTAAACCAAAATGAGTTTGAATTTTAGAATTGAAAATAAACAAACGATTTTTTCTAAAACCGTTTTGACTTTCTGGGATTAATTGTAAGTTGTCGCTCCATTCTTGTAAGCGAAATAATAGAATTTGAGGAAATAACTTAGTTATGCAATTTACTAAACCGATACCTCCATAATTATGAAGGTGGGGTATCTTTTCCAGTTCACTAGTTCGCCAAGTTTCAACCATACTGATTATCTGAAAGTTATTTAATTCATAACAGCCATTCTTTACAATGTTGAATCCGTGGACGTGCCAAAATAAAATTTTCATGTTGTTAATAGGTATTCCATTAGGAACGAAAATTTCCTGCACTTTTTACTTCCGGTGAGTTTCCAACTTTCCTCTTTTTAACCGTTTTGGGTGAGCTCTTCTCACTCCGTCCTAACTTTCCTTCTTTTAACCATCTGCCTAGAACGCTCCCCGACGTATCAGATGAATTTTCATCAAATATTTCTGATTCGTCTGTTACAACTCCAGTATTACGCGTTGTATGGTGCAGACTCTTTTGGGTTTTTCACAGACTATTGCTCTTTCAAATCATTTAGGCTGTAAAATTTTCCTTTAATTATTAATTTATCGTATCTTAGCATGGCTTTTGAGTTGCCAGCGCGAGCCTCGTTTAGGAAAGGGATTGATTCTCTTCTGACAAGTCTAATTTCCTCAGACAAAAACAACACCTCTCCTTTTAACTTCTTCGAATTTCTCAGAATTTCATATTTCTTTCTTAGGCAGGTCAGCCTGATCAACACGGGCTTGTTACCACTTCTTTTCACTAATCTACGAATATAATCAATTTCTTTTATTTCAATATTTACCTCCAACTTGTTATTTATAAAATCAAGAATAGCATCTCCAGAGAATCAATTCCCTCATCTTTCTCCTCTTCAAAATTATATAGAATTAAATTGTTTCTCTTATACAATTGTTCAAAAATATTTTTTTTCCCAACACTAACACGTAAATAATCAACCTCCTGTTTTAAATTTTTATTCTCCTGTTTGAGCAAAGTAAACGAATTTTGCAATTTATTTATATTGTCTTTCATTTTTAATATAGCAGATTTAACATCGTTATTGTTACTAGTTACCTTCTGTTTTAATGATTTCAATTCGGATGTAATATCATTTAACTTTATCAGTAGAATATTAAAGGGGCCGAGCCCGCCAACCACTGAACAAGCACTCTGATTCTCTGTACTTTGTTTTTCTGCACTTTGAACCTCACCATCCATTTCTCACACAATTGAAATGAATTTATAAAGTTAGAATTTACTCACACAATCACTCTCACATCTTATTTCACTTTACCTCGATGTCCTGCCTATTCAGTGTCCCCCCCCTTGGTCAATAATCTGAGTACAGCATTTGATCAACACCTTCTAGGAGGAATCATGTAACGATCCATCTCTCCATTTCTAACGTCAAGGTGCTAACCATTTCCTACTATACCTACCCTATAAACTTTCAAAAATATGGGTCGCTTCCCTAATTTCTCTCATTCGATTATGGATGTTTGGTTATGAAGGCCATTCTGAGAATTTATAATTTAACCATGTAATGAGCAGAATTTTGGTACAGTTTTGGCTCCAACGGTTTTTATTAAACTTCGTATACGATATACAAAAATGTTTCCTATTACATTTATTTGAAGAATATACCTTGGAAAATTGATTTTTTGGGAATTCTGGGAAAAAATAACGTTATATTTCCCGATAACATACTTGTTCAATACAATTCTAATGTATATTAATATACATTGGCTCTACAAGTTATTAATATACATTAGAAGGAAGTGCTGGTAACATTTGAACTAAATCGGATAACAAAAAGTGCATATTACAGAATAGTTTTGAGTTTGTTGGAATTATCTCACAAACCACTATAACCATTTCCTCTTCCGCATAGATATAGCGTATCGTGTAAGTTTAATGCCAGACTTTTACTGTCTCTTACTAGTAGTAAGATAATGTATTACGATCGTGATATATTTTCGTAATTAAATTTTCACTGCAAATACATGTTTTGAGGTCCTATAAAAACGAAAAAATGTTTTCGGCAAATGGTCTATGTGCGTTTTAATATAATATCTCAAACGCGACTCTTTAATATAACATAGCGAAAAGTCGCTGGAAGCTCAAAATTGATATTCCGTTTAACTACTGCCCACTACATCACACATAAAAATTACGGACAAAATCTATCAACCGGAAGTGCGACTTTAATGAAGTTCTTGGTAGTTTTTCGTTGATTCCCTCGAAAAAGGTTTCAACGATTTTTTCTTTTAACTATTTGCAATCGTCCTCACGCGTTGGTCTACCGATTAGCACATTCGCCTTTCGTGCGAGATTTCGGGGTTCGATTCCAGTGAGAGGAAAGTCGGTGTTGACCCTGCATCGTGGTAAATAGTGGTACGCTATAGTTAGTAGCGTTCTAGGTAGCGAAGGTCGGAACTCCGTTCTGCTTCTATTCAAATCGCCGTGATGTGCAAGCTCGTATTTACCGTATCCAGGGTTCACTTTAGAAATATCTGGTAAGAAAATTGGTAACATATCAGATGGAGTTTTAAAACGCTGGCTTTTAAGTTGTTTAAATAAATATACTGAAAAATATAATATGATCTGTTTGCCAGGTCTAACTTCTCTGTTTACAGTGTTTTGTCGAGATTTCCATAATCTTTCTACTTTTTGCGTGTTAATACTAGGATCTTCACTGTTAACGAATTCAATTGAATGATTGACGAAGCTATGAATATAACCATCATTATTCAAAGTTTCATAAGATTTCCACCTATACAGGGTGACCAGAGTTATATGCTCCACCCACTTTTTTTTTAAACGGCGGGAAATTTCGAAAAAATAGAAAGCACGTATTTAATTATTTTTAGTCTAGTTTATTTTCAGTGATTGATCCATTTTTTAAACCCCAATATCCCGAGATACAGCATCCAATTTTTTTTTTCAAATGGAACATTATATTTTTTTTGCATATTTTTACAGTACTTGAGCCTCTAAATTAAAAAATAAAAAAAAATTTAAATCGGTTAGGTTTTTCAAAAGTTATGGTAATTTAAAATATGAAAAACAAATTTCAGTTTAATGTCAAAATTACCTTATTTTTTCTTTAAATAAGCTGTTCAAACTGGGCACCATCAACGGATAGGCAAGCCAAAGCTCTGGACTCCCACGCACTGTTTGTAGCAGCACTTAGGTGGCAAAGTCAACATCTAGGCAGGCTAGAGATATTCTACGTTCCAGATCTTCGACTGAAGCCACGGGATTAAGGTTACTGTACACTTTATTTTTTAGATGTATGGTCTGATCGAGGTGTGGCCATTGGATCGGACCATGAGCTCCTAACCACTTTTCGTGGAAATTTCTGTCCAGGTAATGTCGACCAACTCTCGCATTATGTGCCGGGTAGCCATCTTGTTGAAAATACATATCTAGCCGACGTTTTAGATGAACATCTTCAAGCAGAACTGGCAAAATGTCTCTTAAAAAAGTTAGATACCTTTCACCAGTTAAGTTCCCTCTGTTGAAGTATGGGCCGATTAGTTGGTTCCTAAAACTCCACACCAAACGTTTGTAGAAAAAACAACCTGATGGCGTGTGGCGAAGGTAACTTGTGGATTTTCTTCTGCCCATATTCTAAAGTTCCAACGATTAAGAAGGCCATTGTTGGTAAACTTTGATTCATCAGTCCATAAAATTGTGCATTTTTGTCCATTTTTTGTGGGGATATCTAAAAAATAAAGTGTACAGTAACCTTAATCCCGTGGCTTCAGTCGAAGATCTGGAACGTCGAATAACTCTAGCCTGCCTAGATGTTGACTTTGCCACCTAAGTGCTGCTACAAACAGAGCGTGGGAGTCCAGAGCTTTGTCTTGCCTATCCGTTAATGGGAAACGGATATATGGGTGGAAGTCTTATGAAACTTTAAATAATGAAGGTTATATTCATAACTTCGTCAATCATTCAATTGAGTCCGTTAACAGTGAAGATCCTAGTATTAACACGCAAAGAGTTGAACGATTATGGAAATCTCTAAAAAACACTATAAACAGAGCAGTTAGATCTGGCAAAACAGATCAAATTTGTATTTTCAGTACATTTATTTAAACAATTTCAAAGCCAGTATGTTTTAAAACACCATCTGATATGTTACTGGTTTCTTACAAGATATTTCTAAAGTATACCCCAAATACACTAAATGGATCAGAAGACGTTGATGATGATTAATGGTGATAGATATACAAAAATTAATCATAACAAATACACCTATACTTTAAAAATACTAAAAAAATTATTTATATTTACAGTACATACGCCTGCATATCGACGTAAAACAATAGCTATTAAAACATATATTTTCATCTCAAATCGTACAAAAATCAGTATAAAAATGAACATAGATTGACGTACCTATCCTAATTTATATTCTAATAAATTTTAAAGATATCACAATTCAATGTCTCTTCATTGATAGCGTGGTAGTTCCCATCAATATAACATGGTACTTCGGGTATGACGTCTTCTTCGAGACGTAACGAACAACATCGATACTAGTAAATTATCAAATTTTAGTAATTTTATAGAAACATATTGTCACAGTTATACTCCACTCCTGTACAGAATGCCATGCCTTCTACTCTTCATAAACTCTTTATTATTATTATTATTATCAACAGATTAATTTGAAATGAATATTAATCTTTCAATTTTGTAGACAATGAATAACATTTTGTAAACTAAAGGTTTATTCAATAAAATATATAAATTGATTGAAAAATAAAATTGATTGATAAAATGAAAAATCTCCGAAGTGAAACACTCACACGACTTTCTCTTACTCCGCTTCAATACGCCTGCTAGAGTCATTGTTTCAGAAAATGTTCCAAATAAAAGTGTCATGTTATTTCTATGCAGCAAGCATCCTTATTTTTATAGAATATCATTGGAACCGTTTACGGGATAACTCCCAAAAACTCATAAACCTATTCTATAAAATTACACATTCGAGTAAACCTGATACTTCAAATTTGGAATTCCGCCAATGTTTCCAATATATATTAACATTATTTACGTGGTAAAAGTTCTAAAGTTTATATTATGCTGGTGGTGCATTAAAGTTGAAGCATAACGCTACTGTTCCCTCAGGAAGTTTAATTTTTCCGGGAGAATGTTACAAATAAAAGTCATAGATAATTGTGTGTGTACATATTTTAAAGAGAAAAATATCGTTGGAAGGTTTTTCGAGAGAATCAATGAAAAACCGGCATTAAAATCGCCCTTCCGGTTAATAGATTTTGCCCGTAATTTTTCATATATGATGTAGTGGGTAGTAGTTAAACGGAATACCAAGTTTAAGCTTCATGCGACTTTTCGTTATATTAAAGCTTCACTGATGAGATATTATGTTAAATCTCAACACACACACGCACATAGAAAAACACACACACATAGACCACTTGCCAAAAACATATTTTCGTTTTCAGGTGACCTCAAAACATGTATTTGCTGTGAAAATTTAATTTCATCAATCTGCCACAATCGCAATATTTTCTCTTATTAGAGAAAGTGAAGAAAGAAAGAAGTTTTGGTGGAGTGTGAGTGTATGTGATCGTAGAAAAGTTGGAAAATGCAAAAGAATTATGAGTAAATCTTTAGAACTTTTATTTGAAACACCCTTGAATTCCGATGTATATATTCCCTTACTTGCAATTTAAAGTAGAGATTGTTCACGGTAATACATTATTTTTGAACAAACACAACAAAATAATTAAAGAAAACAACTATCAAGGCTGAATATGTTGCACTTGGAAAGTATTGCATAACTAGTACGTTATCAAACACATTACTTAACGACAAAAAAATAAGTGTTGTGATAAGTCATCTTTACACAGCGATGGGTATAAAAATACTCAAAGATGAGTTCTGCCTTAATTATTACGCATATCATATTGATACGATGAAAGTAACATTAGTATTAATTGTGACAGTTTTAGCCGTTCTTGTATATACTGAGGCGAGCCTGTCTAGTCCCCAAGATGTTTCAACCGGTATAGTTTCATTTACCTTGTTCTAGCTTATTATTTACTACGATTAACTTTGTTATTTAATTTATTTCACATTGTTTTCAGAACATCACGGTCGTGTGAAAAGATTCACCTGTACATTACCATTTGAATTTCTTAACCGTGAATGTCATCGAAGTTGCCAGAGGAAATTAGGTATCTACTCTTATGGATTCTGTTCTAATGGTATATGTAGATGCACGAATTTAAAACCACAATAACAAACCAAGATTGTTGTATAAATTAAATGAGAAATAAAGCTGTTATTCAATAGAAATGCTTCTTTTTTTAATATTTAATTTTCAAATGAGACAGACTGTGTCAGATCAAATATAAAGAAGAAATGCCGAAGGAAACTGGAGCCCACAGTGAGTATTAAGCCTGAGGATAAATTGTGTGCCAATGAGCGTGAGCACAAGAATTCAGGACAACAAAAAGGCCGCTGGGTTGGTAAAGGAGGAAGCATGCAGGCACATATCGTAACCTTTTTAAAATAATGCCGCCTGTGATAGATGAAGAAATGCCTCGAAGAAAACATAATCTTTGTCAGGGGAATATTGCAGAGCAGAAGTCCTCTATCCCTGAAGAATCCCCAATAGCCTCGCATTATATATCTCCTTGGTAGAGTCAGGAGTGATCTAAGGTGGTTCATGGTTACCGCAATTGATCTCTAAGGAAATAAAGTGACCTCTAAAGTGATTTTATTATGTTTAGATTCTCAAATTGATAAAAAATTGAAAGCAAATCAACATTTACTTAAAATTATAATTTTGAAGGAAAATTTATCACCTAAATCTGTGTAAACTGCAGTAAGAGGTAGTCGTGTGAGTGTTTCAAACCTCTCCGACACTAGTGTGCTATTATAATAAATTCGGTACGCCAAATTTACATAATGACCAAACACTTTTATTTGAAATTTATTCTGAGCAAATTAATTTTGAGATCTTCCAACGTCGCTGAAACTTCATGGCTCATTCACAAACTTCACTGAATGAAATACTACTAAATACTTCGTAAAAAGTATAAATTGAAAAAAACTATGTTAAGCTAACTATGTGATGCACCAGATTTTTTTTATTAAAAAAAAAAAAAATCAACAAAATGGATATACGAGCACAAAATTACTAGATTACAAAGGGAAGGGGAATACCTAAGTGGTTAGCGAACTGGATACGCACGCACAAGGGAGTCCAGCTGTCTACCCTTAGATTTTTTCTTCCTAGGATTTTCTCTTTCTGTCTGGTGATGGATAGTGTTGTCTGGAACGAGAGAACAGTGTCCGGGGGCCGGCAGTGCACTGAGAAGGCTCCGTGCGCCAATCACTATAGATACTGAGACGCCTTAAATTAAAAAGAAATAAATAAAAAATAGATTACATAACAAAATCTAAATTTTATTGGACCATTTTTCACAATTCTATAATAAACAAAAATAAATGTATAAATAAAATTGTTTATTACCAATAAAACTGTTATATAATGTAACCCATGTTTTATGTTTCAGAGATTAGGGTCTTTAAGAAACTAAATACAACTATTAAAACACTTTATTAGATTTTTTCTTTGATTCCCCATACCCACTGCGTCTCGTTTCTTTGTTAACTGCCTTAAGGGCGTTGATATGTCACACAAACATGGTACGAATTTTGAAACGTATTTAACTATGCCCTAAGACTCGCAAAACTTCCAATTTATTTTTTGGTTCAGGTAGATTCCGGATAGCGTCAATATATTTTTCATCAATGGCAATATCGTCTTTCGAAAATATCTGACCTAGATAACGCACAGATTCCTGTTTATACTGGATTTTTGAGCTATTAAATCTAACATTATATTTCCGAGCCAGTTCGAGAACTTGCTTAAGTGCATCGTCATGTTCCCTCTCATAGGTCCCTGATACCAACAAGTCGTCAAAATAAATGCATACAGCTGGAATATCACCAAATAGTCTGGATACATGGCGTTGAAAAATTTCTGGAACCGATTTTAGGCCAAATGGCATTCTCTAAAATCTATATCTCCCAAATATAGTACCAAATGTGCAGAGATCTGCAAATCGTTCATCTAACTCTATATGATGATATCCATCTTTCAAGTCTAGGACGCTAAATTTACTCTTGACCTGTAGTGGCTGTACCATATCTTCTATTGTTGGTATGATATAATGCTCTCGCATTACTGATTTGTTTAATTTTCTCATGTCTAAACATATTCTGAGATCACCATTTCTCTTTTCGACTATAACCATCGCATTTACCACTTCCGTCGGGTAAGATACCTGTTTTATAATACCCTTATTTTCCATTTCTTGTAACTTTGATTTTAAACGATCATGGAGAGCATAAGGGACTCGCCTGACATTCTCTACAAACGGTTGAAAAGAACAGTTTAATTTGATAGAATGTACAAATGGGAGTTTTCCCAACCCTTCAAAGATATCTCTATTTTTGTTCACTAACTCTGAACTATTTAACTTATTTATTCGTTTAATAATATCAAATTTAACGCAATCCATCAATCCCAGCAATGGTACCTTGTCCATTTTAACTACAACAAATTCAATGACATGTTGTTTTTCCCCTATGGAACAACTCAGACAGTGGAACCCTTCAAGGGTATACTCTCTCCAGTGTAAGTGACAACCCTACAGTTGGGTTTACGAATGGTTGGTCGCAACTGATTAGCTAATTTTAAAGGGATGACACTAATATCCGCACCTGTATCAATTTTGAATAACCCTTGTAAGCCATTTACAGTTACAGTTTGAACCCAGCTGGACTCTTTAGACTAATTTATTTCATTAATAGTAAAACTCTCTATATTTCCGACCTTTTGCTGGAGTACTTTGTTTGACCTACAAACTGCCGCAAAATGGTTCATCTCATTACACCGATTACTTGCTTTTCCCCATGCAGGATAATTTTTAAATTTATGCTTACCCCCGCACATATTACACTTATGATATGTGGGTGATGATGAGTTGCCCATTTGTTCAGACTTTTTTGCAAGCCGGTGTACTTCCAAAGACTCTGATAAACTCTCGTTAACATCATCGCTGCGTATATGCGCCTGTTTTTCCAAAAAAGTAAAAAGCTCTTCAATTTTTAAAAATTCCGTAGGATTGTCTTGCAATTCCCATAAATGTTTTGATTCTCTATCTATTTTATTTAATAAAATGTATGTTAAAATTGAATCCCAAGTCTCTGTAACTATACCAAAACTCTTAATAGCATTCAAAACAGATCGGGATGTGTTAACTAAACTTTTTAGATCTTGACTAGACTGAGCGCTAGGCTGATCAAAAAATAGTTTAAAATGATTATAAATTACGTATTTATTTTTTTGATAATTATTAGTCTCAAGAAATGTGTGATAATTTTGTGACGTGATCTCTAATCCAGCTATTAATTCTCTTGGTTCTCCTTCCAAAGAAGATTTCAGGATTTGGAAACGACGAACATCATCCAGGGTATTATTATTATGAATTACGGATTTGAACAATTCAAAAAACGAATTACATTCTGTTAAATCCCCCTTAAATATTGGGATCTTAAAAGGTACAACTTGATACTGTAAATTAAACCCAGTTTTGTTTTCATTGACTTTAATGTTAGTTATTTCTTCAATTTTTTCGAGCAATTTACTCTTGACAAAGAAATAATCGGACTCAAAAGCGTTTACAAACTCTTCTTCGAGATCTAAATTTACTGACAATTCATTAAAATCATCTTAAATCTCACCTGCTTCCGCATTCCTTTCCTTTAGCTCAGATAACTGTGCGAATGAAAATTTCTTTGATGACACAAACGTCATCATCCTTGACAATCGGCCACGTAAAACAGCCTTCTTTCTTTTCAAAAATTCACCCTCCATTGATAATTTATCAAATATTCTAATGATAAGCGTTTCATAGGAATTTTTTATGAGTTAATATAGATATATATATATGTAAAGGGGTAAATTTTAATTTGTCAAGCTGGCAAGCATGAAGCTGCTCACAATTCTGTTTTTCATTTGAATAACCTGTCTGCTGAGAGATTCAACATTGGCCGGCAAAGAACAAGGTTATATTATAATATGATTTATTTGTATTCAATATTCAGCATATTTCTATTATGTTTACATGTACTCTCACTTATTCTACTTTCTCTTATTTTTGGCAACAGGAAGTATTGTGATCGATAAAGTTGTTAATATCGAAGTTTCACCTGAAATAGACGTGTTGAAGTCTCTCTCACACTCACTCTGTCTTGATATATATATAATTTTTCAGGATAAGATTCTATAGGATTTTTCAATTTTTTTTTACTATTTTAGCGAAAATGGCTCTACAGATTTTCCATAAAATTTGGTATATCCCCTATACTAACAGCTACAATCTTTATTTGAGATATTTTTCATTTAAGGTGTACAATAGGTTCCGTTGAGAGAGACACGAAATTGAGAGTCTCACTCGCTACTTAGGCCAGACTGAGTGGGAGACTCTGTTTAAATACAGTTCCGCTAGCCCTATAAGGGGCAGTGTTTAGAACAGTTACGACGCGTCAGCAACCGATTACTACCCTTTTCTTCACTAACTCTAAATCTCTACCTATCGATTTCTATATTCGCGGTAAAGTCCTGGCAGTTTGTGTTACTTTTTCATGATACAGTGTTCACCATTATTTCCAGTTTATTTTAACTGATACACCTAATTCTCTCCTTCTTATACACATTATAAGGTGGCTTTTGGGGGAGAATGTGTTATGTTTTTCTATAAAATTGTAATTTAGTTCATTATACTGCAATTCCCATCATCTAAATATTGTTCATCAACCTTGGGTTTGCAGACCGCCACCGGTCCTTGAAAAACCTCAGGATAGTAACACCTACAACAAACATGTGAAACAAAACATTTACCTACCATGACCAATGCACTAAGGACAAGAAATACGAATAAATACATATATTGGTTTCCAAAAGGTACATGGTGTAAAAAATAATTAATATTCTATAGCAGTGAGCTTTGGTAGAGGGAAAAATAAAACGACCTCATGCTGATCAATTAAGACAAATCAGTATACAAACATAGAACAGAGACAGAAATGAAATATGGCATCAAGGAAGAAAACCAAGGGAGACAAGGGTGAGGTAATGAGTAAATAAATAAATTTAATAAAATCTGCGGTGAAAAACTCGTACGGCTAATTAAATCAATTACTTATAAATGCTAAACTCTACAACTGGCACTGAATTTAGGAGAGCGAATCCTGAAGTGTTCTGATTGAATGTCTAGTTTACACTTGTTGAAAGAATGCCTTTTACTCATAGAACAAATCTTTTCAATAATACTGGTATGTCTGGAGCGAGTGTATTGACCTTATCTTACTCCAATTAATAAAATTTAATACCAAATTTTCTCTAAAATTGCTACGATCACAAAGTTTAGTTGGGCTGGCAATAAAAAAAGATGGTTGGGGATACACTTGGATGCCTAAACTTTTTCATCTGTGTAGTGAACATTCCAAATTTATAGGAAATCGTTTTAGTCATTTATGAAAAAGCCAAAAAAACTCAAAAACCTACGCTGTAAAAACACACAAACCGATACGAATTCCGAATTCTGACAAAGCCTCTAATGTATATTAGTATTAATTACGTGCTTAAACCATATATTATTCTGAATTGATACTTTAGAAGAAAACACTAATATTCCCTTAGAAACCCCAGAAAATCGATTTTCCTAGGAAAACGTCACAAATAAAAATTGATAGGTATTTATGTAGGCAGATAGTATACGAAGTTTAAAGAAAATGGTTGGAACAATTTTCGACTAAATCGTTAAACTGAAAAAAGCCGTCAGAACTTTAAGTATAAAATTTCTCTTTTCCGAAGCTTTTTTATATAATCTTCCATTTCAACTAAGTTAAAAAACGATTCAGGCAAAAGTATTCAAATACACCTAAAGTGACATTGTGGCAAAATACGTCAAACATGTTCTATTCACAAGGATGTGGGTCGCTCATCTCATGGATTCCACCTAGTGCGCGCACCCCTGTTCTTGCTACTTCTCTGGCCTTTTCCCTGTAAATCGTAGAGCATCAAAAAATTTTGAAATTCTAGTTCGAGGTAAAAAGAATTTGTCGCATATCGTGACCACCTCAAACCAATTTCTTGTCATCCATATTAACCATCTGGCTAGTCAACACAATCCAATAGACTCACAGCTCTAGTGGAAGAAAGAAATAGAAAAATAATAGTTGTGGAAAATAGTTTAGTGAAATATTTTGTGAATTTTAGCTAGTTCAAATAATTATTTTAGTGAATGGGAAAAAGCCAGGTACTATAATTTAAGTCAATGCTATTGAAGAGACAAAGGGGCAATTAATAGTTGCAATAAAGACAATACACGTCCCACACATACCAGCATTATTTGAAAAGATTTGGACTATGAACAGAAGGCATTCTTTCAACATAGTCTGAACTAGACATTCAATCAGAATACTTCAGGAATCGCTCTCTTAAATTCAGTGCCAGTTGTAAGTCTGGCATTTATTCTAGATAAGTAATTGATTTAATAAGTAACAAGTGATATTGTAAAGTATTTAAATTCTTTTAGAAATTAATATATTTATTTCAAAAACAGTGGTGGTTTCTTGATTTTTTCTCAATACTTCTATCTCTAACTTAACATGCACACAAGCCTTTTACAAAACCGCTCACACTACAACTATACTAAGTAACATCACACAATTACATTGCACAACCAATGAGCATCACCAATGAGAATACAAAAGATGATGCTCCTAATGTAACAAGAAGTATTAGGTGAGTACATTATCCTAAACATTCGACAGACTGTATAATGAGATCAATATTCCTAATTATTTGCTTGGTTTATTTTTTCTTAAGAGGTGATGTATGTGTGGTGAATTTATTTTAACCTGAACTCCTTTAATTTAAAAATTTTAACTTATAGATTTTGTTTTTTTTTAGCTTTAGGAATTATAAAATAGTTTTTTATAAATTCCAAAATAAAGAAATGCATAATCTGCAATTAAGTATTTATTAATATATCATCTGATTACGATTTCCCAAAAAATTTTTTTATGGAATACGTAATGGATCAGCATGGCTCTCAGAAAGGGTAATCTAAGGACAAGTATCGGGATACTGGAAGGAGAAGTTAAAGAGTGTAGAGAGCTAGTCCAGCCGCCAGCATAGAAAAAGCGCTAGTTCACTCTGATTACAACGCCATTGGAATAACCATCAACAGTGAACGACCAACATTATTACACCGTCACTGTGCCGGTCAATCTGTCACTCTCTTTCACGCTATCCTCTCTCACTCTAAACTACACAATATAAAGTCCTTGCACAGCATTCTGATTCAGCAAGTCTCAATCTACGTTTATTTCTTCTATCCAAAGTCCAAAAAAATCCACAACAAAAATGACGACATGTTCACACTTACTCACACAAAATGATGCAATGGCTTCTAATAGTTTACCTTTCCTGCTCTTTAAGAGCTGTTCCCCAGACTTTTCATGTGCAACGGTAATTTTTTTTGTATTTACTAATGTAATTAGTGAAATTATTATTATTTTACTTAAATAAGTGTATTGTTAATATATTTTAGAGTTCATAACATTAATTAATGTGTAAATTTGCAAAATATGTTTAGGTTTTTTAGAAAAGTTGGAAAATATAAAAGAATTATGAGTAAATCTTTAGAACTTTTATTTGAAACACCCTTGAATGCAGATTATATCAAATTATATCAGAGATTGTTCACGGTAATAGATTATTTTTGAACAACACAAAAAATAATTAAAGAAAACAACCATCAAGGCTGAATATGTTGCACTTGGAATATGTTATCAAACAAATTACTTAACGACAAAAAAATACATGTTTTGATAAGTCATCTTTAAACAGCGATGGGTATAAAAATACTCAAAGATGAGGTCTGTCTTAATTGTTACGCATATCATATTGATACCATGAAAGTAACATTAGTATTAATTGTGACAGTTTTAGCCGTTCTTGTTTACACTGAGGCGGACCTGTCTAGTCCCAGAGATGTTTCAACCGGTATAGTTATCATTCATCTTGTTCTAGCTTATTATTTATTGCTATTAACATTGTTTTTAATTTATTTCATATTGTTTTCAGAACATCACAGTCGTCTGAAACGATACATCTGTGAAAATTTACCACCTAAATTTCTTAGTAATCTTGAATGTAATCAAAGATGCCAAAGGAAATTAGGTGACTTAACTTATGGTTTCTGTGTTAATGGTATATGTAGATGCAGGACTTTAAAATCACGATAATAAACAAAGTTTGTTTCATAATTAAATGAGAAATAAAGCTGTTTTTCAATAGAAAATCGTTCTTTTTTTAATATTTAATTTTTAAATGAGATAGATTGAGTCAGATCACATATAAATAAGGAATGCCGAAGGAAACTGGAGCCGACAGTGAATATTAAGCCTGAGAATAAATTTGTGTGCCAATGAGTGTGGGCACAAGAATTCAGGACAACAAAAAAGCCGCTGGGTTGGTAAAGGAAGCATGCAGGCACATATCGTAACCTTTTTAAAATATCTTGCATAATGCCGCCTGTGATAGATGAAGAAATGCCTCGAAGAAAACATAATCTTTGTTAGGGGGGAATATTGCAGAGCAGAAGTCCTCTATCCCTGAAGAATCCCCAATAGCCCTCGCATTATATATCTCCTTGGTCGAGTCAGGAGTGATCTAAGGTGGTTCACTGCCATGGTTACCGCAATTGATCTCTAAGGAAATATTTATACATTATTGGGCTTTATTTCCGGTCCTTTTTAGCAAAAAAGATGAAATTCTATTTTGTTCGGAGATTAGAGCATTTTGCCTTTAGGCTATTTTTGTACGATGGTCCAAAGTAGAAATCGAAGTTGTATCACTTTGGCGTATGCGTTTATTAATAATGCGGTGTAATAATCTGTGGCCCATCTATATACTAATTACTTCAAATATCTTGGAAGGGTGACGATTGCTAGTGATGACGCTAGAAGGTTTGCAGGAAGGTTACTCGAGCTTTACTTTTGAACCCCTAAAATTGATTAACTTTTTACATCATATTTTACATTCTCTTACTCCTAGTAAGAGGAAGTATTATAATCGTGTTAAATCTTCGATATCGAGTTTTGGACACAAATCCCATGTGTCAAAAAAGTGGCTTTTAGCTTATGATCTGTGTGTTAATGTATATATATGTATATGTATGAGGGGGAACGGCTAGCTCAAAAAAAAAAAAAATCGCAGAAGGTTAAATCTTGATATACCGTTTGGGTTTCACCATGGGATCTAACAGTACGTTATCTGCCAAAATTCCTCAACCGAAGGTACCACTTTCTGAAAGGTTTTTCCACTTTTTTAACATTTTCTCGAAAATGGCTCCAACGATTTTCTTTAAATTTGAAATATCAGCTACACATTCAAAGATCTACAATTTTTATTTGAAATATTTCTCCGGGACAACGCATTCAATGAGGCTTCTAAGAGGGGATTTCAGGAGTATTTCAGCTTATTGCACAATTCTATCAGCTAAATAATATTAATTAAAATTAAAAATGATGTTGAAATTCGGAGTTTCAAAAAAATTGGATGACAGGAAGTTTGTCTTTATTTAGAAGTATTATTATTATTATTATTTATTTATGTAGAGGTACAAGTACCTGTTACAAAGGAAGTACAGTTCTATTACAGTACAAAAGGAAATAATTACAATTTACTATAAAAATAAAATACATACTCTTCTTAGTTAAAATAAAATTAAATAGAATCATAAATATTATTATAGTTACTATTCATGAAGCATAAAAGATCTGGTCTTTAACATATTTTTAGTAAAATTATAAATAATGCACAATAACACAAGATATGTTACCTATAGAAATTTTGATTAAGTATGGTCCAGAAAATTCTGATTTGAGCAAAGATTTTTGTGACATTAAATGAAATATTTAAAGTTAGATATTGCTGACAAGTACTGTATAGAAAAGAGGAATTCACACTAAATATATTATAAGGGGAACTAATATTTCTCTCTATGTCTATGTAGAATAATTGCTGTTTATACCTTTCTAAAACGATGTATATATTGCGTTTAACTTTTAAACAATTTTCAAGAGAACCTAGATCTTCCATATTAACTATTTTTAAACAACTTTTAATTGTAAATACCAATTATATTTAATGTTAGATGGGTATGTTTCACTCAAAGCTACTAATCTATTAAAACAGAGCTTTAAATAACTTTGATCGTCTGCATTTATAATTTTTCGTAACCATTTAAGAGCTGCTTTAACAATATAAAAACTTAAATGACATTGACCCATTTCTAATCGAACTAAGTGATTTGGAGTTGAACGGGGAAGACAAAACAGACATTTAAAAAATTTTAATTGCACTTTCTCTCATTGATCTAGGTGCCGTAGTCCCCAAACAGGTGCACAGTAAAATAAACAATTTTTTACTAAACTTTGAAACAAATAACATTTAGGATCCCAGCTTTTTGATTTCCCTTTAGACAAAATATTAATTACAGATCCTATAGCAGCATTAGCTTTATTAATGACATTACTTGTTGCATCATTAAATAGACCAGGTCTTACAAATGTCACACCTAAATAATCAAAACGTTTAACTGTTTCAAGTTTTTCATTATTAAAAAAAATTCCTTTGTTTTTTTGGCATTCTTCCCAAACCAAATTTCATAATCTTTGTTTTATTTACATTTACGACCAGTTTGCTATTTGTACAATAAGAGTGTAATAAATTTAATTTAAATGTCATATCTGAGTATGAGTCACCCAAAATCAACAATCGTCAGCAAAATTTAAAAACATTATCTCCCGATCATTAGATATATTTATCCCAGAAGCATTATGAAGTCTAAAATAATATTCTATATCGCTTACAAATAAATTAAAAAGTAGTGGGGATAAAACCTCCCCCTGGATGACACCCTGGGAAATATTAACCCCAGAAGTCATACGGTCGGCAACTTTAATTTTCACCTTTGTTAAAGAATACATATTTCTAATTATTCTAAATAATTTGCCACTAAGACCAAGGTTATATAATTTCCCCACAACAGAGTAAGGTCCAAACTATCGAATGCTCGCCTAAAATCTATAAACAGAACAAATAAATTTTTCTTTTGTAAACCAAAATGAGTTTGAATTATAGAATTGAAAATCACTACTCGCACCCATCTGGATGTACGGACTAGAACTCTACGGAACCACAAAACGTACCAACCTCAAAAGAATACAAACCCTGCAGTCCAAAATACTCCGACGCATAGTCGATGCTCCTTATTATGTTTCCTACCATACAATCCACACAGATGTGAAGATTCCTTTGTCCAGGATTTAGCAAAGCTCCGATACAAGAAATTCCACAGCAGACTCCCCCTTCATCCCAATCCTCTCGCCCAAACCCTCTCCTCCACCACACTTCCAGGCAATCCTACAAGGCGATTGAAACGTCGTTGGCCCCGCGACCTTCTGAGTGACTAATGGTGGTTGTCACTGGATAATTACCATTCATGACCATCACGTCTTTGTTCAACTTTTGTTAGCCTATTTACTTGTTACATATTTATTTATGTAGTTGTGAAGATTCAATAAACCAATTCAAAAAAAAAAAAAAAAAAAAAAGAATTGAAAATAAACACGTTATCTAAACACCCACGATTTTTTCTAAAACCGTTTTGACTTTCTGGGATTAATTGTAAGTTTTCGCTCCATTCTTGTAAGCGAAATAATAGAATTTGTGTAAATAACTTAGTTATGCAATTTACTAAACCGATACCTCCATAATTATGAAGGTGGGGTATCTTATCCAGTTCACTAGTTCGCCAAGTTTCAACCATACAGATTATCTGAAAGTTATTTAATTCATAACAGCCATTCTTTACAATGTTAAATTCGTGGACGTGCCAAAATTTTAATGATGTTAATAGGTATTCCATTAGGAACGAAAATTTCCTGCACTTTTTACTTCCGGTGAGTTTCCAACTTTCCTCTTTTTAACCGTTTTGGGTGAGCTCCTCTCACTCCTTCCTAACTTTCCTTCTTTTAACCATCTGCCTAGAACGCTCCCCGACGTATCAGATGAATTTTCATCAAATATTTCTGATTCGTCTGTTACAACTCCAGTATTACGCGTTGTATGGTGCAGACTCTTTTGGGTTTTTCACAGACTGTTGCTCTTTCAAATCATTTAGGCTGTAAAATTTGCCTTTAATTATTAATTTATCGTATCTTAGCATGGCTTTTGAGTTGCCAGATCGAGCCTCGTTTAGGAAAGGGATTAATTCTCTTCTGACACGTCTAATTTCCTCAGACAAAAACAACACCTCACCTTTTAACTTCTTCGAATTTCTCAGAATTTCATATTTCTTTCTTAGGTAGGTCAGCCTGATCAACACGGGCTTGTTGCCACTTTTTTTCCCCAATCTACGAATATAATCAATTTCTTTTATTTCAATATTTACCTCCAACTTGTTATTTATAAAATCAAGAATACGCATCTCCAGAGAATCAATTCCCTCATCTTTCTCCTCTTCAAAATTATATAGAATTAAATTGTTTCTCTTATACAATTGTTCAAAAATATTTTTTTTCCCAACACTAACACGTAAATAATCAACCTCCTGTTTTAAATTTTTATTCTCCTGTTTGAGCAAAGTAAACGAATTTTGCAATTTATTTATATTGTCTTTCATTTTTAATATAGCAGATTTAACATCGTTATTGTTACTAGTTACCTTCTGTTTTAATGATTTCAATTCGGATGTAATATCATTTAACTTTATCAGTAGAATATTAAAGGGGCCGAGCCCGCCAACCACTGAACAAGCACTCTGATTCTCTGTACTTTGTTTTTCTGCACTTTGAACCTCACCATCCATTTCTCACACAATTGAAATGAATTTATAAAGTTAGAATTTACTCACACAATCACTCTCACATCTTATTTCACTTTACCTCGATGTCCTGCCTATTCAGTGTCCCCCCCCTTGGTCAATAATCTGAGTACAGCATTTGATCAACACCTTCTAGGAGGAATCATGTAACGATCCATCTCTCCATTTCTACCGTCAAGGTGCGAACCATTTCCTGCAATACCTAACCTATAAACTTTCCAAAATATGTGTCGCTTCCCTAATTTCTCTCATTCGGTTATCAAGGCCTTTCTGAGGATTTATATTTAACCGTGTAATGAGCAGAATTTTGGTATTGCTGTGGCTCCAACGGTTTTTATTAAACTTCGTATACGATATACAAAAATGTTTCCTATTACATTTATTTGAAGAATATACCTTGGAAAATTGATTTTTTGGGAATTCTGGGAAAAAATAACGTTATGTTTCCCGATAACATACTTGTTCAATACAATTCTAATGTATATTAATATACATTGGCTCTACAAGTTATTAATATACATTAGAAGGAAGTGCTGGTAACATTTGAACTAAATCGGATAACAAAAAGTGCATATTACAGAATAGTTTTGAGTTTGTTGGAATTATCTCACAAACCACTATAACCATTTCCTCTTCCGCATAGATATAGCGTATCGTGTAAGTTTAATGCCTGACTTTTACTGTCTCTTACTAGTAGTAAGATAATGTATTACGATCGTGATATATTTTCATAATTAAATTTTCACCGCAAATACATGTTTTGAGGTCCTATAAAAACGAAAAAATGTTTTTGGCAAATGGTCTATGTGCGTTTTAATATAATATCTCAAACGCGACTCTTTAATATAACATAGCGAAAAGTCGCTGGAAGCTCAAAATTGATATTCCGTTTAACTACTGCCCACTTCATCACACATAAAAATTACGGACAAAATCTATCAACCGGAAGTGCGACTTTAATGAAGGTCTTGGTAGTTTTCGTTGATTCCCTCGAAAAAGGTTCCAACGATTTTTTTCTTTTAACTATTTGCAATCGTCCTCACGCGTTGGTCTACCGGTTAGCACATTCGCCTTTCGTGCGAGATTTCGGGGTTCGATTCCAGTGAGAGCAAAGTCGGTGTTCACCCTGCATCGTGGTAAAAAGTGGTAAGCTATAGTTAGTAGCGTTCTAGGTAGCGAAGGTCGGAACTCCGTTCTGCTTCTATTCAAATCGCCGTGATGTGCAAGCTCGTATTTACCGTATCCAGGGTTCACTTTAGAAATATCTGGTAAGAAAATGGTAACATATCAGATGGAGTTTTAAAACGCTGGCTTTTAAGTTGTTTAAATAAATATACTGAAAAATATAATATGATCTGTTTGCCAGGTCTAACTTCTCTGTTTACAGTGTTTTGTCGAGATTTCCATAATCTTTCTACTTTTTGCGTGTTAATACTAGGATCTTCACTGTTAACGAATTCAATTGAATGATTGACGAAGCTATGAATATAACCATCATTATTCAAAGTTTCATAAGATTTCCACCTATACAGGGTGACCAGAGTTATATGCTCCACCCACTTTTTTTTTAAACGGCGGGAAATTTCGAAAAAATAGAAAACACGTATTTAATCATTTTTAGTCTAGTTTATTTTCAGTGATTGAACCATTTTTTTATACCCCAATATCCCGAGATACAGCATCCAACTTTTTTTTCCAAATGGAACATTATATTTTTTTTTGTATATTTTTATGTACTTGAGCCTCTAAAAAAAAAAAAAAAAATTTTAAATCGGTTAGGTTTTTCAAAAGTTATGGTAATTTAAAATATGAAAAACAAATTTCAGTTTAATGTCAAAATTACCTTATTTTTTCTTTAAAGAAGCTCTTCAAACTGGGCACCATCAACGGATAGGCAAGCCAAAGCTCTGGACTATTTTTTGCGGGGATATCTAAAAAATAAAGTGTACAGTAACCTTAATCCCGTGCCTTCAGTCGAAGATATGGAACGTCGAATAACTCTATCCTGCCTAGATGTTGACTTTGCCACCTAAGTGCTGCTACAAACAGAGCGTGGGAGTCCAGAGCTTTGTCTTGCCTATCCGTTAATGGGAAACGGATATATGGGTGGAAGTCTTATGAAACTTTAAATAATGAAGGTTATATTCATAACTTCGTCAATCATTCAATTGAGTCCGTTAACAGTGAAGATCCTAGTATTAACACGCAAAGAGTTGAACGATTATGGAAATCTCTAAAAAACACTATAAACAGAGCAGTTAGATCTGGCAAAACAGATCAAATTTGTATTTTTCAGTACATTTATTTAAACAATTTCAAAGCCAGTGTGTTTTAAAACACCATCTGATATGTTACTGGTTTCTTACAATATATTTCTAAAGTGTACCCCAAATACACTAAATGGATCAGAAGACGTTGATGATGATTAATGGTGATAGATATACAAAAATTAATCATAACAAATATACCTATACTTTAAAAATACTAAAAAAATTATTTATATTTACAGTACATACGCCTGCATATCGACGTAAAACAATAGCTATTAAAACATATATTTTCATCTCAAATCGTACAAAAATCAGTATAAAAATGAACATAGATTGACGTACCTATCCTAATTTATATTCTAATAAATTTTAAAGATATCACAATTCAATGTCTCTTCATTGATAGCGTGGTAGTTCCCATCAATATAACATGGTACTTCGGGTATGACGTCATCTTCGAGACGTAACGAACAACATCGATACTACTAAATTATCAAATTTTAGTAATTTTATAGAAACATTTTGTCACAGTTATACTCCACTCCTGTACAGAATGCCATACCTATCTACTCTTCATAAACTCTTTATTATTATTACTATTATCAACAGATTAATTTGAAATGAATATTAATCTTTCAATTTTGTAGACAATGAATAACATTTTGTAAACTAAAGGTTTATTCAATAAAATATATAAATTGATTGAAAAATAAAATTGATTGAAATAAAATGTAAAATCTCCGAAGTGAAACACTCACACGACTTTCTCTTACTCCGCTTCAATACGCCTGCTAGAGTCATTGTTTCAGAAAATGTTCCAAATAAAAGTGTCATGTTATTTCTATGCAGCAAGCATTCTTATTTTTATAGAATATCATTGGAACCGTTTACGGGATAACTCCCAAAAACTCATAAACCTATTCTATAAAATTACACATTCGAATAAACCTTCAAATACTTCAAATTTGGAATTCCGCCAATGCTTCCAATATATATTAACATTATTTACGTGGTAAAAGTTCTAAAGTTTATATTATGCTGGTGGTGCATTAAAGTTGAAGCATAACGCTACTGTTCCCTCAGGAAGTTTAATTTTTCCGGGAGAATGTTACAAATAAAAGTCATAGATAATTGTGTGTGTACATATTTTAAAGAGAAAAATATCGTTGGAAGGTTTTTCGAGAGAATCAATGAAAAACCGGCATTAAAATCGCCCTTCCGGTTAATAGATTTTGCCCGTAATTTTTCATATATGATGTAGTGGGTAGTAGTTAAACGGAATACCAAGTTTAAGCTTCATGCGACTTTTCGTTATATTAAAGCTTCACTGATGAGATATTATGTTAAATCTCAACACACACACGCACATAGAAAAACACACACACATAGACCACTTGCCAAAAACATATTTTCGTTTTCAGGTGACCTCAAAACATGTATTTGCTGTGAAAATTTAATTTCATCAATCTGCCACAATCGCAATATTTTCTCTTATTAGAGAAAGTGAAGAAAGAAAGAAGTTTTGGTGGAGTGTGAGTGTATGTGATCGTAGAAAAGTTGGAAAATGCAAAAGAATTATGAGTAAATCTTTAGAACTTTTATTTGAAACACCCTTGAATTCCGATGTATATATTCCCTTACTTGCAATTTAAATTAGAGATTGTTCACGGTAATACATTATTTTTGAACAAACACAACAAAATAATTAAAGAAAACAACCATCAAGGCTGAATATGTTGCACTTGGAAAGTATTGCATAACTAGTACGTTATCAAAAACATTACTTAACAACAAAAAAATAAGTGTTGTGATAAGACATCTTTACACAGCGATGGGTATAAAAATACTCAAAGATGAGTTCTGCCTTAATTATTACGCATATCATATTGATACCATGAAAGTAACATTAGTATTAATTGTGACAGTTTTAGCCGTTCTTGTATATACTGAGGCGAGCCTGTCTAGTCCCCAAGATGTTTCAACCGGTATAGTTTCATTTACCTTGTTCTAGCTTATTATTTACTACGATTAACTTTGTTATTTAATTTATTTCACATTGTTTTCAGAACATCACGGTCGTGTGAAAAGATTCACCTGTACATTACCATTTGAATTTCTTAACCGTGAATGTCATCGAAGTTGCCAGAGGAAATTAGGTATCTACTCTTATGGATTCTGTTCTAATGGTATATGTAGATGCACGAATTTAAAACCACAATAACAAACCAAGATTGTTGTATAAATTAAATGAGAAATAGAGCTGTTTTTCAATAGAAATGCTTCTTTTTTTAATATTTAATTTTCAAATGAGACAGACTGTGTCAGATCAAATATAAAGAAGAAATGCCGAAGGAAACTGGAGCCCACAGTGAGTATTAAGCCTGAGGATAAATTGTGTGCCAATGAGCGTGAGCACAAGAATTCAGGACAACAAAAAGGCCGCTGGGTTGGTAAAGGAGGAAGCATGCAGGCACATATCGTAACCTTTTTAAAATAATGCCGCCTGTGATAGATGAAGAAATGCCTCGAAGAAAACATAATCTTTGTCAGGGGAATATTGCAGAGCAGAAAGTCCTCTATCCCTGAAGAATCCCCAATAGCCTCGCATTATATATCTCCTTGGTAGAGTCAGGAGTGATCTAAGGTGGTTCATGGTTACCGCAATTGATCTCTAAGGAAATAAAGTGACCTCTAAAGTGATTTTATTATGTTTAGATTCTCAAATTGATAAAAAATTGAAAGCAAATCAACATTTAGTTAAAATTATAATTTTGAAGGAAAATTTATCACCTAAATCTGTGTAACCTGCAGTAAGAGGTAGTCGTGTGAGTGTTTCAAACCTCTCCGACACTAGTATGCTATTATAATAAATTCGGTACGCCAAATTTACATAATGACCAAACACTTTTATTTGAAATTTATTCTGAGCAAATTAATTTTGAGATCTTCCAACGTCGCTGAAACTTCATGGCTCATTCACAAACTTCACTGAATGAAATACTACTAAATACTTAGTAAAAAGTATAAATTAAAAAAAACTATGTTAAGCTAACTATGTGATGCACCAGATTTTTTTTATTAAAAAAAAAAAAAATCAACAAAATGGATATACGAGCACAAAATTACTAGATTACAAAGGGAAGGGGAATACCTAAGTGGTTAGCGAACTGGATTCGCACGCACAAGGGAGTCCAGCTGTCTATCCTTAGATTTTTTCTTCCTAGGATTTTCTCTTTCTGTCTGGTGATGGATAGTGTTGTCTGTAACGAGAGAACAGTGTCCGGGGGCCGGCAGTGCACTGAGAAGGCTCCGTGCGCCAATCACTATAGATACTGAGACGCCTTAAATTAAAAAGAAATAAATAAAAAATAGATTACATAACAAAATCTAAATTTTTATGGACCATTTTTCACAATTCTATAATAAACAAAAATAAAAATATAAATAAAATTGTTTATTACCAATAAAACTGTTATATAATGTAACCCATGTTTTATGTTTCAGAGATTAGGGTCTTTAAGAAACTAAATACAACTATTAAAACAATTTATTAGATTCCCCATATTTTTCTTTGATTGCCCATACCCACTGCGTCTCGTTTCTTTGTTAACTGCCTTAAGGGCGTTGATATGTCACACAAACATGGTACGAATTTTGAAACGTATTTAACTATGCCCTAAGACTCGCAAAACTTCCAATTTATTTTTTGGTTCAGGTAGATTCCGGATAGCGTCAATATATTTTTCATCAATGGCAATACCGTCTTTCGAAAATATCTGACCTAGATAACGCACAGATTCCTGTTTATACTGGATTTTTGAGCTATTAAATCTAACATTATATTTCCGAGCCAGTTCGAGAACTTGCTTAAGTGCATCGTCATGTTCCCTCTCATAGGTCCCTGATACCAACAAGTCGTCAAAATAAATGCATACAGCTGGAATATCACCAAATAGTCTGGATACATGGCGTTGAAAAATTTCTGGAACCGATTTTAGGCCAAATGGCATTCTCTAAAATCTATATCTCCCAAATATAGTACCAAATGTGCAGAGATCTGCAGATCGTTCATCTAACTCTATATGATGATAGCCATCTTTCAAGTCTAGGACGCTAAATATACTCTTGCCTTGTAGTGTCTGTACCATATCTTCTATTGTTTGTATGATATAATGCTCTCGCATTACTGATTTGTTTAATTTTCTCATGTCTAAACATATTCTGAGATCACCATTTCTCTTTTCGACTATAACCATCGCATTTACCACTTCCGTCGGGTAAGATACCTGTTTTATAATACCCTTATTTTCCATTTCTTGTAACTTTGATTTTAAACGATCATGGAGAGCATAAGGGACTCGCCTGACATTCTCTACAAACGGTTGAAAAGAACAGTTTAATTTGATAGAATGTACAAATGGGAGTTTTCCCAACCCTTCAAAGATATCTCTATTTTTGTTCACTAACTCTGAACTATTTAACTTATTTATTCGTTTAATAATATCAAATTTAACGCAATCCATCAATCCCAGCAATGGTACCTTGTCCATTTTAACTACAACAAATTCAATGACATGTTGTTTTTCCCCTATGGAACAACTCAGACAGTGGAACCCTTCAAGGGTATACTCTCTCCAGTGTAAGTGACAACCCTACAGTTGGGTTTACGAATGGTTGCTCGCAACTGATTAGCTAGTTTTAAAGGGATGACACTAATATCCGCACCTGTATCAATTTTGAATAACCCTTGTAAGCCATTTACAGTTACAGTTTGAACCCAGCTGGAATCTTTAGACTTATTTATTTCATTAATAGTAAAACTCTCTATATTTCCGACCTTTTGCTGGAGTACTTTGTTTGACCTACAAACTGCCGCAAAATGGTTCATCTCATTACACCGATTACTTGCTTTTCCCCATGCAGGATAATTTTTAAATTTATGCTTACCCCCGCACATACTACACTTATGATATGTGGGTGATGATGAGTTGCCCATTTGTTCAGACTTTTTTGCAAGCCGGTGTACTTCCAAAGACTCTGATAAACTCTCGTTAACATCATCGCCGCGTATATGCGCCTGTTTTACCAAAAAAGTAAAAAGCTCTTGAATTTTTAAAAATTCCGGAGGATTGTCTTGCAATTCCCATAAATGTTTTGATTCTCTATCTATTTTATTTAATAAAATGTATGTTAAAATTGAATCCCAAGTCTCTGTAACTATACCAAAACTCTTAATAGCATTCAAAACAGATCGGGATGTGTTAACTAAACTTTTTAGATCTTGACTAGACTGAGCGCTAGGCTGATCAAAAAATCGTTTAAAATGACTATAAATTACGTATTTATTTTTTTGATAATTATTAGAGTCTCAAGAAATGTGTGATAATTTTGTGACGTGATCTCTAATCCAGCTATTAATTCTCTTGGTTCTCCTTCCAAAGAAGATTTCAGGATTTGGAAACGACGAACATCATCCAGGGTATTATTATTATGAATTACGGATTTAAACAATTCAAGAAACGAATTCCATTCTGTTAAATTCCTCTTAAATATTGGGATCTTAAAAGGTGCAACTTGATACTGTAAATTAAACCCAGTTTTGTTTTCATTGACTTTAATGTTAGTTATTTCTTCAATTTTTTCGAGCAATTTACTCTTGACAAAGAAATAATCGGACTCAAAAGCGCTTACAAACTCTTCTTCGAGATCTAAATTTACTGACAATTCATTAAAATCATCTTAAATCTTAGCCGCTGCCGCATTCCTTTCCTTTAGCTCAGATAACTGTGCGAATGAAAATTTCTTTGATGACACAAACGTCATCATCCTTGTCAATCGGCCAAGTAAAACAGCCTTCTTTCTTTTCAAAAATTCACCCTCCATTGATAATTTATCAAATATTCTAAGGATAAGCATTTCATAGGAATTTTTTATGAGTTAATATAGATATATATATATGTAAAGGGGTGAATTTTAATTTGTCAAGTTGGCAAGCATGAAGCTGCTCACAATTCTGTTTTTCATTTGAATAACCTGTCTGCTGAGAGATTCAACATTGGCCGGTAAAGAACAAGGTTATATTATAATATGATTTATTTGTATTCAATATTCAGCATATTTCTATTATGTTTACATGTACTCTCACTTATTCTACTTTCTCTTATTTTTGGCAACAGGAAGTATTGTGATCGATAAAGTTGTTAATATCGAAGTTTCACCTGAAATAGACGTGTTGAAGTCTCTCTCACACTCACTCTCTCTTGATATATATATAGTTTTTCAGGATAAGATTCTATAGGATTTTTCAATTTTTTTTTACTATTTTAGCGAAAATGGCTCTACAGATTTTCCATAAAATTTGGTATATCCACTATACTAACAGCTACAATCTTTATTTGAGATATTTTTCATTTAAGGTATACAATAGGTTCCGTTGAGAGAGACACGAAATTGAGAGTCGCACTCGCTACTTAGGCCAGTCTGAGTGGGAGACTCTGTTTAAATAAAGCTGCGTTAGCCTAAACTGTACAACAGTGTTTAGAACAGTTACGACGCGTCAGCAACCGATTACTACCCTTTTCTTCACTAACTCTAAATCTCTAACTATCGATTTCTATATTCGCGATAAAGTCCTGGCAGTTTGTGTTACATTCTCATGATACAGTGTTCACCATTATTTCCAGTTTATTTCAACTGATAGACCTAATTCTCTCCTTCTTATGCCCATTATAAGGTGGCTTTTGGGGGAGAATGGGTTATGTTTTCCTATAAAATTGTAATTTAGTTGATTATACTGCAATTAACATCATCTAAATAGTGTTCATCAATCTTGGGTTTGCAGACCGCCATCGGTCCTGGAAAAACCTCAGGATAGTAACACCTACAACAAACATGTGAAACAAAATATTTACCTACCATGACCAATGCACTAAGGACAAGAAATACGAATAAATACATATATTGGCTTCCAAAAGGTACATGGGGTAAAAAATAAATAAATATTCCATAGCAGTGAGCTTTGGTAGAGGAAAAATAAAACGATCTCATGCTGATCAATTAAGACAAATCAGTATACAAACATAGAACAGAGACAGAAATGAAATATGGCATCAAGGAAGAAAAGCAAGGGAGACAAGGGTGAGGTAATAAGTAAATAAATAAATTTAATAAAATCTGCGGTGAAAAACTCGTACGGCTAATTAAATCAATTACTTATAAATGCTAAACTCTACAACTGGCACTGAATTTAGGAGAGCGAATCCTGAAGTGTTCTGATTGAATGTCTAGTTTACACTTGTTGAAAGAATGCCTTTTACTCATAGAACAAATCTTTTCAATAATACTGGTATGTCTGGAGCGAGTGTATTGACCTTATCTTACTCCAATTAATAAAATTTAATACCAAATTTTCTCTAAAATTGCTACAATCACAAAGTTTAGTTGGGCTGGCTATAAAAAAAGATGGTTGGGGATACACTTGGATGACTAAACCTTTTCATCTGTGCAGTGAATATTCCAAATTTATAGGAAATCGTTTTAGTCATTTATGAAAAAGCCAAAAAAACTCAAAAACCTACGCTGTAAAAACACACAAACCGATACGAATTCCGAATTCTGACAAAGCCTCTAATGTATATTAGTATTAATTACGTGCTTAAACCATATATTATTCTGAATTGATACTTTAGAAGAAAACACTAATATTCCCTTAGAAACCTGGCTAATCCAGGAAAATCGATTTTCCTAGGAAAACGTCACAAATAAAAATTGATAGGTATTTATGTAGGCAGATAAATACGAAGTTTAAAGAAAATGGTTGGAACAATTTTCGACTAAATCGTTAAACTGAAAAAAGCCGTCAGAACTTTAAGTATAAAATTTCTTTTTTCCGAAGCTTTTTTATATAATCTTCCATTTCAACTAAGTTAAAAAACGATTCAGGCAAAAGTATTCAAATACACCTAAAGTGACATTGTGGCAAAATACTTCAAACATGTTCTATTCACAAAGATGTGGATCGCTCATCTCATGGATTCCACCTAGTGCGCGCACCCCTGTTCTTGCTACTTCTCTGGCCTTTTCCCTGTAAATCGTAGAGCATCAAAAAATTTTGAAATTCTAGTTCGAGGTAAAAAGAATTTGTCGCATATCGTGACCACCTCAAACCAATTTTCTTGTCATCCATATTAACCATCTGGCTAGTCAACACAATCTAATAGACTCACAGCTCTATTGGAAGAAAGAAATAGAAAAATAATAGTTGTGGAAAATAGTTTAGTGAAATATTTTGTGAATTTTAGCTAGTTCAAATACTTATTTTAGTGAATGGGACAAAGCCAGGTACTATAATTTAAGTCAATGGTATTGAAGAGACAAAGGGACAATTAATAGTTGCAATAAAGACAATACACGACTTCCACACATACCAGCATTATTTGAAAAGATTTGGACTATGAACAGAAGGCATTCTTTCAACACAGTCTGAACTAGACATTCAATCAGAATACTTCAGGAATCGCTCTCTTAAATTCAGTGCCAGTTGTAAGTCTGGCATTTATTCTAGATAAGTAATTGATTTAATAAGCATACAGTTGTGATATTGTAAAGTATTTAAATTCTTTTAGAAATTAATATATTTATTTCAAAAATAGTGGTGATCTCTTGATTTTTTCTCAATACTTCTATCTCTAATTTAACATGCACAGAAGCTTTTTACAAAACCGCCAACACTACAACTATACTAAGTAACATAACACCATTACATTGCACAACCAATGAGCATCACCAATGAGAATACAAAAGATGATGCTCCTAATGTAACAAGAAGTATTAGATGAGTACATTATCCTAAACATTCGACAGACTGTATAATGAGATCAATATTCCTAATTATTTGCTTGGTTTATTTTTTCTTAAGAGGTGATGTATGTGTGGTGGATTTATTTTAACCTGAACTCCTTTAATTTAAAAATTTTAACTTATAGATTTTGTTTTTTTTTAGCTTTAGGAATTATAAAATAGTTTTTTATAAATTCCAAAATAAAGAAATGCATAATCTGCAATTAAGTATTTATTAATATATCATCTGATTACGATTTCCCAAAAAATTTTTTTATGGAATACGTAATGGATCAGCATGGCTCTCAGAAAGGGTAATCTAAGGACAAGTATCGGGATACTGGAAGGAGAAGTTAAAGAGTGTAGAGAGCTAGTCCAGCCGCCTGCATAGAAAAAGCGCTAGTTCACTCTCATTACAACGCCATTGGAATAACCATCAACAGTGAACGACCAACATTATTACACCGTCACTGTGCCGGTCAATCTGACACTCTCTTTCACGCTATCCTCTCTCACTCTAAACTACACAATATAAAGTCCTTGCACAGCATTCTCATTCAGCAAGTCTCAATCTACGTTTATTTCTTCTATCCAAAGTCCAAAAAAATCCACAACAAAAATGACGACATGTTCACACTTACTCACACAAAATGATGCAATGGCTTCTAATAGTTTACCTTTCCTGCTCTTTAAGATCTGTTCCCCAGACTTTTCATGTGCAACGGTAATTTTTTTTGTATTTACTAATGTAATTAGTGAAATTATTATTATTTTACTTAAATAAGTGTATTGTTAATATATTTTAGAGTTCATAACATTAATTAATGTGTAAATTTGCAAAATAGGTTTAGGTTTTTTAGAAAAGTTGGAAAATGCAAAAGAATTATGAGTAAATCTTTAGAACTTTTACTTGAAACTCCCTTGAATCCGATGTATTTATTCCGACGCATTTAATAATTAATGTGTGAATTCACAAAATATGTTTAGGTTTTTTAGAAAAGTTGGAAAATGCAAAAGAATTATGAGTAAATCTTTAGAACTTTTATTTGAAACACCCTTGAATGCAGATTATATCAAATTATATCAGAGATTGTTCACGGTAATAGATTATTTTTGAACAACATAAAAAATAATTAAAGAAAACAACCATCAAGGCTGAATATGTTGCACTTGGAATATGTTATCAAACACATTACCTCACGACAAAAAAATACATGTTTTGATAAGTCATCTTTAAACAGCGATGGGTATAAAAATACTCAAAGATGAGGTCTGCCTTAATTGTTACGCATATCATATTGATACCATGAAAGTAATATTAGCATTATTTGTGACAGTTTTAGCCGTTCTTGTTTACACTGAGGCGGACCTGTCTAGTCCCAGAGATGTTTCAACCGGTATAGTTATCATTTATCTTGTTCTAGCTTATTATTTATTGCTATTAACATTGTTTTTAATTTATTTCATATTGTTTTCAGAACATCACAGTCGCGTGAAACGATACATCTGTGAAAAATTACCACTTAGATTTCTTCGTAACCGTGAATGTAATCAAAGATGCCAAAGGAAATCAGGTGACATAACTTATGGGTTCTGTATTAAAGGTATATGTAGATGCACGACTTTAAAACCACGATAATAAACAAAGATTGTTTCATAAATTAAATGAGAAATAAAGCTGCTTTTTAATAGAAAATGCTTCTCTTTTTAATATTTAATTTTCAAATGAGACAGACTGTGTCAGATCAAATATAAAGAAGATATGCCGAAGGAAACTGGAGCCCACAGTGAGTATTAAGCCTGAGACTAAATTTGTGTGCCAATGAGTGTGGACACAAGAATTCAGGACAACAAAAAGGCCGCTGGGTTGGTAAGATGGAAGCTTGCAGGCACATATCGTAACCTTTTTAAAATATCTTGCATAATGCCGCCTGTGATAGATGAAGAAATGCCTCGAAGAAAACATAATCTTTGTCAGGGGAATATTGCAGAGCAGAAGTCCTCTATCCCTGAAGAATCCCCAATAGCCCTCGCATTATATATCTCCTTGGTCGAGTCAGGAGTGATCTAAGGTGGTTCACTGCCATGGTTACCGCAATTGATCTCTAAGGAAATATTTATACATTATTGGGCTTTATTTCCGGTCCTTTTTAGCAAAAAAGATGAAATTCTATGTTGTTCGGAGATTAGAGCATTTTGCCTTTAGGCTATTTTTTGTACGATGGTCCAAAGTAGAAATCGAAGTTGTATCACTTTGGCGTATGCGTTTATTAATAATGCGGTGTCATAATCTGTGGCCCATCTATATACTAATTACTTCAAATATCTTGGAAGGGTGACGATTGCTAGTGATGACGCTAGATGTTTGCAGGAAGGTTACCGGAGCTCTACTTTTGAACCCCTAAAATTGATTAACTTTTTACATCATATTTTACATTCTCTTACTCCTAGTAAGAGGAAGTATTATAATCGTGTTAAATCTTCGATATCGAGTTTTGGACACAAGTCCCATGTGTCAAAAAAGTGGTTATTAGCTCAATGTATATATATGTATATGTATGAGGGGGAACAGCATAGCTCAAAAAAAAAAAACGCAGATGGTTTGGGTTTCAACATGGGATCTAACAGTACGTTATCTGCCAAAATTCCTCAACCGAAGGTACCACTTTCTGAAAGGTTTTGCCATTTCTTAAAATTTTCTCGAAAATGGCTCCAACGATTTTCTCTAAATTTGGAATATCAACTACACATACAAAGATCTACAATTTTTATTTGAAACATTTCTCCAGGAAAATGCATTCAAAGAGGCTTCTAAGAGAAGATTTCAGGAGCATTGCATTTATTGCACAATTCTATCAGCTAAATAATATTAATTAGAAATTAAGATGTTGTTGGAATTCGGAGTTTTAAAAAATTGGATGACAGGAAGTTCGTCTTTATTACGAAGTATTTTTCACATTTCTACTATTTTCTCTAAAACGATCCATCCAATTTCTTTAAACTTGCAATGTGAATTACACATATAGAAACCTACAACTTTTATTTGTATCATTTCTTCTGGTAAAGTAATTTAAGAATGAACAGAGGTGGGGTTATGCTTTTATCTAATGTGCTCTCGTAGTTGATTATAAACATCTACCATAAAAACAAAAATAATTAGAAATAAATAGATTGCCATAATTCGAAGTTTTAAGAAAATTAATAATACGGAAGAGCGTTTTTACTGAACCGTTTTTTCAATTTTTACAATATTCTCCATAATAATTGCGACGAATTTCGTTAAATTTGTTATACTAACTGTAAAATTTGTCAATCATAATTTTGAAAATTTGAGTAACAGAAAGTGGTGTGACACCATCATACCAGATTTTTTTCGCTAATTTTTCCTCCATAGGTATTTTATAAATTATTAGATCATGTTATAAACATTTTTTATAAAAAATATCAATTTATTTCTAACATACTGTTTACTTTTTTATATAATTATTGTGAGCTATAAAGAAGAAAATCAGCATTTTCAGTATATTATTCCACAGAAAGCAAATGCGGACAGAAAGTCCGCTATTTTGTATTTGGTCGTTTATACTAGTAGGACAATATAAAATTGATGTTAAACACCTGTAAAATTTTCTCAAAGCGAGTCCTAATATTTAGTTAAAAAAACCTTTTTTTGCCCTGGAGTTTTTAAGCTATTTATTATATTGTCGTTCATTTTTTTAGTATATGTGGCGCAATCCACATATGGACAGATAAAGGTCGTAAAACTAGAGACGATGTTACTACGTAAATTGGGGTAAGAGAGTGTTTCACATCAGATTTGTTTACATTTAAGTATTAATAGACGTTGTTCACTAGGAAAAGGCCTTTAATTTCACACAATATTTGAATTAATAGAAGACCATATAAATATGTTAGAAATCAAAATAACAAAAACCCAACATTTTATGAAACGAAAGTAACTTTTATAATAAGCTTTTGAGTCAAACTTTTTACCTGAACTAATATAGCAGCTTTTTACATTACAACAGCAAAAAATCGTTTACAGACAAGTTACGTAACTTTGTTGCTCTAATAACAGACTTATAATTTGACTAATTTCATTGGTAAAATTAGTATCATTTGTCAGTGTACTCCATGTGAAATTTAAATCAATGTAATAACAATTTTCAAAGTTTATCACATAAATAAATTTTGTCAAATTAAAAGTAAACAATTCTGTCAATTTAAGTGCTTTGTTAAGAGGTACTTCTTCTGCACAAACTTTAAAATGGACTTACTTATCAAAAGTGTTTAAATGAATACTAAGAATTTTGACATGCTTTAGACGCTTCAATTATATTCAAATGTAGCAATGAACTTAAATTTTCATCCATTTTTCATGAAACAGGTTTGTATGTAGACAAAGCGCCTTCGTGTAACCAATGGAAATTTAAAGGAAATGTACTAAATCTGTGAAAATCATTTTTCTTTGAATATGTGGATGGGTCCGCAATGCTGGATTCTCTGCACATCTGGGATGTCCCCAATGCTGAACATCTGGGATTTTGTTCGTCGTAGCATGCACATTTTTAATGTTCCTGACCGGTTGAAATTTTCATCCACCGGCAGAGAAAGCCGTTCAAGTTCGAATAGAGAGTTACTTCACCTTTTATGTTCTGTTACGCACTACACTTGTTGAAATAAAAAACCATGGATGATAAAAGCGTTAAACTAATTTTTGACAAGCTGGAAGAAGTGAAAAATGAGATGAAAAGAGGTGTATGTGAAGGAATTAGATAATAAAATCAATCAGTATCAAACAAAGGTGGATTTTTTTATTAAGAAATTAGAGAGTATTGAGGCCAGTTGTAGTAGTATATCGGAGAAGTTGAAACGGTTAAAATTCCATGTAACTGATTATCATAAAACTAAACGTGAGAAAAATATATTGCTGCATAACATACCATTAACCGAAAACGAAGATATTCAAACATTAGAAACAAATGTGCTGTATATATTAAATAATGTCATTAAAGTGGATGTACAATTAAGTGAAATTGACTGTATCGGAATGATAATAAGAGGACTGTTTTAGTTAAATTCATTGCTTACCGTAGAAAGATGCAAGTAATTAAGTCCGCAAAAAAATTGAGAGGAAGTAACTTTGCGTTGTGTGGAGATTATTCTTATGAAGGAAGATAGACGCGGAAACAACTTTTAAATTACATGGTATGGGCACGAACCCAACAGTGTGCCGCTTCGTGGCGATATGATAAGCTCCTGATTAAAGGAGAATTATATACACTGAAACAATTGCAAGATATGGAAGAGGAGGACATTTAATCTACGGGAACAGGTACTACATCCGAAGCAGATGACTCAGAAACAGAGTTGGGTGCTGTCAGCGGGGCTACGAAAGCTCGAAGGAAAGGAAATAAAGTTACAATACTGAAATGGCTGCATGGTGATGGTAAAACTCGGAAGCAAGTTAAGAAGAGAAATACGGAGGGAGATATCTAGCCATCTCACCGAATGAGATGTGATAGATCAACGAGGGTAATTTGTACTGTTAAAAAGATAAACACATTAGCTCCATATATGTCTTGTAGTAATGATATTTAGGAAATAGTCATAACAATCCATTAAATAAAGGTAGCCAGTTAAGTATAATTGCTTATAACATTGTGGGGCTAGCCAGTAAAATGTATGATCATAATTTTGTGAAATATATTAAATTACTTGAAGTATTTTTACTATTTGAAACTTACGTAGAGTATGATTATGAAAAATTTAATTCTTTGTTTACTGGCTATAATTTGCACTGGGTCCCAGCTACTCCAATTTTAATAATAGAATTGGGAAACTGCAAAGGCTTCCAAGTAAACTAAACTTAGGTAATAGTTATAGGTTAAACGGGAAAAGAAGTTCAAAGGATTTAATAGTCAATAGTAACGGTAGAGATTTAGGTAGAGAGTTTTTTGACAATTTTAACTTAATTATTTTGAACGGAAGAGTAAAGGGTGACTTGGAAGGTGAGCATACTTTTATAGGACCTAGAGGCAGGTCTGTAATTGATTTCTGTGCTCTAACTCTTGAATTATTACCTCTCGTTGAAGAATTTAAAGTTGACAGTTATATGTTTTCAGGTCATATGCCAATAATTTTAACTCTGAGAGGTAAAGTTGTTATTAATACAAATTTCATTCTACCATTAATGCCCAAGTTAATGGAGTTCTCAAAATAAAGAAAAATATCAGCTTGAAAATAAACTAGAAAAAAGACTGAATTTAAAACAACCCATAAATCAGCAGGTACAAAATATTATACAGTCTATAAATGATGTAAGCCATGGAACGCTTTTTAATAGTAATTTTAAGCGTGATAAAAGGCAAAAGTGGTTTGATAGTGAATGTGCCCGTGTACGTAAGCAGTCTTTTAATTGTTTAAAATGTTTCAGGATTACTAACTTGAAGAAAGATAGAGAATTATATATGTCAAATGTAAACAAGAGTATAAAAAACTTTGTAAATATAAAAAAATAGCATATTTTCTTGAAATTGCTTCTCAGCTGAAAAATTTAAAAGGTGCTAAATCCTTTCGGGAGCTACTGCGTAATTTTCGACTTCTACGCCACGAAGAATCGGGCAGGTAAATGCTTACTAAAGTGATCTGTATCGGAGTCTCTAAACGCATTGTTACAGCTTGCTAATTAGTTTCAAGAGGTAGCCGTCTGCTGCGGATATTTGCCTTAACACAGTCAGCCACGCCACCTTGCGCTCGTCCACCTACTGCGGGTTGTACCTCCTTTCCATGTATGTTATATCTAGGGATCCGAGCGGAATGTCCTGGACATAATTTAGTCTCCTGGAGACACATGCCAAATGGTCGAAATTCCGCAATCATTCGACGTAGCCCTTCAATATTGTTCATAAAACCCCGCATATTCCATTGGATAATGGATGCAGTCATATAATTAGCACATAGTGTATTGAATTAGTTATGAATTAGTGCATGGCTCTCAAAAAAGGTAATCTAAGGACATGTACACGGATAATAGAAGAAGTTAAAGAGAGTAGAGGGCTAGTCCAGACGCCTGCTCAAGAAAGGTGCCAATTCAATCTCATTTCAACGCCATTCGAATAACCAACAAAACTGAACGACAAACATTCTTACACCGACACTGTGCCAGTCAATCTGTCACTCTCTTTCCCACTACTCTCTCTCACTCTAAACTATACAGCACAAAGTCCTTGCTTAACACTCTAATTCAGTAAGTCTCAACGTACGTTTATTTCTTTTATCCAACGTCCAAAAACGATGGAAATGTAATGGATCTGCATGGTTCTCAGAAAGGGTAATCTAGGGACTGGTAGGAAAAGTTAAAGAGAGTAGGGGCTAGTCCAGCCGCCTGCTTAAATGGGGTGCCAATTCACTCTCATTTCAACGCCAATCAAATAATCATCAACAGTGAACGACCAACATTCTTACACCGTCACTGTGGCGGTCAACCTGTCACTCTCTTTCACGCTACACTCTCTCACTCTAAACTATACAGTATAAAATCCTTGCTTAACACTCTCATTCAGTAAGATTCAACTTACGTTTATTTCTTCTATCCAACGTCAAAAAACATCCACAACAGCAATAACTAACATGTTTACACTTACTCACACAAAATTATAGCAATGGCTTCCAATAGGATACCTTTCCTGCTCATTATGAGCTGTTCCCTAGACTTTTCAGGTGCAACGGTAATTTTTTTTATATTTACTAATGTAATTAGTGAAATTATTAATATCTTACGGAAATAAGTGTATTGTTAATATAGTTTAGAGTTCATAACAATAATTAATGTGTAAATTCGCAAAATATGTTAAGGTTTTTTAGAAAAGTTGGAAAATGCAAAAGAATTATGAGTAAATCTTTAGAACTTTTATTTGAAACACCCTTGAATTCCGATGTATTTATTCCCTCACTTGCAATTTAAGTTAGAGATTGTTCACGGTGGTAGATTATTTTTGAACAAACACAACAAAATAATTAAAGAAAATAACCTTCAAGGCTGAATATGTTGCACTTGGAAAGTATTGCGTAACTAGTACGTTATCAAACACATTACTTAACGACAAAAAAATACATGTTTTGATAAGTCATCTTTACACAGCGGCTGGTATAAAAATACTCAAAGATAAGCTCAGCCTAATTATAGCTCATATCATATTGATACCATGAAAGTAACATTAGTATTAATTGTGACAGTTTTAGCCGTTCTTGTATATACTGAGGCGGGCCTGTCTAGTCCCCAAGATGTTTCAACCGGTATAGTTATCATTTACCTTGTTCTAGCTTATTATTTCATACTATTAACTTTGTTTTTTAATTTATTTCATATTGTTTTTAGAACATCACGGTCGTGTTAAAAGATACACCTGTAAATTCGCATTTGAATTTCTTTACCCTAAATGTCATCGAAGTTGCCAGAGGAAATTAGGTATCTACTCTTATGGAGTCTGTGCTAATGGTATATGTAGATGCACGAATTTAAAACCATAATAACAAACCAAGATTGTTTTATAAATTAAATGAGAAATAAAGCTGTTTTTCAATAGAAAATGCTTGTTTTTTTTAATATTTAATTTTCAAATGAGACAGACTGTGTCAGATCAAATATAAAGAAGAAATGCCAAAGGAATCTGCAGCCCATAGTGAGTCATAGCCCTGAGACTAAATTTGTGTGCCGATGAGTGAGGGCACAAGAATTCAAGAGAACAAAAAGGCCGCTGAGTTGGAAAAGAGGAAGCATGCAGGCACATATCGTAACCTTTTTAAGATATCTTGCATTATGCCGCCTATGATAGATGATGTAATGGCTCGAAGAAAACATAATGTTTCTCAGGGGAATATTGGAGGGCAGAGGTCCTCTATCCCTGAAGAATCCCTAGTTCCTCTCACTTTATATATCTCCTTGGTCGAGTCAGGAGTGATCTGAGGTGGTTCACTGCCATGGTTACCGGAATATATCTCTAAGGAAATATTTATACATTGTTGGGCTTTATTTCCGGTCCTTTTTAGCACAAATGATGACATTCTATATTGCGAGAGCATTTTGAGATGAGATGCAGAATTTGCAGCAACTGAGATTAGAGCATTTTGCCTTTAGGCTATTTTTTGTGCGATGCTCCAAAGTAGAAATCGAAATTGTTTACTTTGGCGTATTCGTTTATTGATAATGCGGGTGAGGTGAAAACTGAGGCCCATCTATATACTAATTACTTCAAATTTCTTGGAAGGGCGACGATTCCTAGTGATGACACCAGATGTTTGCAGGAAGATTAACCGAGCTCCAATTTTTTAACCCCCAAAATTGATTAACTTTTTACATCTTTATTTTCTCTGCTTCTAGTAAAAGGAAGTATTATAATCGTGTCAAACCTTCGATATCGAGCTTTCAACCGAAATATCCGCTTTGCAGTCCCATGTGTCAAAAACAGCATAGCTCAAAAAAAAATAATCGCAGAAGGTTCAAACTTGATATTCCGTTTGGGTTTCACCATGGGATCTAACAGTACGTTATCTGCCAAAATTCCTCAACCGAAGATACCACTTTACTGAAAGGTTTTGGCACTTTCTTAAAATTTTCTCGAAAATGGCTCCAACGATTTTCTTTAAATTTGGAATATCAACTACACAGACAAAGATCTACAATTTTTATTTGAAATATTTCTCCAGGAAAATGCATTCAATGAAGCTTCTAAGAGAGGATTTCAGGGTATTTCAGCTTATTGCACAGTTCTATCAGCTAAATAATATTAATTAGAAATTAAGATGTTGTTGGAACTGGATGACAGGAAGTTCGTTTTTATTACGAACTATTTTTCACTTTTCTACTATTTTCTCTAAAACGACTCCAACCAATTTCTTTAAACTTGCAATGTGAATTACACATATATTTATTTATTTTTATATTTTGCTTAAGACCGTGGTCTATACAAAGTGGTTTATACATTATTATAATAACTGAAATTAAACTGAGATTCAAAGAAAAATAAGAAGATACACAAAAATAAAGTACAAATTAACAAAAATAGTGTTCTTATTAACATACAAGTAAATCCAATATAGAAGAATCAATACAAAAGAAATAATTATGAACCTAGTATTTATGTATAATAAGAAGAGGTTCATAATTTAAATAAATATTCTAGGTTTCTAAATATAATCATTAAAAAGTATTTTTTTCCTTTCTTTATCGTATCTAGTTATTTATTAAGCTTCTTATTAATCCAAAATTAAGTTTCTTATTTTGCAGGCCCCGTCTTCGATATTCCAAAATCCCATTAAAAGATTTGAAACACTTTGTAGCTTTTTGTGAGATGATTGGCTGAGTAGACCAGGACCCCCACGCGGGTTGACATCCATTTGTTGTCATAATTTATCAGCGTCATGATCTCTTCTGCCTTCCTCATTTTCTTCTTCACATCTTAGGTTAGCTTCAAACTGATTTACAGAAGACCTTGTAGAATTCACTTTCTTAATGGAAGGTGAGGCACATTCTTGACCTTTTGTTTTCTGGGAAAATAAAATTTTTTCAGAGCCAACATCTGCATCAGATTTGCTTCCTCTCCCACTGACTTTATTTTTAATCGGATTTTCTCTTTGAAGTTGACAAATTCTGTAATCTCGACCATCTAAAGATAATATATTATTCTTCATAAAAGCTCTACAATCTTCTTTTCGTGCTTGTATTAAATATGGAAGTAATTTTTTTCTAATTCTTCTAACATCTTGAGGATAGTCGTTAGATAAAGCATAATTGGACCCTTTCAAAACATTACTTGCTTTCAGCACTTCAAGTTTGCGCCAAAAAGAAAGAAATCTTATTAGAATTGGTCTTTTACCAACAACTTTTCCTAAACGGAAAGCGAAATCGATATCTCTCGTTTCCAGTATTATTCCCAAATTGATTGATATAAAATCTATGACAGTGTTTATTAACTCAATTTGGGACATTCTAGGCTGATCTTCCAGATTATAAATAATTATATTATTTTTTTACGGTTTGTTTCTTCTGTGTTCGCTCTTTCTTTGACATTTTCTATCTCTTTTAGTATTTTTACATTTTCTTGTTCTAGTTTGTGAACTCTTGCTTTAGTTTCTTCAAGTTCTTTTTTATAAATTTTTGCTTCTTCTGTTCCCGCTTTAATTAACTCAGCAATTTGTTCTAAAGTCACTGGTGATCCCATGATTATTTTGAATTAAATAACTATTAAATTAATTTGATTTCTTCAATAGTAATAATTATAAGAACTTATTTAATTATTCGCTAGCTTTAGCTTTAATTTTTTTTTTTACGAAAGTATTATTCAATGCATTGCAATGAAATAGTAACTGAGAAAGTAAAAGTAGTTTATTATTGATATTGTTTATATAGAGCGAAGGTTCTTAGCAGTACTAGCAGCAAAGTACATACTGTTGATATAAGCAACTGAAGCCCCCACTCTCTTTATATAGAAATAAAGTTTTACCTGTTCTTTGAAATGAGATGAAAAAAAAAAATGTAAATTTCTTTCGCTTTTTTTGTCGCAACCACTGCACAGGAAATCACCAAATTTTACCGTAATAATATTCAACAAAAAAGTAAAATTTCATCCATTTTTCATGAAGCAGTTTTGTATGTAGACAAAGCGACTTCGTGTAATAAAGGAAATTTAAAGGAAATGTACTGAACAAAATAACAAAATAACAAAAACCCAACATTTTATGAAACGAAAGTAACTTTTATAATAAGCTTTTGAGTCAAACTTTTTACCTGAGCTAATATAGCAGCTTTTTATATTACAAAAACAAAAAATCGTTTACAGACAAGTTACGTAACTTTGCTGCTCTAATAAAGACTTATAATTTGACTAATTTCATTGGTAAAATTAGTTTCATTTGTCAGTGTACTCCATGTGAAATTTAAATCAATGTAATAACAATTTTCAAAGTTTATCACATAATAAAATTTTGTCAAAGTAAAAGTAAACAATTCTGTCAATTTAAGTGCTTTGTTAAGAGGTACTTCTTCTGCACAAACTTTAAAATGGACTTACTTATCAAAAGTGTTTAAATGAATACTAAGAATTTTGACATGCTTTACACCCTTCAATTATATTCTAATATAGCAATGAACTTAAAATTTCATCCATTTTTCATGAAGCAGTTTTGTATGTAGACAAAGCGACTTCGTGTAATCAAAGGAAATTTAAAGGAAATGTACTGAATCTGTGAAAATCATTTTTCTTTGAATATGTGGATGGGTCCGCAATGCTGGACAACATCTGGTATTTTGTTCGTCGTAGCATATTTTTGCATATTTTTAATGCTCCTGACCGGTTGAAATTTTCATCCACCGGCAGAGTAAGCCGATCAAGTTCGAATAGAGAGTTACTTCACCTTTTATGTTCTGTTACGCAGTACACTTGTTGAAATAAAAAACCATGGATGATAAAAGCGTTAAAGTAATTTTTGACAAGCTGGAAGAAGTGAAAAATGAGATGAAAAGAGATGTATGTGAAGGAATTAGATAATAAAATCAATCAGTATCAAACAAAGGTGGATTTTTTTATTAAGAAAATAGGGAGTATTGAGGCCAGTTGTAGTAGTATATCGGAGAAGTGGAAACGGTTAAAATCGATGTAACTGATTATCATAAAACTAAACGTGAGAAAAATATATTGTTGCATAACATACCATTAACCGAAAACGAAGATATTCAAACATTAGAAACAAATGTGCTGTATATATTAAATAATGTCATTAAAGTGGATGTACAATTAAGTGAAATTGACTGTATCATAATGATAATAAGAGGCCTCGTGCTCTCGTAGTTGATTATAAACAGCTACCATAAAAACAAAAACTATTAGAAATAAACAGATTGCCATAATTCGAAGTTTCAAGAAAATTAATAAATCGGAAGGGCGTTTTTACTGAACCGTTTTTTCAATTTTTACGATATTTTCCATAATAACTGCGACGAATTTCGTTAAATTTGTTATACTAACTGTAAAATTTGTCAATCATAATTTTGAAAATTTGAGTAAGAGATAGTGTGTGACACCATCATACCAGATTTTTTTCACTAATTTTTCCTCCATAGGTATTTTATAAATTATGAAATCATGTTATAAACATTTTTTATAAAAAATATCAATTTATTTCTAACATAGTGTTTACTTTTTTATATAATTATTGTGTGTTGTAAGAAAGAAAATCAGCATTTTCAGTATATTATTCCACAGAAAGCAAAAGCGGACAGAAAGTCCGCTATTTTGTATTTGGTCGTTCATACTAGTGGGACAATATAAAATTGATGTTAAACACCCATTACATTTTCTCAAACCGAGTCCAAACATTTAGTTAAAAAAACTTTTTTTTGCCCTGGAGTTTTTAAGCTATTTATTATATTGTCGTTCATTTTTTTAGTATATGTGGCGCAATCCACATATGGACAGATTAGGTCGTAAATCTAGAGACGATGTAACTACGTAAATTGGGGTAAGAGAGAGCCTTGTGAGTGTTTCACTTCAGATTTGTGTACTTTTAAGTATTAATAGACGTTGTTCACTAGTAACAGGCCTTTAATTTCACACAATATATAAATTAATAGAAGACCATATAAATATGTTAGAAATCAAAATAACAAAAACCCAACATTTTATGAAACGAAAGTAACTTTTATAATAAGCTTTTGAGTCAAACTTTTTACCTGAGCTAATATAGCAGCTTTTTATATTACAAAAACAAAAAATCGTTTACAGACAAGTTACGTAACTTTGCTGCTCTAATAAAGACTTATAATTTGACTAATTTCATTGGTAAAATTAGTTTCATTTGTCAGTGTACTCCATGTGAAATTTAAATCAATGTAATAACAATTTTCAAAGTTTATCACATAATAAAATTTTGTCAAAGTAAAAGTAAACAATTCTGTCAATTTAAGTGCTTTGTTAAGAGGTACTTCTTCTGCACAAACTTTAAAATGGACTTACTTATCAAAAGTGTTTAAATGAATACTAAGAATTTTGACATGCTTTACACCCTTCAATTATATTCTAATATAGCAATGAACTTAAAATTTCATCCATTTTTCATGAAGCAGTTTTGTATGTAGACAAAGCGACTTCGTGTAATCAAAGGAAATTTAAAGGAAATGTACTGAATCTGTGAAAATCATTTTTCTTTGAATATGTGGATGGGTCCGCAATGCTGGACAACATCTGGTATTTTGTTCGTCGTAGCATATTTTTGCATATTTTTAATGCTCCTGACCGGTTGAAATTTTCATCCACCGGCAGAGTAAGCCGATCAAGTTCGAATAGAGAGTTACTTCTCCTTTTATGTTCTGTTACGCAGTACACTTGTTGAAATAAAAAACCATGGATGATAAAAGCGTTAAAGTAATTTTTGACAAGCTGGAAGAAGTGAAAAATGAGATGAAAAGAGGTGTATGTGAAGGAATTAGATAATAAAATCAATCAGTATCAAACAAAGGTGGATTTTTTTATTAAGAAAATAGGGAGTATTGAGGCCAGTTGTAGTAGTATATCGGATATGTTGAAACGGTTAAAATTCGATGTAACTGATTATCATAAAACTAAACGTGAGGAAAATATATTGCTGCATAACATACCATTAACCGAAAAAGAAGATATTCAAATATTAGAAACAAGTGTGCTGTATATATTAAATAATGTCATTAAAGTGGATGTACAATTAAGTGAAATTGACTGTATCGTAATGATAATAAGAGGCCTGTCTTAGTTAAATTCATTGCTTTCCGTAGAAAGATGCAAGTAATTAAGTCCGCAAAAAAACTTGAGAGGAAATAACTTTGCGTTGTCTCGAGATTATTCTTATGAAGTAAGATAGACGCGGAAACAACTTATTATATGGTACGGGCACGAACCCAACAGTGTGCCGCTTCGTTGCGATATGATAAGCTCCTGATTAAAGGAGAATTATATACACTGAAACAATTGCAATATATGGAAGAGGAGGACATTTATTCTTCTGGGACAGGTACTACATCCGAAGCAGATGACTCAGAAAGAGAGTTGGGTGCTGTTAGCGGGGCTACGAAAGCTCGAAGGAAAGGAAATAAAGTTACAATACTGAAATGGCTGCATGGTGATGGTAAAACTCGGAAGCAAGTTAAGGAGAGAAAGACGGAGGGAGATATCTAGCCATCTGACCGAATGAGAAGTACATCCACCGGGTAATTTGTTCTGTTAAAAAGGTAAACACTTTAGCTCCATATATGTCTTGTAGTAATGATATTTAGGAAATAGTCATAACAATCCATTACATAAAGGTAGCCAGTTAAGTATAATTGCTTATAACATTGCGGGGCTAGCCAGTAAAAAGTATGATCATAATTTTGTGAAATATATTAAATTATTTGAAGTATTTTTACTATTTGAAACTTACATAGAGTATGATTATGAAAAATTTAATCACTTGTTTACTGGCTATAATTTGCACTGGGTCCCAGCTACTCCAATTTTAATAATAGAATTGGGAAACTGCAAACGCTTCCAAGTAAACTAAACTTAGGTAATAGTTATAGGTTAAACGGGAAAAGAAGTTCAAAGGATTTAATATCAATAGTAACGGTAGAGATTTAGGAGAGTTTTTTGACAATTTTAACTTAATTATTTTGAACGGAAGAGTAAAGGGTGACTTGGAAGGTGAGCATACTTTTATAGGACCTAGAGGCAGTTCTGTAATTGATTTCTGTGCTCTAACTCTTGAATTATTACCTCTCGTTGAAGAATTTAAAGTTGACAATTACATGTTTTCAGATCATATGCCAATAATATTAACTCTGAGAGGTAAAGTTGTTATTAATACAAATTTCATTCTACCATTATTGCCCAAGTTAATGGAGTTCTCAAAATAAAGAAAAATATCAGCTTGAAAATAAACTAGAAAAAAGACTGAATTTAAAACAACCCATAAATCAGCAGGTACAAAATATTATACAGTCTATAAATGATGTAAGCCATAGAACGCTTTTTAATAGTAATTTTAAGCGTGATAAAAGGCAAAAGTGGTTTGATAGTGAATGTGCCCGTGTACGTAAACAGTCTTTTAATTGTTTAAAATGTTTCAGGAAAACTAATTTGAAGAAAGATAGAGAATTATATGTCAAATGTAAACAAGAGTATAAAAAACTTTGTAAAGATAAAAAAATAGCATATTTTCTTGACACTGCCTCTCAGCTGAAAAATTTAAAAGATGCTAAATCCTTTTGGGAGCTAGCGCGTAATTTTAAAAAATCTGTATTTATTTCTGGAAATAATATTAATGTAAATGATTGGATTAAACATTTTGAAATTTTATACAATCCACCTTTGCAAGCTCAGAGAATCATGTACGCCGAACCCCTTAATTCTGAATGATTATCTAGATAACGAGTTTACATTAGATGAACTAAAACTTATTTTAGGTAATTCTAAAAATAATAAGACTACCGGAACTGACCGGGTCCCTTATGAATTTTACAAAAATGCTCCAGAAAAGTTTCTATTATATCTTGTAAATGTATACAATAATATTTTTGAAAACTCAAAAGCCCCGAGATGCTTTAGAAGCGCCGTAATCTTTCCTTTGCATAAAAATGGAAATGTTAATGTTACAGAAAATTACAGGGGAATTTCTTTCGGTAATGCCATAGGTGAAATTTACGCTGGGTTGTTGTTAAATAGGCTGACTAATTGGGTAACAGATTGTAAATTACTTCGGGAATTTCAGGCCGGATTCCTTAAGGAATACTCCACTATTGATAATATATATAACTTAATATCATTGATAAAAATTAATCTTAATGTGAAAAGAGGTATGTTTATGCGTTTTTCGTCGATTTATCGGCTGCTTTTGACCGTATAGATAGATATGCCCTGATATATAAATTGTATCAGCAAGGCCATTCTACGAAGTTTGTTCGAGCTATCAGTGATTTACACACTGTACGGTGTAAAGATGGCATTACACAACCTGTTAAAACGAACATTGGTATTAAGCAAGGCTGCCTCCTGAGCCCGGAGCTTTTCTCATTATTTATTAATGATTTAGAAGAGGCAATTGATTGTGGAGGTGTTGGAGTGCAAAACGCGAGAATTAAGTTATTAGCTTATGTGGACGATCTGGTTCTCTTGGCGTCCGAACTAAATACTCTACAATGTATGATTAATCGATTTCATGAGTATTGTAACATGTGGAATTTAAAAATTAACTCAGCTAAATCTGAAATATTAGTATTTCGAAATGGTCGAAAGCCCTCAAAAAGAGAAAAATGGAAAATAGGAGAGGAATTAATTGAAGTCGCCAATAAATACAAATACTTGGGAATAATTTTAACTTCTACAACTTCCTTCAAAGTACATCTGCAAAATAAACTTGAAAAGTCGAAAATGGCATTAAATTCTGTTTGGAATTATTTCATGACAAATAGGGATATCCCATACCTTGCTAAAAGAAAAGTTTTTAATACCGTTTCTCGTACTATATTATGTTATGGGGCACAGGTCTGGGGAGGCAATATGTTTGAGGAAGTGGAGAGGTTACAAAGGTTTTTCTTAAAAAAAAGTTTTTAATTTGCCTCGCTATACACCAACATATCTGCTGTACCTGGAAACAAACACAACGCACCTCTTTATTTACACGCTGAAACTACATTTAAATTATATATTAAAAATTTGTCAGCTCTCAAGCAATAGGTATCCATATTTATTAACAAAGGAATTAATAGAAAAAAATTTCTTTTGGCATTATGATCTGAAAAAATAATAGAAAGATATAATATAATTGTGGACATTTCATATAAAAATATGTCTAACTGGAGAGACGAATTTAAAAAAATATATGGCTGTTTGGAAGAAAATTTCCGTGTAGAATTTATTGATAGAGCACAGAAGTCACTATCCAATATAAATTTATAAAGAGTTGAACTTCCAGTTAAATGATTGTAGCAGTTATGTGTTCAACAATAGTATGAAAGACAGTGTTTGGATAATGAAGGCCAGAAGTGGTTTATTGAATTTGAACTTTAAAATCTATCAACATCGTGAACATAACTCTCTTTGCACCTTATGTAATTCATCGCAAGTGGAAGATGTTTACCACTTCATAGCTGTTTGTTCTGCACTGAGTAGATCTTAGATTGAAATATTTTAATCAGCAAGTTCTTTCTAAGTATAGTTTAATAAAATATTTAAACGGTGATAATGGCTGGTCCGCACTTGTAAATTATTGTAAAAATGGCCACTAGATATAGAAATAATCTATTACAAAATATTATTGTTTGATACTTTTTTTATCGCATCTCATTCCGTTTTTTATTCATGATTTTAAACTTTATGTTTCAATTTTATTTGTCTTTATATTCAATTTCATGATCTTTAAGTATGTATATTTATTGTACGCCTTTTTTTTTGTTCCTTTAGTTTTTTCTGTAGCAATATTAGACATTTAATGTAGTTTTTTGCATTTGAGTTATTTAATCTTTCTCTTTTTTTCTGTTATGAAGTAAATCTTTTATTTGACATATTTTCTTTGCTACTATAACTGTGTTTGTATAGAAGTACAATTTGTGTTATTTATTTATGTTATTTATTTAATTTTTTTTCTCTTACCTTTCTTTAATTTTTTACTTCTGTGTTATATATCTTATTTTATATACTTTTTTGTAGAGCATGTAGTAAATGACCAACTCCCCCCGATAGTCGCTGACCAGGTGGCAATCTTTATTGTAACAAATTTGCTAATAAAGACTATTTATAATTAATTAATAATCTATATAATTTTTCAGGATAGGATTCTATAGGATTTTTCAATTTTTTTTTTTACTATTTTAGCGAAAATGGTTCTACAGATTTTCCATAAAATTTGGTATATCAACTATACTAACAGCTACAATCTTTATTTGAGATATTTTTCATTTAAGGTGTGTAATAGGTTCCGATGAGAGAGATACAAAATTGAGAGTCTCACTCGCTACTTAGGCCAGACTGAGTGGGAGACTCTTCTTTAAATACAGCTGCGCTAGCCCTATAAGGGGCAGTGTTTAGAACAGTTACGACGCATCAGCAACCGATTACTACCCATTTCTTCACTAACTCTAAATCCCTCACTATCTATTTCTATATTCGCGGTAAAGTCCTGGCAGTTTGTGTTACTTTCTCATGGTACAGAGTTCACCATTATTTCCAGTTTATTTCAAGACATATAATGGTTTATACCATTATATCGGGGGAGAATGGATTATGTTTTTCTATAAAATTGTAATTTAGTTCATTATACGGCAATCCCCATCATATAAATAGTGTTCACCAACCTTGGGTTTGCAGACCGCCACCGGTCCTGGAAAAGTCGATCCAGTTCGTACATATGGTTTCAGTTCTTTCAATTTTTCATTTAGGTGGTACCATTGGATTTGCCATTTGTAGTCATAGTCACTTTCATAAATATTTTCATGTCGGAAGGTCGAACAGGAGTGTTCAAATCTATCCTTGAGGAGCCGGCACGTTTGGTCGTTTGGTCGGCTCTTCATTTCCAGACACTCCTATATGGTCTGGTACCCAAACAAAGATCACCCCTTTTCCGCGTGAATGCAAATGATGCAGCATCTCATGGATATGAATAATCATAGGATCATTCGAGAAGTTGTCTTTGAGAGCCTTCAGTGTGCTTTTGGAGTCCGTCAACACCAACCCTTAGGATATTCTCTATCAATTGTCATTTTTAAGGCCTGCCATATTGCAAACATTTCAGCAGTGTACACTGTAGTATATTTGGGGAGTGTCCAGGTATCAGTATTTCCTTCAGTACAGACCGCACATCCTACTCCGTCGTCCATTTTCGATCCATCTGTAAAAAGTGGTCGGTAGTCGTTGTAGAAATTGAAAATTTCTAAGTGTTTCTGTCTGTAGACGACGGGAAGGGTATTTTCTTTCTTATGTACTGACATGTCCAATCGAACGCAAGCAGGTTTCATTGTCCAAGGAGGAAGCGAGCCAACAAAGCCCCAGGGCTCCAATGGACCAATTTCCATTCCCGCCTCTTCTAATATAATCATGGCTCTGACGCCAAGAAGCCGCGTCCGTGCTCTTTGTTGGCGAAATTGTTCGTCATTGGGGTTTTCAAGTATGGTTTGGAGAGTGGCTGAGTTGGCTTCCCCCATATTCCGGCATAGTAAGTCAGAGTTAACAGTTCTCTTCTAAGTCGAGGTGGCATTATCTCCGATTCCACATAAAGGCTTGTACAGAAAAGCGCCTGTAGTTAAACTAATGCCCTCATTATAGACTTTATCTAACAACTTCAAACGAGACTTACGTGCAGAACTACAAATTTGACATCCGTAGTCTAATTTGGAGCAGGTAAGACAAATGAATATGCGCTTCAAAATTTCTCGCTCCATTCCCCACTTATAGCTTCTCAAGAATTTTCGAATGTCTAGGCTTCTTTTTGCCTTAATGTAGGTAGATTCAAGATGCTCCTGCCAGTTTAATTTAGAATCAAATATTAGACCCAGAAAAGTACACTATCTTTGTATTGTATCGGAGTATCTTCCAAATATCTATGATCGTGCCTTAGTCGACAGAAATGAAGACACACTGTTTTTTGTCTCGAGAATTTGAGTCCATTTCTTGCCGCCCCTGTAGCCACTTTGTTTACAGTCTGTTGTAGAGTAACCCCGACCTCAATCAGATTCTCTCCTGACAGATAGATAGCGAGGTCGTCAACATATAAAGAAACTTGCAAGGGTTCCTCTACAATTTCCGCTAAACAATTAATCGCCACTAGAAACAAGGTGACACTTAAAACTGAGCCCTGAGGTATCCCGTTTTCTAAATTATAAAGGTTTGATAAGACAGACCCCAAACGTACTGGGAACCTCCATGATTTCAGAAAACCCTGGAGGAACATTGGCAGCTTGTCTCTTAAACCCGACTCATGGCATTTCCGCAGAATCGCATACCTCCACGTAGCATCGTAAGCTTTTTCAATATCGAAAAACACGGCCAGTACATGTTGTCTATGCAAAAAAGCGTTTTGAACATAAGCTTCTAAGCGACTCATCTGGTCCAACGTAGAGCGATGTCTGCAGAATCCTGCTTGAAACAGGCTTAGAGTCCCCTGGTTTCAAGAACACATACTAACCTGTAGTTTACTATAGCTTCGAGGACTCAAGCAGAAGATCAGTGATATAGGCCTATAGCTTGAGGGCTTACTGGGGTCTTCCCTTCTTTAGGAATCGCAATAATAAGCGATTCTCCCCAACCGTCAGGGCTTGCCCTATATCCCATATGGAATTGTAAAGGTTGAGCAGGCACTTTTTGTTATCTATACCTAGATTTCTTAGTATTGCATATGGGATGCCATCCGCACCGGGTGCCGTATCCCTAGCTTGCATGGTTAGCCGAGAATTATATATTTCTTTAGTAGCGGTATTAAAATCTAATGGGTGGAGCTCGATCTCAGCTTTTTGCTGTATGAATTCAGCCGAATAAGCCTGAGTGCTTGCTACCTGGAAAAAGTATCTATCAAGGCATTCAGCTACGTCTTGTGGATCTGTAATTATAATGTTATTAGTTAGGATGGTGAGGATAGAAGGATTATTTCGCCAACCTGAGAGGGCGTTTACTCTATTCCATACCTCCTTTAGTGTTTTTGTCGTTGAAATTCCCGACACGTAGGAGGCGAGGGTTTCCTTTTTTGCTTTCTTTATAGCAAATCTTTCTCTGGCCCTTAATATTTTAAAAGTAATCAAATTTTCAGCTATAGGGTATCTCTTGAGTCTGTTAAAAGCCTACTTCTTTAGAGCGTTTGTAACTTTGCATTCTGCGTTGTCTTGTAACTGGTGGTCTTGAGATTCTTCCGCCTAGTTTCGGTATAGTACCCTCAGTTGCTTGTATTAACACCTGCCCAAACATGGCAGCATCAATAATTGATGCTGTTTTGTGGTATCTCCTGTTAATGGGGGCACATCTATCCTGGCAGAAAAAGCCGGCCAGTTGGCCCTTTTAATGTCAAATTTCTTAGGAACTCTAAATTCTGATCTATAGATGGGACTCGTCACTATTATTAGGAAGTGGTCACTATGGAACAATTCATCAGTGTAGTCCATTGCAGGCTAATGTGCTTGTTGCTACACTCAGGTCAATTGCGCTAAAAGTTCCCGAGGGCGCGTTAAAATGAGTGCTGGCACCGCTATTGAGGAGAGATAAGTTTGCATTTTCAATGATATCTTCAACCGTCCTGCCTCGAGCATCAGTCTTAGCTGATCCCCAACACATATTATGGGAGTTGAAGTCTCCCATCAATAATATGGGTGCAGGCAACTGTGTGAGCAGATTGTCCACATCACTTCTACGCCACGAAGAATCGGGCAGGTAAATGCTTACTAAAATGATCTGTATCGGAGTCTCTAAACGCACTGCTACAGCTTGCAAATTAGTTTGAAGAGGTAGCCGTCTGCTGCGGATATTTGCCTTAACAGAGACAGTGCGCTCTTCCACCTACTGAGGGTTGTACCTCCTTTCCATGTATGTTATATCCAGGGATCCGAGCGGAATGACCTGGACATAATTTAGTCTCCTGGAGACACATGCCAAATGGTCGAAATTCCGCAATCAGTCGACGTAGGCCTTCAACATTGTTCATAAAACCCCGCATATTCCATTTGATAATGGATTCAGTCATATAATTAGTACATAGTGTATTGAATTAGTTATGAATTAGTGCATGGCTCTCAAAAAAGGTAATCTAAGGACATATACACGGATACTAGAAGAAGAAGTTAAAGAGAGTAGAGAGCTAGTCCAGCCGCGTGCTTAAGAAAGATGCCAATTCAATCTCATTTCAACGCCATTCGAATAACCAACAAAACTGAAGGACCAACATTCTTACACCGTCACTGTGCCGGTCAACTGTCATTCTCATTCCCACTACTCTCTCTCACTCTAAACTATACAGTATAAAATCCTTACTTAACACTCTCATTCAGTAAGATTCAACTTACGTTTATTTCTTCTATCCAACGTCCAAAAACATCCACAACAAAAATGACTAACATGTTTACACTTACTCACACAAAATTATGGCAATGGCTTCTAATAGTTTACCTTTCCTGCTCTTTATGAGCTGTTCCCTAGACTTTTCATGTGCAATGTAATTTTTTTTATATTTACTAATGTAATTAGTGAAATTATTAATATTTTACGGAAATAAGTGTATTGTTAATATAGTTTAGAGTTCATAGCAATAATTAATGTGTAAATTCGCAAAATATGTTAAGGTTTTTTAGAAAAGTTGGAAAATGCAAAAGAATTATGAGTAAATCTTTAGAACTTTTATTTGAAATACCCTTCAATTCCGATGTATTTATTCCCTCATTTGGAATTTAAATCAGAGATTGTTCACGGTAATAGATTATTTTTGAACAAACATAACAAAATAAATTGAACATTTAATAAAAATAACCTTCAAAGCTGAATATGTTGCACTTTGAAAGTATTGCATAACTAGTACGTTATCAAAAACATTACTTAACAACAAAAAAATAAGTGTTGCGACAATTCATCTTTACACAGCGATGGGTATAAAAATACTCAAAGATGAGTTCTGCCTTAATTATTACGCATATCATATTGATATCATGAAAGTAACATTAGTATTAATTGTGACAGTTTTAGGCGTTCTTGTTTACAGTGAGGCGGACCTATCTAGTCCCCAAAATGCTTCAACCGGTATAGTTATCATTTATCTTGTTCTAGCTTATTATTTATTGCTATTAACTTTGGTTATTAATTTATTTCATATTGTTTTCAGTCGTGTGAAAAGATTCACCTGTAAATTACCATTAGAATTTCTTCGTAACCGTGAATGTATTCTAAGTTGCCAGAGGAAATTAGGTGTCTACGCTTTTGGATTCTGCGCTAATGGAATATGTAGATGCACAAATGCAAACCCACAATAATAAACCAAGATTGTTTCATAAATTAAATGAGAAATAAAGCTGTTTTTAATAGGAAATGCTTCTTGTTTAAATATTTAATTTTCAAATGAGACAGTATAAAGAAGAAATGCCGAAGGAAACTGCAGCCCATAGTGAATCTTAAGCCTGAGACTAAATTTGGGTGCCGATGAGTGAGGGCACAAGAATTCAAGGCAACAAAAAGGCCGCTAAGTTGGTACAGGAGGAAGAATGCAGGCACATATCATAAACTTTTTAAGATATCTCGCATTATGTCGCCTGTGATAGATGAAGAAATGGCTCGAAGAAAACATTATCTTTGTGAGGGGAATATTGTTGGGCAGAGTTCCTCTATCCCTGAAGAATCCCCAATCTCCCTCGCATTATATATCTCCTTGGTCGAGTCAGGAGCGATCTAAGGTGCTTCACTGCCATGGTTACCGGAACTGAGCTTTTAAGGAAATATTTATACATTATTGGACTTTATTTCTGGCCCTTTTTAACAAAAAAGATTAAATTCTATATTGTTCTGAGATGAGAGCATTTTGACTTTAGGCAATTTTTTGTGCGATGGTCCAAAGTAGAAATCGAAGTTGTATCACATTGGCGTATGCGTTTATTAATAATGCGGTGTGAGGTGAAATCTGAGACCCATCTATATACTAATTACTTCAAATTTCTTGGAAGGGCGACGATTGCTAGAGATGACGCTAGATGTTTGCAGGAAGATTACCCGAGCTCTACTTTTAAACCCCCAAAATTCATTAACTTTTTACATCATATTCTAGTAAGAGGAAGTATTATAATCGTGTCAAATCTTCGATATCGAGTTTTCACCGGAAATATCCGTTTTGAGGTCCCCTGCGTCAAAAAAGTGGTTTTTAGCAAATGATCTGTGTGTGTATGTATACATATGTATGTATGGGAACAGCATAGCTCAAAAAAAAAAAAAATCGCAGAAGGTTAAATCTTGATATTCCGTTTGGGTTTCACCAAGGGATCTAACAGTACGTTATCTGCCAAAATTCGTCTACCGAAGGTACCACTTTACTGAAAGATTTTGCCACTTTCTTAAAATATTCTCGAAAATGGCTCCAACGATTTTCTTTAAATTTGAAATATGAACTACACATTCAAAGATCTACAATTTTTATTTGAAACATTTCTCCGGGACAACGCATTCAATGAGGCTGCTAAGAGGGGATTTCAGGAGTATTTCAGCTTATTGCACAATTCTATCAGCTAAATAATATTAATTAGAAATTAAGATGTTGTTGGAATTCGATATTTAAAAAAAATTGAATGACAGAAAGTTCGTGTTTATTAGGAAGTATTTTTCAATGTTCCTGAACGGTTGAAATTTTCATGTTTCTATTACGCACTACACTTGTTGATTTTTGCGGGCGGTTATAAGGTTATGTTACTATGTTTGTGTGTGTGTGTGTTTAATGACAAAATGTTATGATTATAAATCATGATTAGACATTAGAATATGGTGTATAATTAAGAGCTTGTTTTGAAGAATACTTTACAATTACATTTTTATAAAGGTGTTAATTATTCTTAGTATTGTTAGAGAAAAGGAATGCATGAAGTTAAAGTTTGAAAAAAATAATAAATATCTTTTTACATACCAATTTACCTACGTAATTTCGTATATTAAACATGGTCCCTGACTTACCCGAGGAATCTGATAAAACGAAAAGGTACAGGCGCAACCGCCTTGCTGAATACTTATGTCTTACCCTCGCTCCGTAAAATTTCCAAATCCATCCATTCGTCATGCCAAAGCTTTCTACTCTCAAATGCCCTTGCTACTGTCCCCTAAAATAGACTACAGGAAATGATCACTTTGCAAAACTAGCCCCGAGCAGTACACACAATCTCATCTCACGGCTCAATTCCTCAGCCCTCATGATGTCTGTTCCAACTTCTCTCTATCATTTGATATCCTTTTAACAATGATAATTTATTTTTTCTGTATTTCTGCCAACGACCACCTGAAACAAGTTCTTAATTCCCATACCAATGCCTTCGGTCCCTATTGCATCCTCTAAAGATAATAAAAATTTATTTCCTAGTTTTTCTCCAGGTGATTCTCCATATTCACTATTTTTACCCTCTAACACTACGTTTTCCCCTAAGCTTGGAAAAAAACGATCATCTTCTTTACAAACAAAATCTCACAGCCTACGCAGATTACAGGTGAGTTGTGCAATTTCTATTAGTGAAATTAGTAAGATGAAAATCTCGTTCAGCCCCAACTCTCTAACTTCCTGGTGAAATCCTTAATCCCCTCCAACCTCCCGACCATCTTTCCCAACCAAAACCACGCTCCTAAAAATCAGGAATTATCTACACGCTTCTATACATCAGCAATGTATTCTCTATTTTTATACTTCTTGATAAGCCTTTGACTGTAACATCCTCTTCAATAAGTTAAATAATTTCCTATTCAAATAATGATCTTTGGTGGTTTCATACGTTTCTTTCCAAATGCTTCCAACATGTTTCCTTGCCTAATCTATCTCCCACCCTAATCTTCTACACATTCTCTTCTCTCCGGTGTTGCTCAAAGCTCTTTCTCCTTTTTATTCCCTCATCCCTATTCTCTCTTTATATAAATGACCTTCCAGCTCTATTCAACATGTCAATGTCACCTTTATGCAAATGCCTCCGAGATCTATATATCCTTTCCTCCCATCCAAACAGACTTACAAGTTGCCTTTCTAATACTTCAGTAGGACCTGAGGATCCATATTAAGGATCGTAATCATTTTAAATTAAATGCATTTCAAAACTAATGCCATAATGATTGGATAATTCACTCTCACATCTTCCTTTTCTTTTCCTCGATGTCCTACCTATTCAGTGTCCCCCACCCCGTCAATAATCTGAGTATCGCAATTGATCAACACCCTTCTTGGATGAATCATGTACGATCCATCTCTCCATTTCTACCGTCAAGGTGCTACCCATTTCCTGCAACAACTTCCCCAAAAACTTTCAAAAATATTTGTCCCTTCCCTAAATTTGTCTCATTTGATTATGGATGTTTGGTGATGAAGGGCGTTCTGAGAAATTTCGGAAATATACTTAAGCGTTTAATGAGAAGAATTTGGGGATTTTATGGTTCCAACGGTTTCCTTTAAACTTCGAATAGAATATATAAAAACGAATTACAGCAGTTTTATTTGCAGCATAATTCTTGGAAAATTGATTTTTTGGGGAAAAAAACCGTTAAATTTCCCGATAACATACTTGTTCAATACAATATATGGTCCTACAAGTTATTAATATATATTACAAGAAATTGCTAGAATTCCAAATTTGAATTAAATCGGATAGCTTAGTGCGTATTATAGGATGGGTTTTTTGAGTTTGTTGGAATTTTGTCGCAAACGGCTATAATGATTTCCTTTTTCACACAGATATAAACGTTTCCCTTTTATTTGTAACATCCCCCCCCCCCACAAATTATTTTAGATAGAAAGTCCGGAATTCGTGGCGTTAAATTTCAGGTAGTTGCTTCAGGTTGCCGGTATGCTCTACGGGGCCACAATATAATCTCTTCTCTAGGTACCAACACAATCCAGGTACTTATTCCCCCCACCACCTCTATATTTATGTTAGGAAAAATATATAAAATATGAATTTAAAGATAATTTATCATTTTTATATACATATTATAATTGTACTTACAGGAGTAAGAGAAAGTCTTGTGAGTTTAATACCAGTTTATTTACTTTCTCTTACTCCTAATAAGAGAGAAACCTATTGCGATCGTAACAGATTTTCGAAATTAAATTTTCACAGCAAATACATGTTTTGAGGTCCCACGAAAACGAAAATATGTTTTTGACAGATGGTCTATGTGTGTATGGTCTACGTGTGTATGGCGAATTTTAACATAATAGATAAATAGATAAACGTACTGCATTTAGTGTTATAGTTAGACATTACAGGGGTTCTGTGCTTTATAATAATATGATATGTACAAGTTATTTTATTATAAATTAAATAAATAGTTTCTTACTCTATAGACACATAATTAAAATAAAACAAATATTACTTAATGTTTATCAATTTAATAATTAATGATTAATAAGTAAAGTAATGCCTATTTTTTCAGGCGGGCTTAACGTCCAACTACCAAATTAGGTGTCGTGGACGGGGGCGGAAGCACCTACTTTACTATTAACATTTTTTAAACAAATATAAAATTTAGTTATACGCTGGACTCGAACTGAGGTCCTCCCACTTACAAGTCCATGCTCATAACCAATACACCAACACCCGCCCCTTAATGATTAATAAAAATTGGTAAAAAATAAAGTAAAATAAATATGATAAAATTAGAAAATTATTTATGACACTACTTCTTTATAATTATTATCCTTAGTATATAATTGCTGGCTATTATTATTGTTTTACAATAAATAATCATTTCCATACCTTTTATTTATTTACTGACAAGCTATTCCTCAAGGCAAAATGATCTTAATTTTAATGCTTCTGAAATAAAAAAATAAATTTTATCTAGATGGTTTTTATTAGATATAATAATTAGAAGTTCGCTTAAAATAATTTTGCTGATAATAATTTCTGACAAGTAACGTTGTCTAATTGGTTCATAAATGGGACGGCGAATTTTAACATAATATTTCAAAAGTGAAGCTTTAATATAATATAATGAAATGTCGCATGAAGCACAAACTTGATATTCCGTTTAACTACTACCCACTACCATCACACACGAAAAATTACGGGTAAAATCTATTAACCGGAAGTGCGATTTTAATGCCGGCTTTCTACAGTTTTTCATTAATTCTCTCGAAACAACGTTCCAACGATTTTTTTTCTCTTTAAACTATGTACACACACACACAAATATCTATGACATTTATTTGTAACATTTTCCCCGGAAAAATTGAACTTCCTGAAGGAACAGTAGCGTTATGCTTCAACTTTAATACACCACCAGCATAATATAAATATGACTTTACCACGTAAATAATGTTAATATATATTAGAAACATTGGTGGGAATTCCAAATTTGAAGTATAAGGGTTACTCGAAAGTGTAATTTTATAGATTAGGTTTACGAGTTTTTTTGAGTTATCCCGTAAACGGTTCCAATGTTTTTCTTTAAAAATAAGAATGCTTGCTGCATAGAAATAACATGACACTTTTATTTGGAACATTTTCTGAAACAATGACTTCAGCAGGCGTATTGAAGTGGAGTAAGAGAAAGTCGTGTGAGTGTTTCACATCGGAGATTTTACATTTTATTTCAATCAATTTATATATTTTATTATATAAACCTTTAGTTTACAAAATGTTATTCAGTGCCTACAAAATTGAAAGATTAATATTCATTTCAAATCAATCTGTTGATAATAATAATAATAAAGAGCTTATGGAGAGTAGATAGGCATGGCATTCTGTACTGGAGTAGAGTATAACTGTGACAAAATGTTTCTATAAAATTACTAAAATTTGGTGATTTATTAGTATCAATGTTGTCCATTACGTCTCGACGATGACAAAACATACCCGAATTACCATGTTATCAATATGCTACCATGCTATCAATGTAGGATATATAACGACATTGAAGTGTGATGTCTTTAAAATTTATTAGAATATAAATTAGGATAGGTACGTCAATCTATGTTCATTTTCATACTGATTTTTGTTCGATTTGAGATGAAAATATATGTTTTAATAGCTATTGTTTTACGTCGATATGTAGGCGTATGTAATGTAAATATACGATAATATAACAATTGAACGTATTTTATTTTTATCATTTTTAAAGTATATATAATTTTTTTTTTTTTGTATTTTTAAAGTATAGGTATATTTTTTATGATTATCACCTTCTCTTTTCAATTGTCTACTAGAAGAAGGATTCAGGAATTTGAACTGGAATAGTAGTAGGTATATGGTCTATATGTGAATTGGAAAAGACTGACTAACATTAGATTTGCGGATGATGTCGTTCTTTTTGCAGAGTCACCAAACATGCTGGAAAGAATGATATAAATGAACTAGTTGAAGCTGGTTGTTTAGCTGGACTAAATTTAAATGTTAGTAAAACAATGCTGTTTACAAACGGTCCCAGATTAGAGGTTAAAGTCAAATGGTGTGCCATTATCCTGGGCGAACGAAGTCATCTATTTAGGTCAGACGGTTTGTTTCCAAGATAGGTCTAAAAAGGAAATTGATAGAAGGATAATTTTCGCCTGGAAGAAGTTCTGGTCCTTAAAATTTATACTAAAAAATAAAAATATTAGTGAAGTAAAGAAAGGGCAAATTTTGGATAGTTGTGTGATAACGTGCTTAACGTATGGTTCACAGACATGGACCCCAACAAAGAAGGATATGCAATGATTAAAAACTACTCAAAGAGCAATGGAACGTAGTATATTGGGCATTAAACGCAAAGATCGTGTCAGGTGTGAAGCTATAAGGAGGAGAACCAATGTGAAAGATATTGAGGTTAAGATTAAAAAAGTATATTGGCAGTGGGCTGGACACCTGGCTAGAACTAATGATAACAGGTGGTGTAAATTAGTTACCTTATGGAAACCTTATTTCAGTCGAAGGAAAAGAGGGCGACAGAAGAAAAGATGGACGGATGAGTTGGTGAAACATGCAGGTTCATCATGGATTAAAAAAAAAAACAAGACAGGGAAGAATGGAACAGAATGGGAGAGGCCTATGCTCTGGTAGGGCCTGGTTTTAGTGAATAGTGATGGTTTTATGCATTACTATGATAATTAGTGAACTATAGAGGACTGATAATTTAAATTATTATGAACTGATTTAGTTAAATTTCTTTTTTTTTTAGTTTGTGAACATGATGTGTTTTGTTTTATGTTCTGTATATATTGCTGTAATTTAAAACCAAATAAAGGCTATTATTATTATTATTATTATTATTATTATTATTATTATTATTATTATTATTATTATTATTATTATTATTATTATATTTGTTATGATTAATTTTTGTATTTCTATTCACCACCATTAATCATCAACGTCTTCTGATCTATTTCGTGTATATATTTTTGGAGTTAATTTAACATTACCGTATCCAGGGACTTTAGAAATGTCTTGTTAGAAAACCGGTAACATATCAGATGGAATTTTAAAACCATAGGCTTTTAAGTAGTTTAAATAAATGTACTGAAAAATATAAATTTGATCTTTTTTGCCAGGTCTGCCTTCTCTGTTTATAGTGTTTTTTCGAGATTTCCATAAACCGTTCTACTCTTTGCGCGTTATAGTCAGTTTTGTATTCTTTTTCTCACAATAGTATCTACAACTTAATTCTTGGAATGGAGTTCCAGTCATTACTGCTAATATTGGATAACAAATATGCCTTCTTACTTGTTCATCTGCAAATGGAAATGTAGGCGAAAATTATCATGAAAGATGTATGGTAGGTAATCGGTGTAAATCGATTTACCAATAAATTTGTTTATTGGTGGTTCAATAAAAAATTAGACTCTCTTGAAAGTGTATTTAAATCAAAATTTTCAATACTCCTTCACTGTAAACGAACTCAATTGAATGATTGACGAAGTTATGAATATAGCCTTCATTATTTAAAGTATCATAAGATTTCCGCCCATAAATGACGATAGACACCCGAAGATTAATAAAAAAAGAAATGTGATGAAGAGATCTCCCGTCAGATAGTATTATAGAGGGTTATGATGTCATCATTGTGATGTCACAGACAACATGATACTACAAAATTACCTAAAGTTTTAATAAAAAAAAATCAAGCACCATTAAAAATAATAATTAATATTTTACAATCTTAATTAGATGACAGTCATATTTTCTTAAAAACTGCAATTATCACCCAAAAAAGTAATTATTTCTGTTAAAACAAAATTATAAAATAAACAATGATTAAAATTAAATAAACATTTATAAGATTACATTTTTTTTTATAAGAAAAGTGGAAAATATTATAATTATTTTTAAAAATTTTCTACAACATTTGCGGGAGATGTTCACTGTAATTGTAAGAAATGTTTTTTATTTATTTTTCAAAACAAGTACAAATGAAACCTCTGCAAGAACCCGTTAGTTTTGGATTCTTTTTCTCACAATAGTATCTACAACCTAATTCTTGGAATGGAGTTCCAGTCATTACTGCTAATATTGGATAACAAATATGCCTTCTTACTTGTTCGTCTGCAACTAGAAATATAGGCGAAAATTATCATGAAAGATATATGGTAGGTAATCGGTGTAAATTGATTTACCAATAAATTTGTTTATTGGTGGTTCAATAAAAAATTAGATTCTCTTGAAAGTGTATTTAAATCAAAATTTTCGAAAAATTATGTAAACTTTTAACTTACTTCGATTGGTAGATTCATTATCCACTGAAGGCATAGCTTCTATGTAAACTAAAACAGTCAATGTAATTATCGCTAGTATGTTGATATTCATCTTTCAGTAATCAGCAATATTATTCAACTAATATGTATTATTACGCCGATTAAGAGGGGTAATTATATACCCAATTTTTTAATAACTATTTTTATTTAATTACTAAATTTTCCTGATGATTGATTCAGTATTTCAAATGAAAAAAAATTCAAAGTTATCGTGTTAAATTTTTAATTTAAAAACACGATTGGCTAATTTAATTTCAATTAGTTCCTTTTTCCCAGTACGTTTCTGTTCGTTAGCAATCCAGAACTTAGTAGAACTGCAAAATGTAGTGTAATTAGCGGACACAGTGGTAACAGACCTACCGAAAACTCTTTTCCAAGACTGGCCGCATCCCGAATAGCTAAAGAAAAACTAGAGGGGAAAAATAAACCATCTGCCTCAGCGCTCTAGTCGACACATTAGATTCCACAGAAGTGACGCTGGAAAGAGAAGAGCAGCTAAGATGAATGCAATCTTATACCAAGGAAAGCTACACGCTGAACCATATCACACGGGAACCGGCGATTTTCCTGAGTTCATCAGTAGACTGAAACAGAAGCTTTCTGTTACAATCAATAAACTATGCTCCTGTAAAAAGCCAGCGGAGAACAGATTTTCCTCAAGTTCGAGGAAATGTACCATTACTAATTTATACTTATGACTGTAAAATAGTTAAGCATTATCCTAAAACAGCCATTGAGAATAGTTTCTTTGGAGAAACGGCGGCAGAGTTATTTTCGATATCGTGGCCCACTTATGAATGATGAGGGGGCGTGAAAAGGAACGGAGTTGATACACCCCTCTTCGAACGCAGAGTCGCCACACTGAATCTGAAATACGAGCACTGTAGGTCCGAGGAGGGGATATTGATATCGAAGTAGAGATATGGCATTTTAAAAAAAATCATATACTGAATTATAAAAAGAAAAAGCATCTTAAACACAGTTTTTCATTGTTTTTAAACAATAAATAGACGAATATTTGGATTTTTCTTTATACATGAAAAAAATGTAGAAAATTATATTTGTAACAACTTTCCATCGTTTCAAAGTTGCCACTATTTTCGATAAGATTAACAAAATAATTTACTTTCCTAAAGTTCAGAGTTATCTAGATTAAGAGTTATATTTGTTGGCTATTTTAAGTTTCTTTACTAAACTTATTCACTAAGTTTAAGTAATACGTGAAAGAGGCAATGGTAACCTGCAACAGTTTTTATATTTTGTTACTGATGGCTGCTTGAAGCGGAGCAATGTAAGTAGAAGAAATTTTGGCTTGAGAGGGTACTCTCAGGAAGGAAACCCAAAGTTCTATATAGATATCTCAGTTCTAAAGGTTTAAGAAAGGTCAAGTGTACTTATAATATAAACAGAAGACATGAATACCTTATATAAAGTTGTTATTGTGATGTGGATGAACTAAAATGCTACTTACCTTACATTACGTTGGCAAAATCATTTGGTTATTAAACAATATGTAGTTTATATTTCATTCCCTACTATTTACAAGCCAGTGAGATTTCTAACAAATTCAATAAAAAGAAACTCTTTTCTTCCGATAATCAAATCTCTGATAATTATTTCAATCTAGAATATCTAGAGATCACCTTTAACACTACAAAAAGATATTAACGGAAACACTACGAAAACTTTATCTTCTCTTTATAATCATTATTGTCATTTTCACATCTTTGTTAATTATGTAAATTTGTAAAATATCTATAGAACTTGGTAGATTGAAAAAAAAATATATATATTGTAATGCAGCCACTAGGGCCATCTAGGGGAAGAAGCAGACATCTCAAGTTCTCCTCATGGCCATGGGGAAGCGCTAGCGGGGCGCTTCTGGACTCTTCTACAGCGGTCTCCCACGACCTAAAAGAATCTAGAAACTTCCAGAATATTCATTCTCCAGTGTATAGAAAGAAGAAGAGCAGCTCAAATGAGTCAGTCTTGTCACAAATAGAGTGCGCGCTTGTTAAAACTGAATAAAAAGTGAACTGAGAGAGAACTGACAGTGCATTTAAGTGTTTTATTTTGTAATTTATTGTGTTAAACAATAAATTGGTGTTGTTAGAAGTTTAGTGTGTTCTACCTAAGCCGAACCCACTTAGCAACTAGTTGCCATAGCTAGTCTGGAAAAACGTTACAATATATTAATTTGATTCAATATCCTAGTAAAGTCAAAAAATTAATAAAGATATTTTACCCAAAAAGTTTCCTTTTATCAATTTTGCTTTCTTTTACTGTTGAAAAAAGTAATTGGCACATTGTTGATAATTATTTGCCTCATGATATACATGTTTTGCAATGTCCTGAAAATGAAAAACTGGGTTTAAGAAATTGCCATGTGTGGGTGTGTTTTTTTTTTTTTTTAATTTTCTTTATTTACTGCATGTTCCACTTACACATATTACATGCACTTATAATTCATTTTAGTATAAATGCATCTACAGTTCACAATAAAATTTACATGTATTAAATAATTTGTATAAATTGTAAAATAATATAATTATAAAATATTAAAGTCTAATGTATCAATAAACTGTTCGAAAAATCCACGCAATTCACTGTCACTCAGCAAGTCATATTTCCCTGGTGGCCACCTGAAACCCGTAGTAATAATATTCCTTATTAGAGTAGTTCTTTCTGCTTCAAACTGTCCACATTGAAATATGATGTGTTCCCATGTTTGCCACGATGAAGAGTCAGTCACAAGTACATACTGGATGTGGCAGTATATGAAAACGATGAAGACTTAACCTGTTTCGTCCATGCCCAGAGAGTAGTTGTGTTGTTTTGTAGGTTACCGTAATTTTAGACTTTATTCGTGAGCTTGTAATCGCGAAAAATTCTTTCGTGTGAATTCCTTTTTCTGTTCTTGGCCAACACTACTCCCATTCCTGTAGCATTCTCTGTATCAATAAGTAGGCTACATAAGTCTTAAGAGCAAATTCGAAGGAAAGTGGTAAATCCTCATCTTCAGCCCCTTGCTTTGCCATCATATCAGCCTTCTCATTCCCTACTTCACCAGTATGAGCCTGCACTTTATTGAACGCCAACCTACATTCAGTTTGCTGAAGTTTTATCAGAGCACGCCGAATCCTCTCTACCAAATGCATATGGTTGTTTTGATTGTTTATGGAATCCAGAGCTACTTGACTGTTAGTTCTGACGATTACTTGTTCTAAAGCAGATTGGTCGAGAGGATTATTCGGCACTGTTAACAAAACAGTTTAATATGGCCAGAATTTCAGCTTAATTATTGGAACATTGTTCGGGTTGGAATATCGGTGGTGTGTGTGTGTGTGTGTGTGTGTGTGTATGATCAGATAACTCAAACAAAGGAACTTCGCAGAAAGTTCAAACTTGATATATTCGTACTACCAGGTACCTGATGATATGGTTTTGGTTAAAATCAGTTTTTGTCGGCAACTTAGCAATTTCCTGAATATTTTTGAAACATTATCTACTATCTACACTTATAAAAAAAAAGCTATAATTTAAAGGTTGAAACAATTTCCTGTGAAAATTCAATTCCTGTGAAGAATTTCGAGATATCACTGAAATTAGGTTTCACTCTAAATTGCTATTTCTTGTATTATTAATATTATATAATATCTATTATCTATATAGTAATAATAATAATTTATTTATTAGCACTAAACTATCCAATTCCTCGGCAAAGAAGTAGCTTAACTACAAGTTATCTACAATAAATAAAAATTCCTATCTTCTCATTTTTTTTTTATATAAAAAAGGGGGGTAGGGATACAAAAATACAAATAAAAAAATACAGTTACACAAAACAATTACACAAATTAAGAAGAAAGTTAAAATTAAATGAAAGATGTAATGTTAATAAAATAAAATGTTATCATAATAAGTTTGAAAATAGTAGAAAATAACAAATAAGTTAAAAATACGAATAGCTAGAACAAAATAGAAATATAATAACCAGATATAAAATATAAACATCAATAATAATTATATTCTCCAAGATTGAACAACTATATACAAAAATAAAAAAATAACTAATACATCTAACATTAACCTGGCTTGCTAACTATTACAAACTGGCTTGCCTGGCATTACAAACTGACCATAATTATTGAAAACTTTTTTATTTTACATATTTCTGGGTTGCAGTCAAAAATTTAAACAAATAATTTTTTCTAATAAGGATACTATTGCATTTTTTTAATAAAACCATTTATTTTTTTTTAATTTAGTCCTATACAGGAAAAAGGCCGGACAATCAAAAAGAAAAGTATTGAATAACATTCTTCTTGTCTAGCCCGCAATTATGGTAGAACTCTTCCGGGTGGAACAGAAACTTCCTACTACAAAAACAAAATTCTGCTGAACAAGTAAGTTTGACCTGTAACATTAATAAAAATTAGATATATATACAATATTTCGAGTTTGGCAAAAAGTAGGTTTACCAAAAGTGTGACTTCACTGAGCAGTTTTTTTTTTTTTTTTTCTTTGTTTTTTCGATTAAAGATACCAATGATACCTGAATGAATACCAATGTTCAGGTGGAGTTGGGGTGAAGGGAGATGAAGTCGTTCGCGTCCGAGATTATTCTCACGTGCCCCCCTGGATATCGAGCTAAACGAACAACATAAATCGCCAGCGCAGTTCCAGTTTCTTTATATAGGGCTTCGCGACGCTCGAATGGGTGTATAGCCGAAACATGGCGTAGAAGGGAAAAAAGTGGACTTGGAAGTCATATTTCCTTCAAATATCATTTTTGGTTTGGGTTCTCTCAGATATTTGTACATTATTCTATTAAATGTACATTTCAGGTTTTCCTTGCGATTTTCTCGAAAACGGCTCCAAAGATTTTATTTAAAGTTTTTATATACACTATGACTATTATTTGAAACTATTTTCTGGGAAAATTCATTTAAGATTTAGGGCGATTGTTGGGATTATGTTTCCTTTTAGAGTGCCGTTTTAATTTATTCTACTCTATCATTTATACGAGTAGTTATTATTGATTACAATCAAATACATATAATGCCAAAAATTTGAACCAAAAATCACTTTTTTTTTTTTTTGAAGAGTTTTGTTATTTTTAAGCAACTTCTTCCATAAAGACACCACCTATTCTACCTATCAAGTTTTCCAAATAAATTCATTTTTGGTCATTTCTTCTTTCTTTTTTTTGGAGGGGGAGGTTATAATTTTCTTATTAAGTGCCTTTTCTATTTTTTATACGACTCTAGCATCTATATGCAATGTTATTGGTGATGTGTTGTAGTGTAGTGGTAGCTTGAGCGGTTTTGTAAAGGGCTTGGGAGTATATATGTTTAAGAGAGAGAAGTATCAGAAATAAGAAAGTAGTCACCACTGCTAACAATAAATATATTCTATTAAAATAATAACTACAAGTTATTTGCAAAGAATTTATAAACTTATTAATATATTGTGGAACTGGTACGGATGCTAAGAGAGCGAAAAACAAGTGTTCTGCTTGAATGTCTAAAACAGACTGTCCTGAAAGAATGCCTTCTAATTGTTATTTCAAATCTTCTCCTGTGAGAAGAACGGGGAAGACAATGCTAACAAGGTTCATGAACACTTCCTGTAACTGTACTCTTCTACCTGGGTATACCCTTTTGCCAACAAGCTTGCATAATTGGCGTGATTTGATGTTGTAGTTTGTAGTTTGTGTAGCATGATCGGTTTTTTAAAGGGCTTGGCAGTATATATGTTTAAGAGAGAAGTATTAGTAATAAGAAAGTAGTCACCACTGCTAACAATAAATATATTCTATTAAAATAATAACTACAAATTATTCGCAAAGAAGGTATAAACTTATTAATATATTGTGAAACTGCCAATGATTCTAAGAGAGCGAAAAACAAGTCTAAGACATGAATGTCTAAAACAGACTGTCCTGAAAGAATGCCTTCTAATTGTTATTTCAAATCTTCTCCTGTGAGAAGAACGGGGTAGACAATGCTAACAAGGTTCATGAACACTTCCTGTAACTGTACTCTTCTACCTAGGTGTACCCTTTTGCCAACAAGCTTGCATTTTTCTTATAATTTTCTTCAAATAAAATAGATATAATTTCTTGCATCCATCACATATAAATATTAATAAGAATTAAATGTATTGCAAAAATTCAAAATTTGATGAAATTCGGTTGATTAAAAGTTTCTTCTGTTCTCTGAGATTATTATCCTTGAAGTCCGTCAACTTGCGACATTAAACTTGGGATATTAACTATCAAATACAAAGAGCTTTCACTTTTGTTTGAAACTATTTATCAGATAAAAGTTTATTTTAGAAATGTTTTGGGGGTCGCTGGAAAGATTGATCTTGATTGAGCCTTGAGGCGTTCTCAAAAAATATTGGAGACTTAAAAATTTAGTAAAAAATTATAAGTTAACCGAAAGTTTGTAAATTATAACTATGTAAGTTGCAAAAAAAGGAAAGTTGTGTGAGTGTTTCATACCAGATTTTACCATATTAGGAAAGAAGAAATTTAACTAATAGACAGATTTACTAAACGATCTTTTTTCTGCCAACTCTCCTATGCTGAGCTTGTTAAATACCCACGGAAAGATGCTTAAGATTTAGGAACAAAACAAATTTTTATTTCAAAAGATTGAATAACAATTTTTTACTTTCTCTTACTCCTAGTAAGAAGTATTGTAATCGTGTCAAATTTTCGATATTTGGTTTTCACCGAAAATATCCGTTTTGAGGTCCCCTGAGGCCAAAAAAAAGTTTTTAGCAAATGGTCTGTGTGTGTGTGTGTGTGTGTGTCTGTGTGTATATGTAAACAGCATAGCTCAAAGACGAAAAACCGTAGAAAGTTGGAACTTGATATTACGTTTAGGTATCACTATAGGATCTGACGGTGCGTTATCTGTCAAAATTCCGCAACCGGAAGTACCACTTTACTGGATTTTTTTTTTACGTTTTTACGATTATCTCAAAAATGGCTCCGACGATATTCTTTAAACTTGTTGTATCAACTACACATACAAAGAGCTACAACTTTTAATTAAAACATTTCTCCGGGAAAATTCATTTAAGGGCATTCCTAGGGGAGGGGGTGGTGTTAGGTTTTCATCTTAACTGCTATTTCAGTTTATTAAAACTGTCGTCTAAATAATATTAATTAGAATTAAATATGTTATTGAAATTCAGAGTTTGAAAAAAATCTGATATCCGGAAGTGCGTTTGTTTTAACACTTTACTAAATGATTTCTTCAGTTTTTTTCGCGATTTTCTCAAAAATGGCTCCGACGATTTTCTAGAAACATCGTGTATAAACTGAAAATACAAATATCTACATCTTTTATTTAAGATATTTCACTGGGAAAATTCATTTAAGGACACTTTTAGGGGAGGTGTGGAGTTACAGCTTCCTCTAAAGTGGTATCATAGTTGATTATACAATTCTATCATCCAAACATAATTAATTAGAAATAAATAGAAAGCCAAAATTCCAAGTTTCAAGAAAATTAGTAAGCCGGAAGTGCGCTTTTACTGAACAGCTTTTTCAGTTTTCGACGAATTTCGTTATATTTGGTACACAAACTATAACATTTGTCAATTTTATAATTTTGAGAACACGAGTAAGAGAAAGTTGTGTGAGTGTTTCACACCAGTTTTTTTTTTATTATTTCTTTTCAAATATTAAAAATTATTAATATTTATGAGAATTTAAGTAGCTTTATGGGACAAGGATTCAGATAATTGTACAAATTTATGGACCTTTACAAATTTAATAATCTATCTATTAAAGCAAGTTGTCGTGTTTGATCAATGAATGGCGAGATTCCCTAAAAGATTCGGGGAAGAATGAAATAGGGAACAGGATCAATTTGCACAAAATAAATCAAATCATAGGCGTATAATATAGTTCCACAGTTTCGATCTGTAATTTATTGAAATGAAATTTGAAAACTAGCGATCTGATGCAGAAGGTCTTCAAACCCCGCTGACCTGGTGCCAAGGGGGAGAAGAAGATTAATTTAATTAATACAACTTAATGATGTGGCGGAGTTTGATTGTAAAAAAAATAATAAAATAATCATTAATTTGCTAATAAATAAGTCATTTGAACTTTATAATGATAATCATTCAGAATATTAAAATTGGTTTGTATAATAAAGGAAATGTACATATAATTGGTAGCAATTAGCATGAGATTAAATCCATGGAGTTGGTAAAAATGTGACTGTTTTTTATTTCCATTTCATTCCGAGATTAACAATGTTATTTAAAAAATTATATAAATCTACTTTTAATTCTGAATTTAATGCTTACTAATTGCATGCAGACTTATTAAACGTTTTATTGAACAAAATTGACATTCATTTATCTCAGTAATAAAACGTTTTGCTACGTTTCTTTAGGATACCTAATTACAGCTGGAAAATTGCTTTGCCTAAATTAGTTCTATTACTTGGATTCAATTTTTATAAAATTGCTAACTACTTCCTTAATTATAAGAAAGAAGTAATATGAAATAAAATCAATTGAACTTTTTTTTTTGTAGCTTTGCACTGTGGCAATGGATTAATCAAACTATTTATCAAGACATCCTAATGATGAACGGAAACCCTATATTCTACTTACTTTTCAAATCCCTCAGCTAAAAAAAATCCATGACTCCATATATAACCATCCCATCTCTCTTATTCAAAGGCTTTCTCCTCTCACTATCCCAAACAACTCTCCCAAAAGTCTAAAACGCCGTTGGCCCAGCGACCTCCTTTTGCTTAACACGGATGGTTAATAACACGCTATAAAATTCCTTGGGTAGCATCACCTAACACGTTTTTCATCCCCTGCAACATTCTTGTAACATATTCGCTTATTATTCTTGTTATATAGTTGTGAATGCCTAAATTAAATAAATAAATAAAAAAAATTCATTTTCATTTTTTAATAAGATCAGTACTATGTAGCTAACTTTTCTGAAGTTTGGATCATGGATCATTAATCAGAAATACTTCCCATCACAAACCAGGGTCATCAATCCCAATCCAGATCTTATCCATGCATCTTAAATCTCTAAACCCATATAGATTCCTTGCATAACTGGTTTACAAAATGAAAAATCAAAGTCAACCCTCACCAAGTGCAAAAGCATAAACTTTACCCTTTCACCTCTCTTTCTCTATGGGACGGACAATAAACTCAACGGTAAATCGAGTTCGCTATAACGGTCTATATTTAGATAAACGATTTATTTGGAACCTGACACATTAGACTGAAAAACCAGGAACTAAAGAGATGATTCAAATTTCTTTCCAGCCTGCTTGACCGAGTTACTAAACTCTCAATAGAAATTAAAAGACTTATATATAACACAATCATAAAAACCCGATGGACTTATGATTGTGAACATTAAAATTATGATTCCCAGAAGATTAAAAAGCCGCTGGTCTGAGATTTAATCCTCTACTTATCTAAAATTGAATTAAATTTACAAGGAAGTACTCCATTGTGAGGAATCTCCCATTTTGCCCCCGGGGCCATAACAATCATTTTCGCAAGTCGATACTATGTAAAAAAAAAAAATGAAATAAAATAAAAACTTCATCACAGGTAAAGGGGGCCAGCGGTTCTCAATCTTTTGTATTTCGCGCCCCCTTTTTTTACATTGAATAATTTTGCGCCTCCTTTCTAATATAAGATAAAAACATAGATAAAATTAATCCAATAAATGGGAATTTAAACTCAATTCGGCCACGCGGTTATTGCCTATCGATGTTTCCCGAATGTTCACGGCACATATACCGATGATGATCGAACTTTCTGGAATGAAAATAAAAGTAGTAGATCTTTCTTCAAGTAGCTCAGAAAATTCAAATTTTGTTATTAAGTCACTAAAAATTTTTTTGACTGAACTGTCTGCTAATTATTCGCTTATTATAGCAAAAGCGCTTCGGATACTGTTGCTTTTCCGCACTTAATACCTTTGCGAAATTGATTTTTCTGCTGTAGCTACTTTAAAAAACTTCAAATTAAAAGGGAGCACCTAGTGACTATCTCGAATATAAAACCAAACCTGTTTACGCTGTGTACTTCAAAAGAGGCACATGTTAGTCATTAGATCTAAATCCTAGAAATTTTTATTTTAATGCTTTCGTTTTAATTATATTTTAAAAGAATAAAAAAAAAAATGATGCCTTATCTTGATCATTTATTTGACGCCCCCTTGTAAAGTTACGGCGCCTCCCTTGAGGGGGTGCGCTCCCACTTGGAGAACCGCTACGTTGAGCGATATCTTTTAGTCGAGTTTGCAAGAACAGAATGACTAAAGATATTTTCCGTGATAACCTGCTTCATTTTGTGGTCATCGACAGGTTTGGGCGTTCGCCTACCATCAGGATGTCTTGATAAAACACTGCGATAACACAGACTTGCCCAGAGCAAAATCAGCTCGAAACTAGTTGATGACGACAAAATTGAAGCTATCATCGAAAGTATCTCTGATGCTTTCCAGCACTTCGGTCCAAACCAAAAAATCGAATTGTGTTTAGGTATTTACATTTATATAAATTTAAATTCCAGATACTAATCTGCATATTGTATGAAATGATATTATCGGCAACGAGGTTTCCATTGAAAATCTGTCAACTGATAGCAAGTTGATTCAGAATTTTTGTTTCCCGATATTCTCGAATTCGACTTTAGACTTTCTATAAATTTAATTTATTTATCCGCAATAGCTTAAAAACTTTATTTATATGAAACATTATTCTTTTCTTTCTTTTTTTTATTTAAGACGCGTCAACATCTATAGTCTATTGGAGCCCGGAGCCTTCTCACTCAGTGCACTGGCGGTCTCTGGACTTTTCAATAAATTGATTTTCAATAGTTTCTTAGAGTTGAAAATTGTATAAAAAATTTAATGCACCAGACTAAGCAATATTTCTTTAACAATAAAAAAAAATATTTTTCAGACACGTGGTTGGTTAACGCAGAACCAGTTATAAGATCGCGCATGTAGAAGGACAATATGATGATTATCAATTATGATTAGCAAGATGATTAGCAATATAAATATATTGTATTTCTAATATTTTATAGCTGGATTTAGGCTGTCCTTTCTTATTTAAACAGACATCCAGGAACTTAACTAGATTATATTGCTGTCATAAGTCATTAATTTAATCTCTTGATAAATAAAAAAAATATAAAAAATTAATAATAACAATAATGCGGTAGATTGCCCATAAAGTAGAAAAAGATTCATATAATATCAAGTGCCCAGGAAATCCACTGTCATATTGATTATTATAAAAAAGGAATACTGTTGAATGGTTGGTTGGTTGATTGTAGTGAACGACAAGCAGGGCGAAATGACGCGATTAGAAAAGTAGAAGGCGTGTGAGCTTGTGATATTGAGATGGAAAGACCAGATCTATCGATATTTTTTTTTTTTTTTTTGCCCCTTATATATCACGTATAGGAGGATGCAACCGCCTCTGTAGCCAGTATATTGGTGGTCAGTGTCCAGCGGTCAGTACAAAAGAGAAATATTCCGAACGAAAAGTAAAGTGTGTTCGCTCTTGTGTGAACGTGCCAAAAAAAAAAAGAAAAAAGAAATCACCCTAAACCACTCCAAGCCCTCCTATATACCTATATATAATGGATACTATATAAATACATAGCTCTCCACTTTTATATCGTCCTATTTCAGACCTTTCTACTATACCCTCTCTAGTTAATCTTTTATATCAATTTTTATTGTTATTTACATTAGTAGGATTTACTAGGTTGTAAAATTTTTACAATATTTATATAATTCTTTATTTTTTCTACTTTGATTTTTATTGAAATTCATATAATTAAAATTGGAAACACTTACACGACATTCTCTTAATGTAGTTTACATAAATACGATTGATTAATTTACTTTAAGCTAGGAATTTTTCACGAAATGTTTAGTGACTTCAATACATGAGGAGGAACTTAATAATATGCTTAGAATGAAGTAGGACCTCTCTGTTCGTTCGCTAGGAACACCTCTACCAAAACTGTAATAAACTTTCTAGAAAAAATTGTGCCGCTTTTCTTCAAACTCAAACTTCAAAGTTTTGGTAACACATTAAATTCTTATTAATATTATGTAGCTGATAGATTTCGCATAACTCATTAAAAAGGCGTTTTAGAGGAAAGGATAATGTTACCCCTTCCCTAGATACCATTAAAATGAATTTTCTCAGAAAAATATTTCAAATAAAGATTGTAGCACTTTCTATGTTTAAGGGAAATTAGTTAGATCCTTTTTTTTTTTTTATTTTTTTTTTTTTTTTGAGAAAATCACAAAAACTAAAAAAAAAAAAAAATCATTCTGAAAAAGGGACTTCCGGTTGACCGATTTTATCCAGAACTTATAATCGCGTCTAGTATCTTCTAAACCAAATTTATCAAGTTTCAGCTTTTTGGGATTTTCTGTTTTTGACTACACGAAAATTTCGGTGGGAACGACATACTTTTTCGTCTTAAACGATAAAATAGCGGTTTGTTTTCGTCTCGCTTTCTCTGCCATTGTACACGTAAACAAAAAACGTTTATGTATTAAAATTACAAAAAAAAAAAAAAAAAAAAAGAAACAAAATTCGCTGATTTTAAACCAAAATTCACCGAATTCGAAAACTAGCTGAAATGTTTTGACAATAGACGTGCCTTTACCTACTCAAGGACAAGCGGAAACCTAGCAACAGTGGCAGCCATTTTTTATTTGGTTCTGTCTAACGAAAAAAAAAATAAGGCAAAAAATCGGCGTGACGATGTGACAGCAGAACACAGGTGTATTTTGTTCGTCCAAGAAGTGAAATCTTTTCGTGTTAAGCGATATTTGTTTCGTGTTAAAAGAAAGAAATAAAAAAAAAAAGTAAAGTAAAGCCTATTTTTTCAGACGGGCTTAACGTCCAGCTACCAAATTAGGTGTCGTGGACGGGGGCGGAAGCACCTACTTTACTGTTAACATTTTTCATATCAATATAAAATTTAGCAGTTATACGCGGGACTCAAACTGGGGTCCTCCCACTTACAAGTCCATGCTCATAACTACTACACCAACACCGGCCCCAAAAAAAATAAATATATGAAATTACATAGTATTTTGATGGGGACCGCAGTATGATTTCGTGTTAACCGATTTTTCATGTTAAACGTTTTTCACTGTATTTCAAAAACGAAAAATGTTTACGCAATTAGCACGAACTTGATATTCAGTTTAAGTATTGTAACAGAATTCGATATAATTCTGTTAACAAAAAATGTCATTTTTGTGAATATTTTTTAATCAATTCTTTACAATTTTCTCGAAAACAGTTCCAAAGATTTACTTAAAACTTCGTACATACTAATTCCATACATACAGTCTATCATTTTCATTAGGAATATTTTTTTCTTAGAACAGTTTCTAGGGTAGCTGTAACATTAATCTATTTTCTAAGTTGCCATCTAGAAGTTTTAAGTTCGTTCCTAGCTACAATGAAATATATTTCCTTATAAGGTAAAATGCAAATTTGAAGAAAATCGGAAAGAAAATGCGTCTTTATTGGGTGGTTTCTTGAGATGTTTGCGATTTTCCCGAATTCAGATCTACAGAGTTTCCTGAAACTTGGAATGCTGACTACAATACGATAAACTTTTCACTTTTATTTGAAATATTATTCTTCCAAAAATTTATTTTATGGACTTTGTGTGATCATTGTTTTTTAGTCATTAGTAATGATTGATTGAAGAGTCTGATAGAATGTCTGGTGAATTCATAAAAGGTCTTATGTTCTAAGAACTAACAAGTAAAATGTACAGCTTTCAACCAACCTCACATATTTAAACAAAGTCAATGTTTAAAGGGAAATCATAATCATAACATCTACGGTAAGAGAAAGTGATTTGAGTATTTGTACTTTTATTTTTAACCCTACAAATCTTATTTTCCAAAAACGCTAAAATATTATTATTATTAGTCTGTGGGGAGGGACCAAACCCTACGCTATCCAAAGTCCCACTGGGCCCATATATACCCCCAAAAAAATAACAACAAACCGGGTATAGCACAAATATCCAAACCCGGGTCTAATAAATCTAAGATTCACCGCAGTCCGAACAAATCGGACAATAACCTTAAGGAGAAATAGCTTAAGCTCTTACATCCTGTTCCGACCAAAGGTCCTGAACCTAATTTCCTCACAACTCAGGCAATCATAAGATGGATGGGTGTTTCCTCCTCTGTCTCACAGACTCTACAAATGGATCCGGCATTAGACCCATTACGTAGAAATTTCAAACCACAATGTCCAGTAAGGGATCCAATCAGATGCCTGAGAAAGCTCCTTGAAAGACAAAGCAATGTCTCACTAATAGCCCTGTCCGGACCTCCGATGAGCATCTTGGACTGCCGGTAACCAACTGTGCTCATCCATAAGGATGAATGCTGTGAAGCTGTCCATGACTGGAAGCCTGACAGACATGTGCCAGAAGACACGCCATCAGCAGGCTTAGGACCAATGAAAGGGAGAGACCAATGAAAGAGATAATTTTGCAAACCTATCCACTCCCCATTCCCAAAAATTCCCACAACCTGGAAGTGAAGACACATGAATTCAGCGCCTTCAGCGCAGCTTGTCTTCTGAACAGATACAAACACCTTTTAAGTTAGTGTTACTTTCCTCTCATCCAAGATACAATAAAGAATAGCATCAACCTCAGTCTGGAAAACTGTAGTCTATTCACCAAGAGATAGTGCCAAATGAACGGTTTCAAAATAGACCGCAGCTCCAGATCTATCATTCATTCTGAAACTGTCCCTGTAGCACCGGAGGTAATTATCATGTATCACACCAGACGTACCCAATATTAACCAATCTTCCCTAGAAGGTAACCTGACACTATAAGAACGCTCGAAAACAAGTCTTCAACATTCTATCAAAAAGAAAACCTGTAATAGGAACCTTCAAATCATCTAACGATGAATAGTAAAATGACCATATCGCTTTCCCTGCCCAAAACCTGCCTGTTTAATTCTATAACAGGCTTTCATTGCCACAGCATTCACCTCTACAAAGAGCGTTGTAACTCCCAATAAAGTCTCCACTGCAGCTGTTGACGTGGTCCGCATCGCACCGTTCACCGCCAGATCCAAGAAGACTTATTGTGTTACAGACAATTGATACCGTGTATGATGGAAAATCGATTAAAGAAAAAAAGTATAGCTCGGCCACTTACTTGTGAAACTTGTGGGCGGAGGTGAATGATGTCACAGCTACTAGAAAGCTTGTCAATGGGCGGAGTTTAATAGCCGCTAAGATGTCACAACTGCCAAGGTACACCATATTTAAGAATTTTTTTTTTTTCAGTTTTTGCGTTTTATTTTCGAAATGGCTACAGCGGTTTTCTTTAAACTATGTTACGTCTTACGCTATGAAGCATTTTTACTTGAAGTGTTGTGAGGAAGCTATAACATCAAAAATTCTAGTCTAAATCTAATTAAGTAAATTTTTTTTTTTTCTTCGGCGCAATCAATTTAAGTAAATATTAAACTACATTTCGTTATTTCTCAATCGCATGTGTCTTTCTATACATAAAACTATACCAGTAATATGTGTTGGTAAATATCTGTTCATTAAATTGTTAAATACAAGTTAAAGTGAACTGAAATAAGCGATATTACAATTTGCAAGCTTGCAGTTTATGCTTGTTTGTTTGGCAGATCTTGTTACTAGTACAACTCATAATAGCCGTATTGAAATGAGGGAATATCCCCATGATTATCCACATTGTTTTATGATATACATCCGTTACGCATCATCCATCAATAGCCAGCCATCTATTTGTAGCAACAGTTCCATAAGACAAAGCCGGTCAGATCAATTGCATTGATTCAAATATGTATCGTTGTTTTGATTACTATAGCGTTGTTTTGTCTGACTATTGCTACTATCATTCCTTGTTTTATCAGCATCGCTTTATCTCTGATTAATATTAATTTTTTTTTTTTTTTTTTAATTTAAGGCTTAATTTAAAGCTGTAAAAACTAAAAGACTTGAACTTAATTTACGTTTCAAACAGTTAAACAGATTACTAAATACAAAATCCACATTAAACATAAACAACAAACTCCTAATTTACAAGACTCTATTGAAACCAATTTGGACATACGGACTTCAGCTTTGGGGAGCGGCTAAACAGACACATTTGAAAAAAATTCAGACATTCCAATCTCGCACACTGCGGACTATACTTTCACCTCCTTTCTATGTTACAAACGAAACAATACATAAAGACACAAACACTGAAACAGTACAACAAGCAGCACATCGACTGTACACTAAGTATCATGTCAAACTGAACGATCATACAAATCTTCTCATCAACAATTTACAAACAACTCTAGTTCCAGAAAGAAGACTAAAACGGAGATGGCCACAGGACTTGTTACATCCACCGTAGACAAACTTCATACTGACTGACAGACCTCACTGAACGACATTATGAACTAGCATAATTACATTCACACCCATACATTCATTTCACTTCACATTTCATTTATTCACTTCATAAACAAATCACTCCAACAGGGCCATCATTGGATGGGGTACCTGCACACGTTCTACACGTCAGTACATTATCATACAGACAACAGCATTACAGGCAAAACACATTTTGTGTTGGTACTGTATTACAATAAATAAATAAATAAATAAAAAATAAAAAAAAATTTAAGGCGCGTCAACATCTATGGTAATTGGGACTATTTTCTGTTTTAATTAACAACTGCAAACTTAACTATAAATTATATTAATTATTTGTGGCTTCCATAGCGATCAGTCGTTTGCCAGTTTTATTTTTATGACTTTAATATACTTTTATTATTATTTTTAATATTACCATTATTGTTACTGTTATTAAACATATTGGCCAATGCCGATTTCAAGCCTGTTTGGATCACATTGCTCTTAGCGAGCCATGTGGTCAATTTTGGAACTAATTAACCAATGGGCGTTTATTTTATAACAAACAATTTATCTAATCTACAAAATTAAAAGTCTTTTAAATATAGATACTATGTACGCTATTGTCTTTTTGATTCTACACAATTACAAATTACAAAATTTTAATAAAAGTCAACACTTCAACAATTAAACACTCTATTTACTCCATTACAAAGCTAATAATTGTTGAAACAAAAATCATGCATACTGCCTCATACAATAGAGAATCAGCTATTAAATATATATATTGCTTTAAATCTATATAAAGAAATTAAACTTATAACAATTTAATTAAGGATTTGTTGATTACAGAAAATAATCAGATTTAATAATAAACAGTTTGATTCAAGAAACTTATGCTGAAGAGAAACACCATACAATAGACGGTAAACTTTCCGAGAAAGCTAGTTTCAGTAATAATTCAGTTAATTTCAATAGCTATTTTAATGCAAACTTCTGTACAGCTTCCTCGCTTCTCATTACCCTTGTGGTCGTTGTTTATTTCACATTTAAACTATTAATAGGATTTATTAAGTTAATTGTAAACTTGTAATTATTTTTTTAATATTTTATTGTTACAAATATATGTACGATCAATGATGATATCCCACCAAACCATTCAGATTTCTCTATATCCTGCCCGTTCTATGAAAGAATATATTATTATAAAATATAAAAGTGTAAGAGTAAGTGTTTAAATACATTTATCATTATATAGTGAATCATTTGCTCTTGAATATTTCCACTTAAGGTTCTAAGCTCAATTATTTGTTGAGCAAGTTGATTTTGCTGAACTCGATATACTTTAAAAATGTTTTAACTGTTTTTCAAAGCTAACTTTATAATTTCACAAACATAAATTATGTTCTGGCTTAATTACAAATAAACTACGTTATAAGCGAGAATACTGCGATCGTATCAAATATATGGGAAATTGAATTTTCACCGGAAATATATGTTTTGAGGTCCCCTGAGTTTGAAAAAAATATTTTTAGCAAACGGTGTGTGTATGTGTGTATGTATGTGTATTTGTGACGTAAATTAAACATCTCAAAAACAAAAATATCTCAGGAAACTCAATCTTGGTATTCTGTGTATGTGCCACCTAGATTTCGGGCAACATATTTTAATCGGAAGTGCGAATATACGAAAAAAATGTTTTTTCAGTTTTTCGAGATTTTTTTTAAAAATAGCTCTTTAAACTTCATATACCATCTACATCATAAATGCCTATCACTTTTTTCTGAAGCATTTTTCCAGAATTATTATTATGATTTAACTCAGCAGCAGAGAAGCCGTCACTTCGCGTCCCGTGGGCATGGGAGGTAGGGGATTAAAATATGCATACTTATGATGCAGGGGAGGGGAAATCAACACCGGAATTTGTTCTGCAGACATCTCTCACATTCAAACATGAGTGGGCTGTTGCAACACATTGCATGGCCTGCTGCATCTCGAAAGTACTTCTTCTGAATCCCAACTTTTCAACTAATAATTACGGTATAAAACCTGTTGCGAATATAATAAGGCGGATTATCGCTACTCTGGAGATTTCTCTCCATATGACAGTAATTACTGCTGCCAACGTTTCTATTTTTAGTCAATTTATCTACATCACCCGGGCATCATCTGGTACAGAGACATCAATTAATAATATTCGGCCCAGCAGTTTATACCATATCAGACAACAACTGGACGGGTAATAATGACGAAGTGGTTGGTCAGCAACACGATCCCAATAGATACAGCGAATTTTCAATAACCGGCAGTTGATCGTACTTAAAGTAAGGAAAAACGTCATGAATCAGGCCCAGATTCTGCGGTGACTGTACTGTTTAGCCATAATATTATGCCTATTTAAAAAACGTGTGCTAATATTTGGCACGCCGCAAGCAAATGATGTCTCGTCTACGGGGCCGCCTGACATCACCGACACTACCGTTGTTCATATATTACGTTTGTTAATAATAATGATAGAGGGAACAGATTAGGTCCTAGGTTCGAGTCCAGCAGTTCTGGCCTGAGATTTTCTCTTCCTAGGAGCCTCTACAGCTCCTTTTCAATGATGGCCAGTGGTGTAACAACAGAAAACTGTCCAGAGGCCGGAAGTGCACTAAGAAGGTTCCGGGCGCCAGTGACCATAGGCGTTGACGGGCCTTAATTTAAAAATAAAATAATAATTATTATTATTTTCATTATTATCATTACTATTATTGTGCAACATAGATTATTGACCCCAGTTTATAGTTAACGAATTGAAGATTCGCCAAAACAAACACAAGATTTCCAAGCCAAATGTTTCGGCTAATACCTAAGCCATCATTAGGTCTACGTTAATACAATCAAAATAACTATATTCGCTCAACAAAGATTTGGTATTACTATATTTCATTGTATATTGGCTAAGTCAGGCTAATTGCCTTCCACTAAAAAAGTTTGCTATTATTATAGCTCTGATGGTGGATAAGCCGAAACGTGACCTTGAAAAATTTCTTTACTGGAGTCGGAAATTCCTTCATATCCAAAGTCTCTTTGGGCCACATAGCTAACCTAAATAACAACAATCTGGGTCTAGATCAGAAATACAAACACAGAATTGATTATAATTTTCTAAAAAATATATGTAACTATCATCTAAACTGAGTTGGGCCAATATGATGATATTTCTCGAATAACTTATTCGGACATCTAGCAATGTTCGCTCAACTACGTTTTGTCCGACCATAGGTTCGCAAACCAACGTTGGACTTTGTCCGGCTTTAGAAGTTTCCTGTCGTTTGATAGTAGTTATAATGGAATAATTAAATTAGCCTCAGAAAAATTGACTCACTAGATCTATTAGCAACCCATCAAAGTGCACGCATTACATTATCTGCCACGTCTACTTCAATATATTGGCTTAAGGGCTACAACCAAGACAGCCAATCTCTCACCTAGAAGCTGTCTCTAGCGGTAAGAGAAAATGAATAAGCTGACCATCTGAGGGGCTTACAGTGAGCATGGAACATTATTTTGAAGAGTGAACACGAGTCGGTAGATCAATGCTACTAGCTCACCACTGTTAATACAAGCAAGAGTTTCTAACTGGTCACATCACTATTTAAGCGACACGAACGCTACACCATTCTACATTCATGACGTTCAAATTGTGAATTAGTGTAAGTTAGTTTATTCATTCAATACACCATCAAATACCGCTATCATTATACGTTTATATACATATAAGTTTAGTATGTACTAATTTATTTATTCGCATAGAAAGCGGTAAAAGTAAAAGAAGAAGAAGATTAAATAAAAGAATTTTTACTTTGACAATTTCAAGTTACTTATACAGATATTTCCTAAGGAAATTTCCATTTCGCACGACCAACTTCCGGTACAGTGTGAATATCAATTTTATCCAAACAAAGTAAATCTAATGTGAATAGATTCTTTAAAACAATTGAAATTTTATTTACTCATAACTTAATCATATATGTTTTAGATTAGAAGCTGGATGTAATCAGAGAATATTTCTGATGAGATACGGGTACAAAACTTTTTCAAAGATTCTCAACTTCCAGGAGCACTAAAAAAATAAACTATTCAATTCTGCTTCCTTTTTACTTTCTCTTATACTTAATAAGAGGCGGAAGTAATAACGATCGTGTCAAATTTCCGAAATTGAGTTTTTACCGGAAATAAATGTTTCAAGGTCCCCTGAGTTCATTCCTTCTTTTTTTTTTCTGCAAATGATCTGTGTATTTTAGCAGAATATCTCAAAAACCAAAAAGTCGCAGGAAGTTCAAACTTAATATTCCGTTTGGGCACTACCACTGCATCTGATACGAAGGTTTCGGTAAAAATCCATCAACCGCAAGTGCGAATTTACTGATTTTTTTTTTCAGTTTAACACAATTTTTCGAAAACAGCTTCAACGATTTTTTTTTATTTATTTAATTTTGTATACGATCTACACATAAAAATACATGGCGCGCTATCCTGGTCTACAATATAATCACTTCTCTACCTTCCTGGTTTAGTAGGCATATATTTGTATTAGAACAAATAGTTTAAGAGAATATTTGTCATATTGAATATTAAAATTATATTATAGAAGTTACTGAAAGTGGTGTGAGTGTAAGTGCTTCCGTAGACTTTATTTTATCAAACATGTAAAGCTTTAATTTACTGCTTGTAATGAACAATGGATGTGGTAGAGGGGATTGATTGGAAAGACAATTCCATTGCGACAAGTTCTCTTGTGGATCCCTTATCAAAATTGTATGTTATCAAAATATAAATGAGTTAGCCGACCAACACTCGAGCGAACAATCCATTCTGTGGGCGGGAACCTGTCCTAGGGGACGACGAAGGCGTCTCTGAAGGAACGGCCTAAGAGGAAACACAGCCTTTACTGGACAGCTAGCACTGGGGCAAAACACAGCAAGGTGGTGATGCTAGGGCTGTGCAAGAGAAGAACCAGAGAAACCCTAGGTCTAAAAATAGGTACCAGATTTGTCTGATAGGGGCCTTTTTACAGGGCATGATTGGTATAAAAAACATTTGCACAACTTAACCCGAAGCCCTTGTGCAGACTATGTCAGGAAGAGGAGGAGACGTCTTCTCACCTGCTGTTTGGCTGCATTGCAATCGCTTGGCATGTTGATAACGGAAGAGATCGTACTGTAAGAAGGACTAGTGGGGAAGGCCCTTCTTACCTCATGAAGAGGGGAGGTTTCCTCTACTAGACTTATGGGGGTTGGCACAATAAGCCTCAATAAGTTGGCTGCAGTGTCTGGGTTGCCCCCCCCACCGCCACCACAGGTCAATCTAATCTAACCAAAATATAGTCGTCTTCAAAGTATACATTGGTAATTGTTAGTGTGTGTGTGTGTGTGTGTGTGGTACTAAGTTAGAGTTTGTCTGTGCATACGCTAAATGCAAACAGATGAATCTATCAACTAGGTTGCAGGACTTATTCCTTTACCTTACTTTTAGTGAAAGTATTGCGTCTATGTCAAATTTTCCACTTCTTTCACATATATGTTTTAAGGTTCGAAATATGAGTTCGAAAAAATTATTTTGCGAATATTCTTATGTATGTGTGTATGGGATGTTTATGTATATGTGTAGGGGATGTTTTTTTTAAAAAATATATCAAAAAAGAGAAAAAAATCTAAGAAGCTTAAGCTTAAACTTAGTATTCCTGTTAGGTATTACCACCACAACTGACACTAACGTTTCCAGGAAAAGTCCATCAACTAAAAATGCAACTTTACTAAATGCTTATTTGTTTCAGTTTTTCGCGATTCTCTTTATACTTCTATGCTATTTGCCCCCCATAAATGCCTATCACTTTTATTTGCAACATTTTCCCGGGAAAATTGATTTTTTGGGGGTTCTGGGGGAACAATAGAGATAAGTTTTCTTCTAAAGAAACTTGTACTTCATTGAAATGTATGGTTCTACACCCGATATAATATTAATACACAATAGATATATTGCTAGAATGCCAAATTTGAAGAAAATTGGTTAACCTGGAAGTACAAGCTTACAGAATGGGTTTTTGAGTGTTTTTTCAAAAAAAAAAAACACTTTTTTAATGTAGTTCTGCGGGATTTGTAGCGTTAAATTTCAAAGGTTATGTTAAGCCTAGTTTAATGTTATTAGTGCTTTCTTCTGGACCACATTGTAATTACTGGCCGTCTAATTATCTGGATAGGTACGTGTTTGCCTCTAGATTAGATTAGACCAGGAGGGGACTCCAGCTCAGACACTGCACCTAATTCTTTTGAAGCTTATTATATCTTCCCGCTTAAGTCTAGCAGAGGAAACCTCCCCTCTTCATGAAGTGGTCGAGGCTTTTCCCACGAGTTCTCCTTGCGGAGATAATCCCTTGCGGTCTCAACGTGCCAAAGATTTCATATCGCAATTGTCCATCTCTAACTCCTCTACATTTAATGTTAGGAGAAATATGAGTAAATAATTGTAAGTTTTGATGTTCGTTACGACCGCTATATTTGAAGTTTTAAGTATTAACACCAGTAAGGGAAGGGAATAGCTAAGTGGTTAGCGTACTGGACACCCACGCGGAGGACCCGGGTTCGAGTCCAGCTGTGATACCCTTAGATTTTTTCTTCCTAGGAGCCTCTACAGCTTACTGTCCGGTGATGGACAGTGTTGCCTGTAACGAGAGTACACTGTCCGGAGGCCGACAGTGCACTGACAAGGCTCCGGGCGCCAATGGCCATAGATGTTGACGCGCCTTAAATTAAAAAAAAACAAAAAATAAACAGCAGTACGAGAAAGTTGTGTGAGTGTTTAATGCAAGATTTTATTTTGACGGGTTTGTATGAGGGATGCTGCAACTTTGGATATACTGAGTAGCCATACACCTCTATCTGACAGAAATTTTCAAAAGTGAAAGTTAACTCTTTTGCTGCTGCCTTGCGAGGGAGTGGCAGGGAGAGATTAAAGGGGATATTCTCTGATACTCAGGCCGACTTGGAGTTCCAAATTGGTGAGAGAATATAGGAGAAGGCTTAATACCTTAGCTCGGAGTGGCAAAGTGCAGCTCTACTAGTACCCAGTAGAGACGGGTACACACTCCGGGTATCCACCTGGACATGCGGGAATAAAGGGCAATGAGAGGGCGGATCGGCTGGCTAGGGAGGGATCCTCCTTACCTTTTGTGGTCCCGAGCCAGCCCTTGCCGTCACTAAGAGGTTCTGTAATAGTCAGATTAGACTTTGGGAGACGAGAGTTTTGGAGAAATGCTGGGAGGACCCGCAGGGGTGCCTCCAGGCTAAAAGTTTTATCCAAGGGACTAAGCAGGGGGTTTCATACTACCTCCTGTCCTTTAGAAGGATAGGACTGAGGACCTTAGTGTGTGCAGTGACTGGACACATATCGGTGTCTAGGTAAGTTTCGCTGGTACTAGGTTTCGCGTATTTGACAGGGCATCACTCTTGCAGGACTGCCTGAGAGTGTTGGAGCTGAAAGATATTTTAGGATACTGTAGACAAACCGGTAGAGTACCGGGGAAGATTAATTAGGGGATAAATTGGGGGGGATAAAAGCCACATATAATATCCCTTTATAAAAGCCAGTTATAATATCCCTTTTACCAAATTTTATTAAACCAATTTCTGAGGATGGATGAAGACATAGGACAGAGCCAATAAGAATTCTATAAATGAAACAATCGCAGACAATAATTTAATTATTAAAAATAATAGTAAACTGAAAACAGCGCTAAGACATGTCATTTAATAATTAAGTACAATGATGATAAATTAATCGTATTATACGAGTTTAAAAAGAACAATTTAACAATATACTTGATATTATTAAAATCAATAATATATAAATATAAATCTTGAAATATAGATTAATATAATATATTATTATGATTTTAAACGTATAAATCTGTTTGTAGCTAAGATAGAACGGAGATTAGAAACTCAAAGGATTGCATAGCGTGCAGTTGAAACTTGAACAATTAATTAAACTTGATAGGAGAATAGAAAAAGAATAAAATTAATTATATACATGTAAATGGTAGCGCATAGCCTTTCTATTTTCTCTTAGATACTGTCTACCAGTCGGAACTACTAACCAGCATAAAGATTGCAGCTTCCCAGCTGCATAATAGATATTGTTATTAATTTTTTTTTTAAATATATATACCTAATTATTTATTACGGTTAAATATTTATTATTTATGAACATTATTTACCTTTCTAAATAAGTTATTAATTTTTTCTACCAAGTCAAATAACATAGCTATGTTTCCATTGTTAAATAATAAAAACAAAAATAATAAATGAAGAAATTATATATATATAAAACTACTTTAATACTCGACACATTTATGTTTGTAAAAGTAAATGATTCTAATGGGACAATAAATATAATATAGATTAAATTTATTACAAGTATTGTTTAAACCATATGTTCTGGTAACATACAAACACAAACACACATATATATATACATATAATAAACAATGAAGTTTAAATATGATTTATACAGAATTATCACAGGTAACCATGGCTATCTGCTGCACAGTTTTGTAGTTTAAGAAATCCTGTTCGAACATGCACACGAGAATATATCTCAGTGTAATTTTTACAATTCTAACAAAAAAAAAATTTTAATTTTCAATGTTTACTAGACGTTTAGTTAGTCTTGCTTTACTTTAGAAAGATGGTAGAGATTATACCTGACAGAGCTATCTGTCTCAACAACACATTAACAAAGATTTATATTGGCATTTTAAACATAACCTTACTCATAGGTTTCCCAGAACTAACCTAAACCAAATTTTTCTCCAAAAAAAATGTTACAAATAGAAGTTATTGGTTTGTATCTGAGCAATGAGGCTTTTTGTGAGCAGTTTTTGAGAAAATTTCAAAAAACACAAAAACATATTCTTTAAAATCACATTTCCGGTTAAGAATTCGGAATTTTTGTAAATTTAGAATTCCAGCAAATCCTGAAATGTATATTAATATTATATTATTATTATTATTATTATTATTTAAAAATGGGTGCCGAAGGCGTGGTTCTTATCTTCCTCGTCGTGGTTCTATTTTCACAAGAAAAAAAAAATCTGGTGTGAAACACTCACACATCTTTCTCTTATTCCAGTTCTCAAAATTATAATTGACAAATTTTATAGTTTGCGTGCCAAATTTATGAAATTCGGCGAAAAACTGCCAAGTAAAAGCGCACTTCCGGTATACTAATTTTTTTGAAACTCGGAATTTCGGCCATCTATTTATTTCTAATTAATTTTGTTTGGATGATAGAATTGTATAATCAACTTATGATAGCACTTTAGAGAAAAACATAACCCCACCACTCCTCGAAAAGTACCCTTAAATGAATTTTTCCAGAGAAATGTTTTAAAGAAGTTGTAGTGTAGATGTCGGAGATATTTTTGAGAAAATCGCGAAAAAAATCATTTAGTAAAATGGTAATGTAAACGCCTTTCCGGTTATCCGATTTTTTTGAAACTGGGAATTTCAACAACATATTTAATTCTAATTAACACTATTTAGACGATAGGATTGTCTAATAAATTGAAATAGCACTTTAGATGAAAACCTAACCCAATCTCTCCCTTAGAAGTTCCCTTAAATGAATTTTTCCGGAGAAATGTTAGTATATGTAGTTGATATACCAAGTTTGAAGAAAATCGTTGGAGTCATTTCTGAGAAAATCGCAAAAACGTAAAAAAAACTCGAAATATCGAGTTTCAACTTTCTACGGTTTTTGAGCTATGCTGTTCACACATACGCACACACACACACACACACACCTACACAGACGCACACACAGAGACCACACACACACACCTACACAGACGCACACACACAGACACCCACACACACACACACACACTACACAGACGCACACACAGAGACCACACACACACACCTACACAGACGCACACACACAGACACCCACACACACACACACACACAGACCATTTGCTAAAAACCACTTATTTGGACTCAGGGGACCTCAAAATTCAATATCGAAAATTTGACACAATACTTCCTCTTACTAGAAGTAAGAGAAAGTAAAAAAAAAAAACGCTCCTAAGAAGCCTCTCCCAGCAATCTATCGGTCTATTTGACACAATACTTCCTCTTACTAGGAGTAAGAGAAAGTAAAAAAAAAACGCTCCTAAGAAGCCTCTCCCAGCAATCTGTCGGTCTGACTACAATATCGTAAGATATCTCCAACTCCCCAAAACTTCCCTTGAGAGTTGGTTGCCCTTTCAAATATGCGGAACCTCGTATTAGTGAAACGGGGTCACTGATCTAGTTTAGTAGTATACCGATAATTCTGACATCTTAATATTAATATGTTATGATATTATATTAATATGATATTAATATTAATAATGATATCATAATATCATGATATGATAATTGTTACATATTAATATGTTTTGTAGACACCGATCCTCAATTATATATTACTCATGGACAGAAGGTACTTCAAGTTCCCATGTCTTATACCTCACCCGTGTCTCTACAGTTTTTTTCCAGTTCTCTATTCCTCTATTGTATGATTTCTCTGTTGCAAAATTGTTTGGAAATGGAATATTATATATTATGGGAAGCTAAGGGATCTCATCTGAGATTTCAAAAATCAATTTTTCTAGAAAAATGTTTCAAATAAATGTGATAGGTATGTAAATGTTTCGACAATTTACGAAATATAAAGAAAATCGTTGTAACTAATTTCGAGAAAATCATGAAAAACTGAAAACAAAAATCGATAAACTCGCAGTACAATTGATGGATTTTGCCAGAAACGTTTTTTTTTTCTTCTTCAGGTGTCAAGGACTGACAAACATACTTTACTATGTGTTACTCATATTAATATAAAAACTGATATACTGATATTAATATAAATACTGAATTATAATCAAAGGGGAAGTCCGGGAATTGATTCCAGCTCCACAATACATCTTAACTGTGTAGTCTGTGCTTCTAATTAATTAGCTATCATGGTGCTTCACAACAAATCTCCAATTATGTAATTCTGGTGAAAATTTAATTTGGAAAATTTGTTCCAATCTCAATTGATACTTCCACTCTTACAACAATAACAAGCAATAAGTGATTATTTCTATTTAGACGTGCGCCAAAATGCAGATTTCGGAAAGAATAAAGAAAAATTTCAGTAGGATCAAATTATTAAGAATTAGCATGAGAATAAAGTGCTTTAGAATTGGAAATTCAAAGTGAAGAAATAATGAATACAGAAATAAACTCACCAGAGCCTACGCCCTACCACTGAGCTAATCCCATCCCTACTATATACATTTATATTATAAATTCAATATAGATACTTACAGTAATTAGCATATTAAACACACTTCTTTGTTAAGCATAAAATTAGTCTAAAAGTTAATATAGCATTAAATGTTAGATGTATAAAGGAAGTGGCATAAAGATAACTACTGCGGATATTCCCAAGTGTCAGTATTTGTACCGAGAATATACAAAATGTAAATGCGAAAGTGACTATATGTTTTGATGACCTACACTTTGCTGTGGGCACATTAAATTCAAGTAGTCACATACATCAATTGGTGTTGTCACATGGAGGGCTGTATAACTGTTTTTTTTTTTTTTTTTTTTTTTTTTTTTTTTTTTTGGGCGCATCAACTGTTAGCGCCCCTCAGTTTGATTCGTTCTCCACCCGGTCCGCACGAGCTTGGATGGCACATATTCAACCTTTGTGGCGTCCAGATCAGTGCCTTGTCTAGCAAGGCATGAGGAGCCCAAGGTTATTGAATAGGGGACCACACATCCCCTCTTATTTCATCGATCATGTCGACGAGGGGGAGTGTGGATCATCTCTTGTTGTGCCATCCCTTTTTTAATTAAATATTTTTTAACTATCTTATTTAAATATAAATATTATATATTAACAATTATACACATAAAATTTAATATGAAAATTCTGGATCTATTTGCATCATTTAAATGTGGAACTTTTGCATGCAGATAAATTTTTATGTAATATAAGCAAGAAACTATCCTGAAATACATAACCTATCCTAAAGAGGCTATTTGCTCACTGTAAACTATTCTATTTTGGGTGTGCAGTACTTAACAAATATTCCTGCACACCCTTAAGTGAACTAATCCTACTGTTAATCTAAACCTAATAGGGTTGAAATGCTTTTATAAAATTTCTTTCAACCCCGAAATAAAAAGCCTAAGCTAAACATTTGCCCTAACAGCCTCGCCAATAAATACATTCACACATAAAAGCATTCTCGCCAATAAATACATTCTCGCTAATAAATACATTCACGCTAATAAATACAATCGCACTAATAAATACATTCACGCTAATAAATACATTCACGCTAATAAATACATTCTCGCTAATAAATACATTCACGCTAATAAATACATTCACGCTAATAAATACATTCACGCCAATAAATACATTCTCGCTAATAAATACATTCTCGCTAATAAATACATTCACGCCAATAAATACATTCTCGCTAATAAATACAATCGCACTATAAATACATTCACACTAATATATACATTCATACGAGGGGAAAGTACTCGATATTCCTTTCCCCTAACATAAAAAAGAACTAACCTAATTGAGTGAAGTACTCGATATTCCTTCACCCAAGTTTAATTATCCTAACCTAACCTAGCTACTAATTTAGATATTTCTATACAAATTAATATCTTTTAAAAAATCAAATAGCCTCTTTATATAAGGAGAACCCTCTTGTAGAATAGCGCGCTTGTCATGTGGCAGGCCTGCCCTTTCTCTCTGAGTACGCAGAGCCTGACACCCTTCCAACACGTGCGCCACCGATAGCCTTTCTCGGCATCGAGAGCACCTCGGCCTTCTTCCGCCAATAAGGAGGTGCCCATGGGTCACACGTGTATGACCAATCCTCAGCCTCGTCAAAATCACAGAGTCATGCCGCGGGAAATACTCGACAGTAATACTTCGCACACGTGGTTTAATATCTTTAAGCTTTTCGCTTATCCTGTCCCACTGACTTTGCCATTTCCTGTTAATAATGTGTTTCATATATATTTGCAGGTCAGTGGGGCGAACGGGTCTGATTTCTTCTGTTCTGTATAACTGTTTTTCCTATTGTTATCCAGGACGTCAAGATTCCAGAAGATGGCCCACTTCCCCCTACTAGATTAGATGTAGCTTCAAACTATTATAAATAAATTCTTTAATTTGTTTTAAATACAATTCTATAATAAAGAAAAAACTAAATAAATGAATAAAAATTATTTAAAAAAAAAACATAAATTAATTTACCTTTATTATTATTAATGGTGTTTTACTGCTAAATATTGTTCTCAGATGTGTAATATTATAGGAGCCCAACAATTACACAATATATTCTAGAGTAGACTCTGAGGTCTCTTCTTTACTTTTTTCTAAACATAGTGGTGTAAACTGTTTATATGCAAATCAACTAATCTACATTTTAAATAAACAAAAATATTTTCCAACCTTTGGAATAACCTTTGTCTCAAACATTATTCCATTTTTATGCCTTCTTATTTTGGAATGTAATATTAACTTTACTATTTTATGATTACTATTACAACATTTTGATAATTTTGTTTTGTTTTGTTTTTGCCATTAAATTATTACATTTGAAAAAGCAAAAAACCAAAAACAATATTGGAATATTTAAAGACAGGAAGCGAATTCTTTGTAATATCGCAGATATTTTTGGAAAAATATAAAACTATTAATGAAGAATATTTGGACATATCCGGGCCCGGTGTTAAGCATGGCCCAGGAGAGCATTTGTCCGATATATAACTTCGAGCTTCCATTTCGGGTGTTCCTAGGCTCTAGGGCGGAATTGGCCAAGGGGTGGGAAAAATCGCTACCGAACAGGACCATTGTGGTTTACTGATGGTTCTAGGATGGGGTGCGGAACTGGAGCACGAGTGTGTGGAATGGGCCCACAGGTACGTATTGAGAGACCGCTGGAGAGATATTCCACGATATTCCAGGCTAAAGTATTTGCTATGTGCCGAGGAGAACCTGCGTAGAGCCCCAAAGGGCAAGGTCATACGCATTTGCTCGGACAGTCAGGCTGCACTGAAAGCCCTAGAGGCTTACAGAACTACCTCATCCCTAGTGATGGAATGTCGAGAGGCATTGTCGAGACTCTCCAGGCACAACAAGGTACAGCTGATATGGGTGCCTGGACTCATAGGGAGATGGCCGACCAACTGGCCAGGAACGGGGCAAATACTCCGTTCATTGGTCTAGAGCCTGTCCTGAGGATCACTGGCGGAGCAATTCGTGTGGCGATTAGGGAGTGGTTTCGCGGTAAGCATGAAGAGCTCTGGAGGGGGAGCCCAGGTGTCACACACAGCAAAAGGATGATGCTAGGGCTGAGTAAGGCCCAAATGGCCCTTAGTCTGAGTAGGAGCCAGATTTCTCTGGTTACGGGACTACTTACGGGCCAAGGCAGGTTCAGGAAGCATCTGCACGCTTATCAGCGTGGAACCCTTGTGCAGATTATGTCAGGAGGAGGAGGAAACGGCCCGCCACCTTCTATTTGATTGCGTAGCAATAACTAAATTGAGGCATGAGACCTTTGGTACATTGCGACCTGAGGAGATAGTAGCCCAAAATGATCTGGTGGTGAAAGTCCTCAAACTCCTTAGGGTGGGAGGGTTCCACAATTAGAGGTTATCGGGGATGGCAGAATAAACCTCTGTTAGCTGCAATGCCGTGGTTAGCCCATCCGTGATAGGCAATAATAATAACAAAAATAATAATGAAGAATATATTTCAATTTAATTTTCATTTATTAACTCCAATGATAACTTCTTTTTTGAAAAGACAAGTAAGAAACATGGAAAACCAAATTTTCTGACCACATAATTTGTTTACAATAAAATTATATCGATAAGTATGGTTTTATTTATTTATCTAACTCAATGGTATAGGCAACAATACTAATACTCTCTTTATTTCGAAACTATCAAATAATATGCCCGACAGGAAACAAAAATAAATTTAGCAAACGAACTTTTTGCAAATCTTAAACGCATTTAATACAACAATAATTAATCGATTTTCTTACAAATTGTAGTTTATTCAATGCTTTGTTACCCGTAACATACATATAACCGATTGGTTGGAACAAAGGTTTTTCTCAGTAAATAACAGATAGTGAATGAAATCCACTAAGTCTAGAAGTCAGAATCTCTTCACAATATCTGAAATCTGAAGTCACCTAACCCATTCCCCAGAATCACCTAAAAAAAAAAAAAAAAAATGTTTTAAATACGAGTAAAACCGATAAGATACATTATAATGATTTACCATGGAGCCGTATCTTAGAAAATTCCAAAACACTCAGAAAACTAAGGATAATCGCAATTCCGGTTAACCGATTGTGTTCATTTTTATAAATTCTTTTTTTTTTTTGAAAAATAATATAAAATTAGAGTCTAGCAATCCTTTTGATGCACCTTAATATGATATAGATGGTAGAATCGTACATTATGTTAAAGTTATACTTTAAAAGAAAGAATATTATAACAGCTCCTCCAGAAACCTCCTAAAATCATTTCCTTAAAAAAAAAAAAAAAAAAAAAATCTAATAAAAATGTCTTTATTTGCATGATTGATTGATTGACAGACTTATTGACAGATTACAATCAACCAATAATAACATCACAGAGGTAAGGGATTAGCTTTGAGGTAGCGCGCAGGACTAGCCAGCCACGCGGAGGTCTTAGGTGATACTCTTAGATTTTCTCTTCCTAGCAGCCTCTACAGTTCACTGTCCGGTGATGGAAATTATTTTCTGTAACGATTGAGCACTGTCCGGAAGCTGGTAGTGCACTGAGACGTCTTTGGGCGCCAATGACCATAAATGTTGAGGCGCCTTATATTAAAAATATAAGTAAAAAATAATAATAACATTACATTAGTAAGATTTTTAGGTGGTAGGGGGTGGGGAGAATAAAGCTCCTGCAGGTCTTTGGCCTCCAAAGTCTAAAAACTAAAAAGGTTTTAAGTTTTATCACCATTTGAACTCACTTATTTATTCGAAATTGATAAGGAAATCCGCTTTTATATTTAGTTTACGAAACAGAAAAATAGGAAAAAAAAACGACAAAAATTGAATCTTTATGGTTGAATATCTCGGCGAGGGTTTGAAATATTGAACTGAAATTAACGGCTTTTTTTTTTTCATTTTTTTAATAGTTTTCAATACATACACTAGTAAAAAGTGGGGGTCAGAAGGAAATCGCCACTTTCAACCACCGATTTAATGTGTAAGGCGGCAATAAAATATAAAAACATTAACACCATCATTAACTAGAGCGATAATACTTCAACAAGCATTATGTTCTCTTTTTAGTTATCGTGCTTCGTTTAAGACACCTTGTATATCAGTTTTAATTTCCAAACCCTGTCCTACATAGGTTAATATTAGATTAAGAATTAATAAGAATTACTGGTTTCCAAAAAAAAAGGGGACTCTCATTTGCATATTACCTTAAACTTCATAAGGTGATTCACTAAATGTTATGTAAACATGGCAGCTCATTCATCATTTTATCTGTGTTAATTAGATATTTTTCATAATTAAATTATTTGTGCAAATACTGAAACAAATTATCTTGAGCAAACAAAAAAAATTCGAGATAAGTGGTTGCTTACGTATTACTCATATAGATATTTACTTGATGTGGATATATATAAAGTTATACCAAATTATATTTACTTTTTATAAAAAACGCTTGCCATTATTTTTATCTTAAAGAGCGTCTGCAAAATTGCAATAAAATATATCTTT